>OY754964.1:14053757-14653757 GCA_963576475.1 Molanna angustata
TATTATCGTCGGAAAGCAAATGCGGAATCCAACGGCAAACTAGCATTCTCACACCAAGTGCCATATGCAATATCTTCTGAATGATTGTCCCTGAGATGCCTAATAACGCCTCTATCTCTCGATATGTCACATGACGATCTTCGAGAATTAGTTGTCTCACAGCAATGATGTTTTCTTCAGTGAAGGCGGATTTTGGACGTCCTTCACGAGATTTGTCACTAAGACTGGTATGTCCACGCTGAAATTCTAAATACCAGCGTTCGACAGTTCGCAGAAATTTAGCTTTATCTTGGAACACAGATGTTATCTCTTCAAAACACTGAAGCCGTGTTAGGCATCTTTTAAAGTTGTAGAAAATTATTGCACGGACATTTTCCTTAGTAAGATTCATTTTCGTACGTGACCTAACAGATTCAAAACGACGCAATGACTAAACAATAGCATTAATCCTTATACTTTAAATTGTTTTGAGATTCTAAATTCAAACATATTTGAATATCAAACAGTTCCAAACAGTTTAAAGCTGCCGGTAAATATGTAAACGACAGAACTTAAAAGGCATGCCTAGTATTTATATACAAATGATATAACTCTCGCTGCATAAACTATGTATTACATAGTATATTGTTAAATGTATAAAAAGTAGATAGAGATAAAAAACATTTTTCTGTTTTCTTTTTATCACGTTTTTTCATTAAAATTTTAGGAATGAAAAAATATGATATTATATATAGAAATGAGGTGAAATTTTTCTAAATATAAAAGAAAATATGAAAATAAAAGATCGGAATCGATAATGTTTCCATTCAAGATATTTGAAAATCAACAGAGTCATTATTGACAAATTTCACGCTTTTTTCTCAATACAGAATTCACTCATTAAATATTTATTGTATTGTTCACACATTTTCGGTCTCAACGACATATTTAAAAAAATCTAAGTCCGTAGCAATATCCAATTTGTATTATTATTTTGAAATCGAAATTGAGTTTTACAACTGTGTTTTACTGGAGAATCTATAAATTTACAAATCCATTGAAACGGTTGTACGTTTCAACGAATCTACACCATAAAACATTCAATTTTACTGCATTCAACAAATGTGCGATATAAAACTTTAATGCCGTAGCAATTCGAAAACATCTACAAGGCTTTCAAAGTCGTTCTAACTATTTCTATATCATTATATACTATACATATCTCGACTGTTTGTACCTTGATTCTTATAATATTACTACAGTTTGTTAAAGAGTTGTATTATTTCAAATTATACCGAAACATAATGTTGAATGGACTATAGTTAGTATTTAATCTCAACAAGCTTTGAGTTAAAGCAGGCTGACGTAAGCTGCTGATCATTATATTGATTTACATGTTTTCATCCAATTTCACAAGAACGTTTCATATTACATATGTCTGAGTATTGGGTACTAAATAAACGATTTCTCGAGAAATTCACAAAGAGTGAGTATAATTGCCATATTGCAATTTATTCGCGTCTCCTCCCTAGAAGAGAATTTCTTGCATCACTCAATATCTTTCATGATTATATTCCTTTTTTATTCTAACATCTTACATTCTCAACTTTTAAATTCACCTCACATATTTTATCAGCCTTCTTATTTTTTTCGTATATTTTATCGCTTATTCATTCAATATGATGAACCATTTCAGCGCATTTTTCTCAATCTTTTCACATGATCTTTCTTTATCTTGATTTCATGAGTCCATCATACGAGACCTCTTAACTATGATAGCGTTATGCTTCTCCAAAAAAAATAATGTCTATTTTATATAATGTCTGAAACATATATTTGTCTTTTGTCAAGTTAAATATTACTGCATCGCTTAGGTTTCTCATCTAGCCACTATTGCAAGATTCACAAACAAAATATCTATTTCTTCAGCATTCTTCTGTTATCCTAGGAATGAAAATAAAATATTTTTGTCTTTTATGACATACGAGATATTATTTTATTGTGTATGCTTTGAAGAAATAATACATTCTCTCTTTTCTCTTTTATGTTTCTTTATCTTTCGTTCCGAAGAAATCTACCAAGAGTCTCTTACCTCGGTGCTTATACCTTTTGAATTCATGCAGTGAAAAAGTAAATAACTGTGAACATTATACAAAACCATGTGTCGTACTTCATTTTAAAATGTACTGCACATCCTCACACCTGTCGCTGGTTACTTACATATACTTACACATTGTGGGATACGCCATGATGCGTTGTATTGCTCAAAAACACACAGCAACATGTCTTGTCAACAAACAAAAAAAAACACTGTTAATACGTTGTTTAGGTACAACATCCATCAAAATTTTATGCCAATAAAATATGATTACAATATAGCCATAAATATGCAATGAATTCTTGCTAATATAGGAGTGTGGAGACGTTCCCATAAGGATTGTATCGTAATGTGATGCTTGATAAATATCGCTGTTAAAAGTTTGCTTGTTAGATAAATATCGAATAATTAACTTTTTGGTTCATTATCACAATTTTTGTTATATATTTAATGATTTTGTATTCACCACATTATTTATACAAAGTCATTAAATAAACGTTAAATAAAACTATAAAAGTTACCTATATTTTGATTAATGAACTTTATTTGCGCCATTGAATTAAATTAAATAGTCATAGGTACTTATTATGTGTGTATTTTTTATTTGAATCCTTACTTTTCTCTCTTTTTCCAGCTTTGTTATAAATTGAATTAGTAAGGTATGTCACCTTTTTCTGTCGTTTTGAAGAAAACTCTGTGTATGTTTACTTTATGTAGGTAATACTTTTTGAAAAGGATACATGTCCAATTTAGATTCAATTTGATTATGGAATAATATAAAGAAAAGATTCTTACATTAATATTTATTTATTTATTTATTTAATATTGCTTCTCGGGCAACTAACAGGTACTATGTCAAATATTACTTTAACACGCACCCAATAACAAGTTGCCACATTCTGGAGACTTACGATATTAATCGTCTCACAGATCCAGACTGAAAACACAATTAAAAACTGTGTCTCCACCGGGAATCGAACCCGGGACCTTTGGATCAGCAGTCAGATACCCAACCAACTGAGCCACGAAGGCCGAATATGTTTTTACGTATGAACACAATCAAATCATTTGTGTATTGTGTATATACTTTTTAATGCTAACATTTTTTTTTAATCGTGATATAAAAATTAATGGTCTTCTTCTTCTCCAGCCTTCCTTCATCCAGTAATGGACATATGCCTTCCCTCGAGACCCCCACAGCTGCCTATCCTGGACAGACTGCATCCATCCGCCTCCAGCCACTCGTCTTATATCATCAGACCACCTTAATAATAATAAATTTGGATTATTTTTATAGCGCCGTTTTTGTGATAACCTCACCTCAAGGGCGCTTTGATATATTAGGGGTTATTGTAAGACTCGCGGAAGAAGTGAGTTTTTAGGTGTTTCCTGAATAGTGCTAAGTTGTCGATTTGCCTCAGTTCAGGTGGTAGTTTATTCCACGAGGCTGGTCCGGCCACAGCAAAAGCACGATCACCGAAGGATGAAGTGTTGACTCTATTTATTTCAGTCAACTTGCCAATCACGGATGTGGTGGCTGACCGAAGTGTTTGTTGTCGCTCGTTTACGGTGAGAGGGATGCAGAAGTCTGAAAGATACGTGGGAGCCATGCCATGGATAGTTTTGAAAGTCAACAAACATAATTTGTACTTGATTCTTTCTGGCACTTTAAGCCAGTGAAGATTTCGTAGATGGTGGGATATGTGTGAGAATTTCGCGGCTCCGGTGATGACCTTGTTTTAGGTGTTCCAACACTTCTTTTTCCCGTTCTAGGTCGTCACTCCAGCACTTTCTTAGTTCATCTCGAGTCTGTGGTGTGTGGTTCTATATTAATGTTCTGAACCACAGAACATAAATAAAGGTAGAGAAATCGGAATTAATTACGTACAAGTATTTTGGATTAGTAATTTTTAAATGATTTATATTATTAAAAGTAAAACACTTTTTGATTCTACATGAATTTAATTTATGCGATAGGCCTATTTCGCCTTGTTAGAGCATTTACGAGCTTATGTCCTAACAAGGCGAAATAGGCCCAAATTATATTCATGTATCAAAAAAGTATTTTACTTTTAATTCTTCAAAATAAAAACTTCGTCAATTATTAATCTTTAATATTTTTTTAGTTATACAATTAACGCAAAATGACGCACAATAGCGGCTTTAGTAAAAATTATTGTGATTTTTATAGTGCCGTTTAATGATTCGAGATCATTCCAAGGGCACTGGTAGTTCAGTATTGTGCTGCTCTACGAATCAAAGCTGTTTTTTTAGTCATTTAGTTTAGGTGCTCTTGCTTTGAGCACTGCGGACATCTGAAGTCAGTGCATTTCACTTAATAGGACATCTCACACCAAAGCATAGGTCATAATAAGTCGCTTTGTTGACTCAGTCCATCTCCTTTAGGGAGTTGTTACTCTGTGATCTAGACGACCTGAATGTGAGATGCCTCCCAGAAAGCTCTTTCTCTGACACAGCTAATGATTGAATTGAGGTGCTAGGTTGTTTTAAGCATTTTAAACACTAATGCATTGTGATTGTTTGATTTTTTGTTTACATATATTTTCTAAAAACTTTCTTTATAAAATTAACATTAATGTGTAAACAATATGTGCTCACCTATATTTTACTGTACAAGAATCTTTTACTTACTTCGTCATGAAAATTAAGTATTTGTGTTCTTGATAAAGAAATCTATTAAAGCCTAGACGTTGAGGAAGAAAAGCTTTACTTACTCTGTGGTGTCTTTGTTTTCCATGTCACTTAATTTTGTATCGTCTGTTACCCCAGGCTTGCTCGTCGTTAACTTAATAAGAGATCATCTTTGTTTCGTCAACCACATATAATATTTTGCTATTTCCCTCTTAAAGTTTTTTTAGGTTAAATTATAAATAACACAAAATTAATGGGCTGAACTAGACCAATGAATACCTACGATGAATTCTTTAAGAGTTTTTCTTAAACTCAATTTGTCCTATTATCTTTATCTCCTGGAATACATTCGAGTGTGAGTCATCTTTATACTCTGGAAACTCGTAATCATTTGACTTAGTCAGGTATATTTTCAGGAATAATTTGTTCTCAGTTGGGTCAATTTTCTTCAGTGATTTAATACAAACCAACATTTTTTTTATTCAAAATTAAGTAAATTGTTTCTAGTAACAATCGTATAGGTGCGAAACTCTAATTTGTATTAGACAAATTCGCAAACGACGAATATGTCTTATTCATTTTACTCAATTAACTTGAACTAAAACAACAATGTATGATTAACCAATTAAATACAAAAAATATCAACTAATTAAAGGCGACCAAATAAAGTAAATTAAAATAAAATAAAGCTTCTTATAAATTCTATTGACTTATTTTAGTTTTTATTGATTAAAAACATTATTATAAGCCATAGCACATTCGTTGTTCTTACGCATTCTTAGGATGATTATTGATTTGAAATTTCATACTTAGTTAGGCAAAAACTCTCAAAGTTTTATAGCATAAGAGATAACAACGTCAAAAAAATAAGAAACCTTCCCGGACGTGCGCTGAAAAAATGAACACCAAATTTGATTGTAATTAGATAAAGCAAATAAAGGACACAACGAAACATATATTCTATAAAAATCTGCAATTTTCAGATATAGAAAGGGGATGAGTACCTACTGGTAAAAGCAACCACTACCAATAGACTTACCAGGTGCCTGACTTACCTTTTTCATACCTATCTCCATACTAGATTTCGTAAGATTGTCGTTCTGGGGGGCAAGTCTGTTTCGACCGGCGAAATCAAAACCCCGGTGATTACCCATATCATGGATATAATTATAGTATGGAGTTCTATGACATCTAAAGATATTGTAGAATTCCATATAATAATTATATCCGTGATATAATTATAGTATGGAGTTCTATGACATCTAAAGATATTGTAGAATTCCATATAATAATTATAGCCATGATATGGGTAATCACGGAGGTTTTGATTTCGCCGATTGAACCAGACTTGCCCCCCTGATTTGCACATGTTTGGGTACAGCTATTTTTATAGCAGTCTAAGATGAGACTGCCTGTCGTCGCGTTATGTCTAACACCGCGTAAGTTAATATCGGTAATTTTAAAGTAGAGACCTTTGATTTTACTGAAATTGTTTATTTGGTAGAATTCCATTTCCATGTAGAATTCCATGCAGAAAGACGAAATAGCTTAATTAAATAATATATATGTAGAATCCAAAACATTGTTTTTAATTAATTTTAATTTAAAATTTGAAAATATATAAAAAAACAAAGTCGTACGAGATGACATGCTATATTATTTTCGAAAGAAAGTATATTTAAATGTTATATAAATAGAATTTTTTTTAGAAAGCTTTTTTGTTATACTGTAAAATCGCCGATATTGACTTACGCGGTGTTACACATAATGCGACAACGTGCAAATCAGAAAGATAACCTTACGACTATCCCGTCTCCACCGTGACTAGAGCTTCACGACACGATATCAAAAAATCCGAGATATGAAAAGTCGGTGATTTTTTTTTTTAATAAAAAATGAATATGTCCTTGTTAACAAGTACATACATATACATCTTCCTACGTTCCCTAAAATAAGCAAATAAATGCTTGTGCTATAGGTGAACGAAATCGGTCGAGGCAGGATTCGAACTAGCGATCACTGGATTATTAGCCCAGCGCGCTAACCGCTCTGCCATCGACCCATTTACATTGTATAAAAGTTACCTATTGATTTGTGGGCTAGATTTGCTTTGCACGCATTGTTCCACCGATTCTTCAGCTGCCACATATTCGAAAGATGCGTTATTATTTTTCTCGCAATTAATTTAAGTAAATTTATCTTTATTTTTATCCAAGTATGTTACTCTTTTGTTTTTATTTTCTTTCAGATTCTGATTTGGTCTATAGGATTTAAAAAAATATTATATTTTCAGTTACCAATGAATTTTATACTATTTAGATAAATTTTGAACTAACATAACTATTTCAATGTATTCTTCTATAACTCTTTATTATCTTTTCTTTTAGAAATTAGCTTGAAAGTTTTTTTAAATATACGAATATATCGGAAAATATTTGTGAAATTAAATACTCGCTGCTTATTTAATTTATTACTGCACGTCATATTACTCTATGATATTTATTAAAATTTAATCGGCATCCCAATAATTGAAGCAAGCGAAGCTGTGGTTATTCAACTAGTATTCAATAAGAAAGAAAATATCAAATAACCAGTCATTCATAAAAGATTCATCAATCTATCTTTCGTGCTTTTGATTATTATTATTTGGATTATACATGTTTCCTTTATTAAATAAAATGAGTGGGTTGTGACCAACGCACTACCAAATAACTCCACAAAGTATTTAAATTTTATATGGAAAATTTTCGCCATTTTCATTAAATAAGTTTGTTGAATAATTTTTGATTTAAATATTTTATTATGAAAAATTGATAATTCATCAATATCATTTTATGAAAGTGGTGTGTCTTTTAAGCAATTTGAAAATAAAAATATCAAATTTTGATTTTCCTGATCTTGGGTTCACTTTGAAATAATTTGACAGTTAAAAAAATGAGAAGCACTGATCAGGTATCCTTCATAAAGCAATGGGGTCTAAGCGAGTATGAGATATACGAATTCGCAAAATTTGAAAAGAATCGCACGAGTACTTTAGTCTATAATCGATTAAGTAGAATAAACACGCCATACATACTACATATCACATAATATTCAGCGCACTCACACAGATACATTGTGATGAAACTCTCAGAATACAATCTCAGCATGATACCGGTTGATAATTCATAACCTTGGGGTAGTGAAGAGTAAAAATGCTGAGTATTTGAAATAAATTGAATGTCTGCAGTAAATATGTAATCTGTAATAGGTATAATATGATATCCCTTTAAGCAAACTCTTCTATGTTATATGGCCCGGTATTACAGTCGGCCCTCAACTCATTGAATTTGTTAAACTCAAGATTAGTGTTAAGGGGAGATTGAATCCATTTCCGTATTTCAGTGAAATATGACATGTCAGTTACTAAATCTTCAATTATAGACATATTTTACTTTTTCTGTGGTTATTATCTGTCAAATTTTAAATAACCTCAAATAATACGAACTATAAAACGGGAAGATACGACTTGAAATACTATTGTTTTATTATCCAACATGGTAAATTTAATTTTTTTCACCAAAATAATGCTTTTAAATACCCATGTTCGTTTCAATATGTCTGTCAGTTTGTTTTGTTGTGTGGCGCCACCGTCGATACAACTAACGCCTCTAGTGATAGAAACTACACGCGTTGCCTAGCAAATGACAGAATACAAGATACATGAAATTATACCGTTTATTTTATATTAGAATAAAAAAAACAAAAGTTGTTTTCATGACTTAGATTAAGGGGACAATATATAAAGGACTTTTCCAAGTTTCCTTCGTTGAAAAAATAATTTAAATGAGTGTCGACAGCAAAACAATGATTATTTAGTATTCCGAGAAGACGTCTTTAGGTCGGTATTGTTATGAGAAGCAATTTTGATTCAGTTCATGAAACAGAATTGCTTGTTGACATCTCTGATGGCGAATTAAAAACATTGGTGGAATATTTCCTTGTTTGTTGTTTTCCACTAGTCGGTACCTATCTATTAATAGTGTCTCTTTTCTTATCTTATTTAACTCAATTTTTGTTTTTCATTGAAAAGAGCAAACTAATTTATGCAACGTTCATAATAATAAAACTGTGAGTTGAATCAGAGTTAATATCATATAATTATGTGATGGATGGGTGGATGGCAGAGCGGTTAGCGCGCTGGGTTAGTAATCCAGTGGTCGCGAGTTCGAATCCTGCCTCGACCGATCTCGTTCACCTATAGGACAAGCATTTATGCTGTGTTTAGGGAACGTAGGAAGATGTATATGTACTTGTTTAACATGGACATGTTCATTTAAAAAAAAAAAAAAAAAAAAAAAAAAAAAAAAAAAAAAAAAAAAAAAAAAAAAAAAAAAAAAAAAAAAAAAAAAAAAAAAAATTATATATTTGCAATGTTTTTACTTGGATGTGCAAATATTTTGATTTAATTTAAAAAGCTATCAAAATTTTTCAATTGGCTTAGTCTTATAAATTATTTATATTTCAATTTGACAAAAACATTTTGAAATAGTTGTAATAAAACTAATTATCACGATGTTGGTAATATGTTTTACAATATATTGTTATTCAATGTTGAATATTCGACTAATTAATTCATATTTTTTTTAATTTGTAATCAATTTTTAATATTTTCAATTTTGGTTTTCAGGAATAATGTTTAGGTAGGTCAATAAGCTATTAGGATTGTTATTACTATATTTTTCAATTACAATTTCAATTGAATAGTTTGTAGTTGTAGTAATATAGGCTTGTCCTTTGTGAGATATAAATTATTGATTACTTTCCAACGCTTTTTTGTACTTTAACACAGATTTTTTTTTATTAAATTTAATCATAATTAAGTTCGTATAATATCTTCTAACAGAGCGCTTTTCAACCTTCGTCTTCATCATTATGGCAAACAAAATATGATAGACTATAGTCATGTTAAATCTTTAATTGAATCATTTTATTGTGCCTACAGTTATTGATGGAATATTTTGATTAGTGTTTAACCATCCCATATCAAACCTGATACACTCTATTGATCGTTCTGTGGTTCAAACTAAACATTTATTTTTTTTATATCATGTTTATAAAAAACCACTATAACACATTATGTACCTTCTATATTTTATACTATGTTTATAAAAAGCCACTATGACACATTATGTACTTTTTATATTTTATAGTTTGTTAATAAAAAAGCTACTATGATACATTATTTTTTAATAGAACTTCAGATTTATATTTTTATGAAAATATAAAAATGATGTCAATATTATTTACTAGCGAACATTTAATTACACAAAAAAACAAACACACACATACACACACAAAGTAGATGAACGGAGACTTCATGTCGGTGCGGTTATTATAAAATGGTGTGCAGTATTTTAACACAGAGTTAAAATAATTACTTTTGAAACAACTCCAGAGTTATTAAATTTTTCGTGTAGGTAAACTTTTATGCAAAGTGCTAGATTAGCTAGATGCGTATAAAATTAGAAAATCCAAAATGTTTTAAAACAATAAAATACGTCAAAGTATAGGAAAATTTTATGCAACTATTTTACTTTGTCTAAATACCTATATATTAAATGAGCATCTAATAATAAAATCTGTGGGTATCTATGAATACAAATGTGTTAAACAAAATTGTCGACATTGATGGAAAGCTATGATACACAAGATTTCAAAAATGAAAATAATTCTGTAACTGCTTGCAGATAGATTTGCCAGAAGACCTAAGATTTTTAGCAATTTACAGATCTCCATCACAGCATTCAGTTTCTGAATTTTTATGCTCATTAAATGGTCTCTTACTGACTAGTTCCAAAGAAAAAAATTTAGGAATTATTGGTGATGTAAATATCAATGTTCTGGATCATGACAATGTCAACACTCAAGAATATTTATCTCTAATCGCCTTGCATAAGCTGAAAGTTATAATTAATGATGCAACTAGGATTACTAATTCCTCAGAATCATGTATTGACCACATTATGTTAAGATCTAAATTTATTCATTCTGGCTTTATTTACCGGACTAGCATCACTGACCATTATGCTGTTATACTGAAATTGGAATCTTCTAAAATTTATAAACATACACCAATTAAAAATAAAAAGACTTTTCAAATCGATGAAACGAAGCTGACTTATAGTTTGAGTCTTGAGACGTGGCTACCAATCCTAGAAACTGATGAAGTGAATGAGGCTACAAACAATTTCATCCACTTGCTTCAACAACGCCTAAAGGAATGTACCATTACTAATATTTCTAAACCTAAAATAAAAAAACTTACTCCCTGGATAACTGCAGGTGTTATCAACTGCCTACGAAAACGTGACAGCCTTCATTTGAAAAGTAATAAATCTCCAAATGATATTCAACTGTTCAACTATTACAAGCGCTACAGGAACTGGTGCGTTAGGATTGTCAGGACCACTCGACATTCATATTACAAGAATAAATTTGATAATGTTGGAGATAATATCAAGCAAAAATGGTCTATTATCAAAGAAGCTGTCAATTTGAAGACAAAATCGCAATCTCTTACCTCGTTAAAAATAAATAATGACTTAGTGGAAGTGTCTAAAAACTATGAGTTAGCCACAAACTATGTTAATAACTTTTTTAGTAATGTGGGGTTTAAATTTGCGGATAGCCCTATAAAATCCATTGGTAAATGTGAAAGTGATTTAACTCATGAGTTCAGGCCGTCAAAGGTTGTTAATTCTATATTTTCATTTAAAAAAGTTAGTGTGCTAGATGTTACTAAAACAATCAATCAATTAAGTTCTGGATACTCCAGTGGAGTTGACCATTTAACTTCATCTCTTTTCAAACAAAATAATTCAGCTTTGGCTGTGCCCCTTACCCATATAATTAACCTCAGTTTTGAGTCTGGCAATTTCCCTACACATTGTAAAAAAGCTAAAGTTATACCATTATATAAGGGAGGTGATAAGTATGACGTGAACAACTATAGACCAATAGCCTTACTCAATATAGTGTCTAAAATCATTGAAAAACTTGTCAAAACTCAGATTATGACATACTTGGAAAAGAATGATATTTTATCTGCTAATCAATATGGTTTTCGTGAGGGTAAAAGTACTTGTGATGCATTGCTCAGTGTTCTAAAATCTATAACTAAAAATCTTGATATTGGTAATAAATGTCTGGCTGTGTTCTTAGATCTGGCCAAAGCTTTTGACACTGTGTCGCACGGTTTGCTTCTTAAGAATCTTGAAGCTTTGGGGATCAAAAGAGAACCACTGTTGTGGTTTGAAAGTTATTTAAAAAACAGAACACAATTAGTTGAGGTCCAGGGATACAGAAGCACTTTTCAAAATATAAATTATGGAGTTCCCCAGGGAAGTGTGCTTGGTCCTATATTATTCCTGGTATATATAAATGATTTTTGTGATCTGAATGTCAGTGGTGAAATAATCACTTTTGCTGATGACACTGTACTGATTTTTCATGCCCCTACTTGGGATCAGACTTACAGCACATGTAATAAGGACTTGCTTAGGGTAAAGAAATGGCTTGATTCTAACTTACTTACACTGAACATAAAAAAGACTAAGTTTGTAACATTCAGTATTTCTAATAGAGGGGTGCCATCAGCAGAGTATTCACTTAAAATTCATAATTGTAAAGATTATTCTGACTGCAAATGTGATATAATTGAAAATGTGGATTCTATACGTTATTTGGGTGTTACGTTAGATAGATTTCTAAGGTGGGATGTACATATCAATAATTTATCAAAAAAGTTACGGAAACTAACATATATTTTCAGAGAATTAAGAAATGTAATTGGTATTAATGAACTTCAATCTGTGTATTATGCATTAATTCAGTCAATAATTTCTTATAACATATGCTGTTGGGGAGCGTGTTCTAAAACTGCTCTTGCTCCGCTTTGCATAGTGCAAAAAACTTTTTTGAAAATTATTTATAAAAAAGATTTTCGCTATCCCACTGACAAACTTTATGAAGAGACAGGTGTACTTAGCCCTAGACAATTATTTATCATAAAAGCGTTATGCAAGTTTTTTTTTAATTTGAATACAGCTACTAGATCACAACAAAATAGATTGACTAGAGGCAGTGTCTCTCTCAATTTCCGGCCAGATAGAATGAATACTTTATTTGGTCAGAGAAACTACTTTTATGTAGCACCTATTATATTTAACGATCTTCCAACTTTAATTAAATCAGCAAAAACAATTGTAATTTTCAAAAAACTGGTAAAATCCTATGTTATTTCAAATTATATAAATATGCTAAATGTATTCAATAGTGTTCACATTGTCATGTAATTTTTATTCTTATAATTTATATTCATATTGTCATTTAATTTATATTTTATTCCAAACGTGTGGTCACACTAGTTTTTGTGTAGAATTTTATTAGTATGTATGTAGGTATATAGTGAGTCCAGAGCTGTGATGTATATAATTATTGTTGCAGTTATGGACGCAGGTACCCAACTGTATTTAGCTGCAGCATAGTATATTTTATAGCTCTGGGTTCATTTTTGTGTTTATTTGTATTCTGTTATTTTATGTATCTTTTCTTATAGTTTTAAATTTTTTTTGTTATACTTTTATGTTTCTTTTGTATTACATACTATTTTTATATCATTTTATATTATTGTCTTTACCATTTGATTTTGTAAAATTTTCGACCTCGATACAGGCTAGTCCTAGTGAGGTTGATTATTATATAACATTATGTCATAAAAGTGTAAAGATATATTAAATAAATAAATAAATAAATTTATGAAATTTTTAACGTCTATCTTTACGTATTCAATGTATATTTTTTTAAATTAAAATAATAACTTTTTTGTTTACACCACTTTTGAGTATTTAATGTTAACCGGTTTCAGAGCTGACCCGCTCCCTCATCCGAACAAACTTATACTATTTTATATTTTTTTATAAATTTTAATATTTCTTTTTGGTGTAAAATGTAAAGTGTCGAAAAAATTTAAATAAATCTTGTTTTCACGTCTCGGAAATGTGGAAAAATGTGATATTTCTTTTTTTACATAAAATAATATTACGCAAATTCATAATTAGTCCATCAAGAGATTGTTGGATCATTCGCACGATTATCAGAATGTTTCATTTTGTTTTCGAAAAGATTACACGACAAAAGATTACTGTAACCATAAATGAACAGCGGCCAGATAAAAATCTTGAAAACCTAAGTATGCTACATACAACGATAAAGATAATTTCATTTTAATGGGCGTGTAATCAAAAACAAATAACACAACATGCCTGAAAGAACGCCTCTGGTTTGCGCATACCAAGTATTACTATCTGATGGTGTATGAACGTACCTGCAAGGTACAAGAGGAAAATATCCGAGGAGATAAAGTCATAAACGATTTTATAATTGTACTATTATACTTTAGTGATCAATATTGCATTTCAGATAATATACCTACATACTCGTTGGAACCACTTATAAAAAATATTGCCTCGCATGACTATCAATATTTATATTTTATTGGCTCTCTGTTTCGGTATATTGTATCTACGTATTCGTTTATTACTATCATCACCGAACTGTTATATTTAAACAAGTACCTACATTTACGATACGATTATTCAGTAGTATAATTCAATAAAAATCGTTTTATAGCATTATACGATCAATAACGACAATAACGTTATATTTCTTGTTATTTTTACATGGATTAATATTATTCTTTATCAACAGAATATCACTCTTAGGGTGTTTAGGATTAAAATGGAGATAATCGTCAATCTTCTTCTTCCGGTGCCATGTCAGAAGCCCCCGACGTCGGCTATCACTCTGGCATATCTGTTCCACGGTCCTGAAGCCGGTCCATTCCTTAATGTTGCGCAGCCAGGACATCTGTCTCCTTCCAGTCCCTCGGCGACCTTCTATCTTGCCCTTCAGTATTAGTTGGAGCAAGTGATACTTCTTCCCCCTCATTATGTGACCCAGATATGTGATCTTGCGGACCTTTATTGTGGACAAGAGTTTCCTGGTTGTTCTGGCTCGACTTAAGACTTCCAAGTTCGTAACCAGATCTGTCCAAGGGATTTTGAGCATTCTGCGATGCAACCACATCTCAAAATCTTCCAGCCTGTTCATGGTGTTAACCTTCAATTTGCAAGTCTCACAGCCATATAGCAAAACAGACCACACATAACATCTCATCATCCGCTGTCTCAGGTCCATATTGAGCTTTTCAATCTAGTGACCGTCAATTGCATTCATAATCGCCAATGTAGAAATTCGTATATTTCAATACATAATTTCGACAAAATCAAGTAATCGAAGATATTGTCACAAAATTTTAAATAAAATTACTTTTTAAAGACCACGATATTAATAACAATATTTTGGTGTATACAAAGTAATTTTATTTTAATTTTTTTGTCAAAATGAACCACAAAGTTAATAAATCAATATTCAAGAATAAGCTTTATATTGTGGTTGAATGACTGACAAGCGAGATGTGCGATGTATAATGAGGTTATGTTATTAACTCGCAAATACGAAATAATCGATATTATTGTAAAAAAAGTATCGATTTCAACTTGTGTTCGCAAAGTGCTTTAACAGAAGTTTTATTGTTCATTTTCAAATGAAAATTTTAATCAATTTGTATAAACATGAACCAATGTGCATTAAATTATGAAAAAATTACAAAAAAATACAACTTGTCTTCATTTCGAATATTTTATCAACATATATTTCATTCATCAAAATAATTATTCTGTTTTTCTGAAGTTACAATATGAACAAATAATACAAAATAAATACAAATTATACAATTTATAATTAGGTACATAATAATGCACACTCTATTACATGCCCATGGGCTAGTAGAGTGGATACATCAATGTAACTCCATTGACTCTTATTAGCGTTTTATTGGTTTTTATATATGTATTCTTTTAATTATTGTTACTCGTAACCAATATTCTTGTAATTGAATGGATTCAAAGGAATCGATATAATTTTATAATTTTTCGTTTACATTATCGCGTGTAGGTATTATAAATCATGTCAAAAACTATTTTTGATGACGCACACTACAAAACTTTATTCATTTTAAAAAGGCGTCATAATTCCTTTCTCACATATAGGTAATTTGTAAAAATATATGAATACGAGTTGTTCTCTGAGGAATTATTTTTATTGTGAATCAATCTACATTGTGATAAACCAGATAAACTTTAAATTTAAAGATATAACTTTGTATTAACCACGTTTTTTGGTTGAAACGATGCGACCGGTTTCGGAACTAACCGTTCCCTCATCAGGATACATTTTTATTTTACTCGCCGTACTCGCGATAACAATATTTTCAAATGTTTGAATGTTAACTTTGTGGTTCATATTTAACAAATTAAATTTAAAGATATAACTTTGTATTAACCACGTTTTTTGGTTGAAACGATGCGACCGGTTTCGGAACTAACCGTTCCCTCATCAGGATTCATTTTTATTTTAAAAAATAAAAATGTATCCTGATGAGGGAACGGTTAGTTCCGAAACCGGTCGCATCGTTTCAACCAAAAAACGTGGTTAATACAAAGTTATATCTTTAAATTTAATTTGTTAAATATGAACCACAAAGTTAACATTCAAACATTTGAAAATACAGATAAACTTTATTAATTCGTTTCCATTGTAATTGGACAAATTTCTTCAATTAAAACAAAACATTGTTATTTTAGCAAAATCTTAGCAAAATTCGATTCATACAAATCGATGAAGTTCAATTGTTACTATTTCACACCTAAAATAAAGAATGGTGAAACTTAGCAATCATTTCACTGTAACAGAAGTAAATTAATGTCTGAATCGATGACATCAGTAACATATAAACTCATATGAATCAAAAATTAGAACACAAAACGGTGGTTGTTTACAAGTGCTGGCCGATAATACAATCGCAATTTGCCACATTCACACCCGTGGTATAAATATTATATTATAATACAGTATATGATGCAACTTGCTCACGCGAGTCTTAATAATAACTACATAGTAACCTAACCAACCTATTCAAAACAAACTTTTGGTAAGAATAGGTTGGTTCGGCTTGTAAGTAGTTATCATTCCGACTCGCGTGAGCATTAATTATCAAAATATTATTTTGTAATATAATTGTATTGCGCTAGTGTTCAAATTTTGGTGGTGAATTTCGGAAACATGAGTAGAATCAGAAAACCAACCATTTTTACTATGGATTCCTTCATACATATTTCGCAATTGTATTTTATTTTTTTAAAACCTTACTGATTTTTATCTTCATAGATTTTCACTATATTATAGAAGATGTCGTAGTTGGAAATTTTTTTTAGTGAGGTATTTTTCCACGGGATTTTTGAAGTTTTGGTTGGCAGACCACATCGTTTTTCTATAGAGAATAGCGACTGGTGTGAATTGTTTTCGAATTCATTTGTCAAAAAAAAAACACTTTGTTTATAAAGATTTAGAGAACAGTTATCTAGGATGTGTTGAAATGTAAGGAAAACTGCAATATGTTGCCAACCAAAGCGTCAAATTTTCAAACGTCAAACATGACTCACTTTTTGCATGGAGTAGGTACTCCATCTAGTGTGGGCATTAGACAAAACAAAATTATATAGACAACCTCAGTACCTACAATGGAGCTCAACAGAATCAGACAAGAAAACATACATAATATATTATGTATATTATCATGTACGGACACAAACATTACAAACAAGTACTTAAATTCTAATAGGTCAAAAACTAATGGACAATGGACAACCTTCTCTTCGTAACGCCGACATTCCCTTAATTTTATATATAAAGAAATATATACTTTATGGCCCGAGATATCAGTTGGCCCTTAAATCGTTGGATTTGGTAATCCAAGTTAAAAGTTTAGGGAAGATTAAATTTCATTCGCGTATTTCAGTGCAAAATGAAACGTCAGTTACGTAATCTTCAACTATAGATATATTTTACGTTTTTCTATGGTTATTGTCTATAACGCATCTGTCAAAATTGTAATAACCTTAAATGATACGTGACGCGAAGCTGTGACTAAATATTATTTTATTATTATAACAACACATTATTTTATTTGTTTCATTACACAGCATGTTACTTTTTCAATTTTTTATACTGATCGATGTTTTTTTTAATTAAAATCAAACATTGTAGTAAAAAAAATGTCATAGAATATGTACTACGTACGTAGTACTTCAATGCAAAATGTATGTACATTTTACAAATGGATATGGAACTAAGTGGTAATGGTAAAATAGTGTCTTTTGTAGAAAATTTAAGAATACACATTATATATATAGAAACAGGATGGATCAATTTAAAAAGTGGGATGAAAAAACATCGCAAAAATAAAGTTGCGTGCCTGACGTTTCATTATGGCTGACAGTTTATTTCGTTTGTTGCCAGGCAATACATTATAATTATGTAAAAAAGAAAATAAATACATGAACCACTTCTATATCAAGTCTTTTATTTTAACAACAAAAATAAATCATGATTATAATTATTATGCATAGTTATTTGTAGTATAAAATGAAATAAAACATTAAAGCGTGCGGCGATTAGTACGCCACCTGGCGAAAAAGACTAGAAACAATACTTTACTCAAGTTTAAAACACACGATCCACCAGAAACGTTGAGTTAAATATTTGTCGTTTAGTGACGTATTTAAGGGAAGATTAGGTACTGAAATACGCAATATTTTTGTTAAACTTGAGTTAAACTCCTAAGGGCCGACTGAAATACTGGGCCTATGTGCATTTTATAGTGTAAACACTCCATTTTTCCATTCCATTCCATTTTTATACCTTTTCAACATTATTCTTGAGTAGGTACTATCCTTCAGTACCTACATATATTAATCATATATGTATATTTTGTTTACATACATGATTTTTGCGTTTTTTTTTCATACCATCATAACAAATCCCACAGTTTATTTTTTGAAAGAAAACAATTTCCCATTTTTTATTTTATCGAAGTTATCCACAGAGCATCATTGAATATATTGAGGTTTCTGTAAATGAAGGTTATACAAATATTTAGCTTTCACACGTCTGCCTAATTATTATTTTCACACGTGCGTTGTGTGGTTTTTCAGTCAGCAATTATTAATAAATATTTTGATAAATTATTCAATTACCTCACCTGAATATTCAAACATTATGTGGGTAATTTTCCAAGAACTGATTAAGTATGCTTTATCAAGGCATTAAAAACATCATCTAGTAAGTCATACAAAATACTTCCACTAGTAGATGTCAAAAGTATATTTTCTATATCGTTGTTAGAAAAATATTTTGAATGAAATCATAAAATCTCAATAATTAATTAATGAGACAGCCATTGCCCATACTTATGTAAACATTAAATTTTTGGTTCTAAATAATTCACAATATTCTCAATAGATGACACATAGTAATATAAAATTTGAAAGATTCAAAAATGTTAATCAATAAAGAGCACATTAGTATAATAATTAAACAAATCAGTAAAAGGTCCTATTTGCCCGATGATTCTAGATTATTTCGTGAACAAATATCGTCGTATTCTCTTCTATTGAAAAATGAAAAACGTTGGCTTGCCTGTTATCAGCTGGTTAAAATAACCACACACCATTATGGTAGATCTCACAATATGGGGTTACCAGCGACATGTATGCGGGTGTTCATTACCCTATAAAAGGAAGCACGACACATGTGTGTAGGTAGGTCGACTAAAAATGGAAACATTCAAAATGGGTGGTGAACTATGTTAGTTGTTAGTTTGACTACCCGGCCCTTACGACACCAGAAAATGATAATAGAAAAGAATTCATCAAAATCGGTCCAGCGACGTATAGAAGAATTATGTTATAGTGATATTAACGAAACTCCTGTTTCGCGTTGTATTACATATTATATGTATCTCAAAAGTTATAATGTTTGTATAATACCAGGCGTTCATTTTTGTTGACAATGTTTTTTTTATTTTTAATATTGCCACTGTTACAATTTTTTATATTAATTGTGAACCTAAACCATCCAAGGATCCACTGATCATGTACACAATTTTCATCATAATTGTACCTACTGATGTTAACATTTATTGTTTGTTATAATAGCTCTCCACTGGGTGACATATCAGGATATCATTAATGAAGTAATTGATTAATAATGCCTGGGAATCTGCGTTCAACTTTTCGCTGCCCCAATTTATGTACCTTCCCAACCTTCACAGACTTTGAATCTACTGTGATTCACATTTGTGAGTCTTCCCTTCTCCTAATTTTATTATTCTTTAGTGATATACTTCCTAACTACAAATGTATATTTCTCCTTTTCGTGCCTTGCATACTATTCTGCTCTTTCTACATCCCTGTTATCGGATCCCATATTTTTATCAAAACTAGTTGCATGTATCACATGAGATCCAACTGTCGATGGCGCTAGTATGTATAGTTGAAGAATAAGTACCAAACTATAAACCCTTAAATCCAAATTAGAATATTGAATATTTTAAGATATTTTCTATTCTATACACAACATGTAGGTAATTGTGTCAAGATAGGATAGTATGTCCTTTTTCCTCAGTCCTTTTTTCCTACCCAGAATATGAAAACAACTCGATAGTATGTATGTTTGTTTGGAGATTGAGTATCAAACTATTTAGTACCCGTTGATATTGTGTATACTGCCATACGAATTGTATGAAACGATGTCGTCACTTAATTCAATTTTTTTTAACCAAATATGCCTTATCAATGAACTCAATAAGAAGGCATAATTGGTGAACGTTGCGCAAACGCATAAAGTAATCACGTAAACCAGCCAATGACAGGTCGTAAGCCCTGTAGGAACCTTGAGTTCCTGGTTTTTCTATTATATCCCAACTTCGACTCTATTTAGATGTGAAAAATTTGTCAGTAAAAATATCACGAGTGAGTTATTTATTACGACCGGTTTCGAAGCGACCGCTTGTTCTTCAGAACGTACGACAACACTGGCATTATTCTCTTTAGATTCTCAAAATAATCCATGAATTTGATTGTTTTTGTTTTTTTATAAATTCGAATAATATATTCATCGTAAGATTAATACATCTTCATTTCTCTAAAAATGATAATACTTCATAAATTTAAAATGTACCATCTCATTACTTTGCAGAAGTAGTTTCCGTAGTACACAAAACATAGCCAGAACCTGTGAAGTTATTGAAGTTATTACCTCTCAATTTATTATTATTCCAACACAAAGTTTATGGTAAGTCTGTTATATAGAGTATTCCAGCTGGTAACAAATCGATTTTACTATAGCATGATAAGTATGAAACAGGAAATATGAACCTTCACCACCATAAAGTCATATCAACTCTACGATAAAGTCCATTATAAGAGGAAATTTCGCATTTTACATACCAAAATTCATAACAAAAATTCCTCTCGAAATATTCATAGTCACACAATTTAGAGGAAAAATAATATGTGATCGAATATATTTGATCCTGTTAAACAATTTATCACTTTAATGTGTGAAATTTTTAAAAATGTATTTCGTTTGTCGATGATGTGAAAAATGTATTTATTTAACTGACAACATTTAAATAGTTAATGTTCTCCATACTTTACATGTTTTAATAATTTAGTGTCATACTCTGAACCATAATTTATTATTGTATAAAAAAAAACTTATATACTTTTTGTTAACACTAGATGTATTAATTATGTATTTTTACGTCTAAATAAAAGTTACTATTATTAATATTATTATTATTATAACCCACGTGATCCCTGCTTAGGTACGTGAACCTTCAAACAACGTTTCGTAGTGAATCAGTTATCATACGTCCTGAGGAAGAAACAGTCGCATTGAAACCGGTCAACTAAAATTGTACATTCGTGGTTTAATAAAAATGATATACCTATGTAAATTGTCATTTCGTTTCAAAAAATTATGCCACAAAACTATCATGATGAAATTTTTTTTAATTGTTGAAGATACTGTCCTGAAATGTCTAATGCTTTAGAAGAGATGTCGTTCTTAGCTCTTTGAAAGGATTGGATAAGTGCGAATAATCTCAAATCCATTAAGGAATGCATTAGAGCTACAATGAATGAATGAGATGTGTGGTAAGAACCTGAAAGTAGATGCAAGGTTTTATCGAGCACGACTATTTTCAAGTATTTCAATGAATAATTTATTTATTTGTTCCATATTATTTATTTAAACACACTGTGCAAATGCCGAGATAAAGGTTAAATGGCATTTTGTTCCCACCAATTAGTTTTTCCAGTCCGATGAAACAAAATTTGAATCACGACAAATAATATTTTAGATAAAAGATACCGTTTGAACCAATAGTCAATGAAATTAGTCAGAGATATATTTTTATGTCTTCAATTCCAACAAATAATACATCAATTATCAGTCGATTCTGAAATAAAAAAGAGTTGACATTTAAATTAAAATAACGGGATTATTAAGGCAGAATTAATATTATTTATTTTAAAACAATTTTATTGGTAAGTAGCACTACGCAGGATGATATTTTTTTTTCGTAAATAAATATTATACAATGAATATTTTTACAAAATCTTATTACATATATGTACCAATGTAACGTACAATTTTTCGCAATATTCGAAAGTAAACCCACTGGTACCTACATACATTAATTTAATTTATTTAATTTATTATTCAATCAATTTTGCATATTAGACTTACTATATTTTAGTTTATAAACAGAGATAATATTTTACTTTATTTTATGAATCGCAATTAATTAATAAAGCGCTGTCTTTATTCTTCACTTTACAAAGTGGTAAGAGTCTATAGTATGGCAGAAGGCACACTCACAGCTAATGTCTTAATTCTCCATCCTTTAGCACTTGGCTCAAACAAGAAGAGACCATAAAAAGCTAAATCATTACCCTGAACGAGGGGAAACAAGGTCCCTCGGTCAGTAACAAAGTAAATTACAACCAACAATAATGTGTATGTATACTTATGTACATATGTATGTACATGTTGATATCCTAGATCTAATGCCCACCAACATATTCATTGTACATATATTAAACTTTACCTATCAACACACCTCACCTGATGATATAGAGTTTGTCCGTAAATTTAGCCTTGTACTACTAACCTAACTTTCCTGCAACAAACAACTTTATTAATTAGTTTAAAACTTCACCTATTCTAATAATAATAAATATTATGTAGTAGGTAGGTACTTGACTAAGTATTTTTTATTTATGGTTTACATTTTCAGATATACTCGTATAATTCATGCATACCATCCCGACATATCCCGCAATGCAAGGTAACCAGCGACAGGTGTGCGGGTGTATAACAATATAGAAGGAAGCACGACGAGTTTATTCTCACACAACCATTCTCTTCTCACTTTCATTCAGAATAGGTGGTGAACCTCATTGCTGAACTACGTGAGATGTAATCTCCTTAAATTTTCAACAATCCGGACCTTAGGGTACACCCAAAACAATGATAATAGAAAACCTCAATGCAGAAAAACCATAGTGAGATCGATAATAATATTTTTTTTTATACATATTTTTATTTTATTTCATATTGCTTCTCGGGCTACTATCAGGTACTTCGTCAAATATTAATTGAACACGCACCCAATAACAAGTTGCCACATTCTGGAGACTAACGATGTTAATCGTCTCACAGATCCAGACTGAAAACACAATTAAAAACTGTGTCTCCGCCGGGAATCGAACCCAGGACCCTTGGATCAGCATTTAGATACCTAACCAACTGAGCCACAAAGGCCGATAATAAGTACATAATACATCCTCATACATTACCTAAATTAGCATAAATGATTGTGCTATACGTGAACGAAATCGGTCGTGGCAGGATTTGAACTCGTGACCACTGGCTAAAAATTAAATAAATAAAATTTTGGAAGAACTGTCCTAAACCGGTGCCTCACAGCATATATTTATTTTTTTATTTATTTTATAAATGACAAAAACGACAACTGCCTCATGCATACCCATTATTTTTTAAATAACTTCTCGGTCAATAACAAGTTGACACATTATGGAGATCCATACTGAAAACAATAAAAAACTGTGTCTCCGCCGGGAATCGAACTCGGGACCTTTGGATCAGGAGTCAGATACCTAACAAACTGAGCCACGAAGGCCGTCTAAATATATGTCAAATGAATTCTCAACGAACATAAAAATTTGAAGAATCCAAATAAATTCCTTGTGCTTAATTTGTATTAGAGTTTTATGTTTTAAGAGTCAAACGTTATTTAGAAAAAATCTACAAGTTATTATTTTGTTCAAGATTGCAATCAAAGCCGAGTGTAAAATTATATTCCTATTGTTATCTTCATCTTAAAGCCTATCAACTTAATTTATGACCCGGGGATACGGTTTTTGTTGAAAACTTAATAATATGCTTAGAACGATTCTTTATCAGTAATTTTAAATTGTTCCCCAATAAACATATTTATGATTGTTACCTGTAGAAGAAGCGAAGGGAAACCTAAACTACGACTATTGTCATGATTGCCCATACGGCCCTGGTGCCTTGTCATATTGCGCATGCGCTAATGTTGTCAATTAACACTAGCGTCTATCGACAGATGATTCAAGGGAAAATTATACGGGATGCAATAAAATACGACAGCGAAATAAGGTTAGCTTCAGTTAGTCTTTAACAATCGCTCACGCGAGTCGCTTTATATATTGAATGTAAATTGGTAGCAGGAAACATGTTATCAACACCATTGTTATTTGAGGTTAGGAATTAGATTATTAGGTATTTACATATTCGCATTTGATCACATTTTTTAAATAAATTATATTTCTTAACATATTATTTACGCAGTTGTATGATTTTTAATACTACTTAATGACTACTTAATTATTATTTTTTATGTTGAAATGAATTTTCATTTGCCAACAACACGTCAATTTAAAAAAGTGCACCAAAATTTATACCGATAAAATACATGGTGTGTACCTGTATGTGAAAAGTCACATACACGTACATGTACATGCCATCAACATGGGGTACCCAACGACAGGTATGCGGTTGTGCATGACATTATAAAACGAAACACAACACATGCGTGTATCCCAATGAATCAGCCTCGTCATAGCACACGTACCAATGAATCTATATCTCATGAAAAGTCATAACTTTTTAAAACTATATTAGACGGAGTTACTCCTACTACAATACGTACCTAATTTAAACATTTCAAAACATACATATTACAACAATTTGATTAATAGTAAAAACCATAGTCACATTCATCCATAATCTATCATAGTCACATTCACTATTTTTTATCATAAAATCTAGTAATAATTATTATATTCACTCGCCTATTATGAGATAACGGACTTGGTAATGAGTTTGGCTCCTGTTGATGTCTTTTGCTGTTCGATATATGAATATAAAGAGAGACTTTTAAAGATTGTATAAATTCTGGGTTCTTCTTCTTTTTTCTTTTAATTTAATCTTTTGCTTGTTTTTCATTAATTTTATTTTTATTGTACTTCACTGCTTATATAATTTGTAATTTTATATTTTTTTCTTGATATTTTTAATGTTGTTATATATAGTTACCTATTTATAATTATGTATGTATGTATTTTACTTCGTGGTTCATAAACATATGTTTTAATAATTTTTAATTGTGTATGTAAAAGCCCATTATAAATAAATAAAATAATAAATAAATAATCTGTCTCCTACAATATAACACATACACATATACATATAATATTATATTCTACATAGGTATAGTATTATATTTGTCAATTTAATGTGAAATTTATATTTGTTACTCTTACGTGAAAAAATGCTATATCAAATTATTATCCTAAATATTAACTATTGGAATACAATGAACTGGATATCGGGTGGTACGCCAAAAAATTATGAAAAAAAAATCATATTTTTTATATTATCATAATATTATATTCTTTATTTATAATATTGTATCCTGTTTGTTTTTCTAATAAATAAATTTTAATAATAATGAAATTTGTAAAATTATAATTGTTTGATTAAATGCTATATCAAATTATTATCCTAAATATTAACTATCTAATGTTATAGTATTATTTTACTCTAAATATTTTATTCGTTATTTCATTTCGTAAATAATTCGAATTCGCGAACTTCTCAAGAAAATTGCTTAGGTTATATTATAGACGGAAGCAGCACCCATTCTCTGTAACCCAGTATGAAGTTGTAAAATTCGTGAAATGTTTTAAGTCTTAACTTACCACGTACAAAAAGGCATCATTAAATATACCACATCATTTACCCCGTCTCTTAAGTCAGTCGTGCATTTCATTTTGTCTTCTTCATATCTCATTCTCTGGGTATATGATAATTTTCACATAATATCTTCATTTTCATGACATAAACACTTTTCTTCTGCTGTGCCAGTTTATATTCGCCCTTTCATAATGATATTCTTACTTATTCAATATATTTATCTACATTAAAGTTTAAGCTAAACCTTTTGTTTCATCAAAAGCTAAAGCTTTATGTACTTGCTTAATAGATAATATAAATTTCGGTAGTTTAACACACCAATATTGTGCAAAATAGCACATTTATTTATATGTGTAATTCTTCTATACGTGTGTATTATGTAACTGAACTCCTAAACTCCACATTTTCATTTTTAAATCGTGAAGTTCAATATCTAAATTCTTAAACAGAATCATCTGTACACACATAAATATTTTTTCAAACATATGAGATATCTTTACTCTATTATTTTTATTTTTCTTTGAAGACTCGTTGTTTTTACGTTAAATATTCGAGAATATCTGATTCCGAAAAAAACATTTAAGTTTTTGTATTGTTTTGGAGCGAGTATAGAATATCAAATGGACCACAGCCTACAAAACATTATAAGTACGCACTCACGAGGAAAAATAAACAACGCACCCGGAGATTTTCTTCAATTCTAAGTTAAGCTCACTGCCCTAAATTCCAAAAGAAGTCAAAATACGAAGACAGCGAGAAAAAAGAATGTACGGATTCTGTTTAGGGAATTCAGTTTAAAGGTGATTTAACAAAATGAAAGCAAAGAACTTTTAATTCACAAATTCCCTGCTGTAAAAGGTTATGTAGTCAATTTTGTGTTTTTGCATCCTCGTTTTTATTATTTCATCAATGAGAACGTTATAAAAGAAAACCGTATAGACTTTTTATGGGAAAATTGATTAAGTCCGTCATGATGAAAATCTTTGTATTCCTTAATAGTAAATGAGTAAACAAACAATAAGCACTATAGAAGAAAAAAGTATGTCTGATTTCGGGGGATGATAACGAATTTTACAAAGAATGTTGAAATGAAAAGATAAAATCCAATAAACACACATTGCCTGACAAAGGTATTGGACATCATGAAAAGAATAACATCCTGATAATAGTAAAAGAGGGAATAATAAGTATAAAGAAATGAAACGGCATTTAGCTGACAGACATTGAGAGTTATGAAAATAATCAGATATCACCATCAGATATGAAAGTTGTTTGTTCAACTATATAAGATTTGTATGGTGACAAATAACAATGCTGAAGACAACAAAGAAATATTTTGTTATTTACTGATGAAAATAAGTAGATCAAATTTAATATAATTTTAAAGACGCAAAAAAGATATTCTCGATTAATGAATTATGTCTGTACACTAAATATAGGAATATATCTTAACCACAACTTTTTTTTATTTTTCATCAATTTTTATTCATATGTTAAATCAAAACGTCCATTAAATAACTTACCTCTCACCATGCATTATAATCAATCTACTGCAAATGATGGTCCAACTATTTGTAGTAAATTCAATGAATATTTTGCTTCTGTATTTGTTGACAGTTCTGAACAACCACCTGCAATGGATATCCCAGATTCTAACTCACAAGTATTCTTACACAAAGTCACTATCAATCCTATTCTGGTATATAACTATCTCACAAAAATTGATACTAGCAAAGGAGCTGGTTACAATAACATTCCAGCCCATTTAATAAAACAATGTGCCAATGAATTATGTCATCCATTATACTTAATTTTCCAAAGATCCCTTAATGAGGGTCATTTCCCAAGTATGTGGAAAAAAGCCCTTATAACACCAATACACAAAACTGGAGACAATTCAAACATCGAAAATTATAGACCAATCTCGAAATTGTGTATTTTCAGTAAATTATTTGAAAAAATCATTATAGATCAAATTAATCCTGAAATAAGAACATCTTTAACTATTAAACAACATGGATTCCTTAGTAAAAGATCAGTGGAAACCAATTTATTAGAATTTACCGACCATTCATTTTCTGCCTTACTCGAAAATAACCAGTTAGATACAATATACCTAGATTTTGCCAAAGCGTTCGACAAAATTAACCACAATATTCTGTGTTTTAAATTATGGAACTTTGGCATACGTGGCGATCTGTACAGATGGATAAAGTCCTATATAACAAATAAATCACAAGCAGTAGCCGCCAAAGGTTTCCAATCGTGTTTTGTTCCAATTCCCTCCGGAGTACCGCAGGGTTCTCACCTGGGTCCCTTGCTTTTCCTGATCTACATTAACGACATAACACAATGCATAGCTACCTCTGAAATAATTCTTTTTGCCGACGACAGTAAATTATATAAACAAATCTCATCTACACATGACTGCTCACTGCTACAACAGGATTTAAATAACCTTTTTCGCTACTGTGAAAAAAATCAATTATATATAAATATAAATAAATGTTTCTCAATGAGTTTCAGTAGAAGCAGAAATGTAATTAAATTTCACTACACTATTAATAATAATATAATGTCGCAAAAACTCGAAGCGAGAGACCTAGGCGTTATCCTTGATAACAAACTATCATTTATTCCTCATATTGATTCTGTCGTAAATAAAAGCTACAGAAACTTGGGTTTCATACAAAGAATAACCAAATCCTTCAAAGAAACAACCTCGCTAGTTCTTCTATTTAATGCCTTCGTTAGAAGTCATTTGGAGTTTGCATCAACCGTATGGAGCCCTAGTTACAATATTCACATCGACAGAATTGAGAGGATTCAGAGAAGGTTTGTTAAAACGCTTAATTTTAGAAAAAAAATTTACCGCCATGATTATGACCAATCTTTAAAATTACATGGGTTTATATCACTTGAAAAAAGAAGAAAGATATCCGATGTCTATCTGCTTTATAAAATACTTAATAACCTTGTAGACAGCTCTTACCTACTCCAAAAAATTTCTTTCAACTGCCCCATAAAACAACAACACGCCAAAATCACCTTTTCTATACACCATACTGCAGAACAAATTACGCACAGAATAATTATGTCAACAGATGCTTAAATTATTACAATAGTCTTGACCCCCAACCTGATATATTTAACTCCACACAGACATCGATGAAACGCCAATTACGCGCAGTTATTGGTAATATTACTGGTTAAAAATCAAACCTACTTTCCTTAAACATTCATCCCTTCCTTATCAACGCTTTCCTATATCCATTACCCTTCCCTTTCCCCCACATACACTCACCATCTTACAATGACTACCCAACATTAATAATGTATAATAATTTAAATATGTGAAACTTTATAATTGGCTATTTATTTTGTATTCTCATTTGAAATTAAGTATTATAAATGTATAGCTGTTAAGTTTCCAAACAAATGAAAAATAAAAAAATAAAAAATAAATAAATCAATATACTGACAATGAAATTAAGTATTATAAATGTATAGCTGTTAAGTTTCCAAACAAATGAAAAATAAAAAAATAAAAAATAAATAAATCAATATACTGACAATGAAGTCACTTTTTATTTAATAATGTAGGTATTGTAAATCTCAAATTGTCATCATTTTTATCAGAAATCATATTGTTATCATGAGGTAAAAGTATTGTAGGTACCTAAATCTGTTCTTTAAAAGCACCCATTTCTTTAATAAAATCAAAAAAATTAATAATAAAAAAATAATAAACACTTTCTTGTATCCTGCGCAAGTGGCGAGTTTATTGCCGCATGGCAATTTCTTCCAGCTATGCAGTGTTTCCAGCCCATAATAACAATATTTGCGTGAGAAATGAATATAAATAAATTTCTCCTCTGCTGGGTATCGAACCCAGGACACCCGCACAGAAGCCAACTGGCTTACCAACTGTGCCACGGCGGTCGGCACAGTTGGTTATATATTTTATTTAATATATTTAATTTCTTATGATTCAGTTTGTTTCAACGACGTATTAGTTAATCGAAAACGGTCATATGAAATGAATTATTCGTGATATGGTGTGTCACTAGTTTTAGTTAAACTATGCACCGAAAATAATAGTACCTAATAAAAATATATTTAGTACCTATGTATTTTATAAATTAGAGTGTCCTTTTTAAAATGGTTGGTACAATAAATTCTATCGAAGCATGCAATATTTCATGTTAACATTTCGATTTTGGAAAGCATGAATGGGAAGTTTTCATATTTTGAAAATAACAAGGGTCCGATTCTACAAAAACGCATTAACCCTTTTCTGTTATATCAGATGAATAATTATCTTGCATAATAATATTCCAACTCGGATGAAATTACATTGTACACGAAGAAAGGGAAATCTGCTAATTACCTACCTATCCTCAATACTCCAATAATAGCTCTACCCAAGAATAAGACCATAAAAGAAATAGGTGTTCTAGGCATTATACAAAAAGTTAATAATTATTAACTTAAGAATAATCTAGTTTTTCTGTCATTGTAAAAGTTAAAATTTTTTATTTGAGTATAATTTAGAAACCGTTGAATTTTTTGATAAAGTATAACTTATTTTCATTTATTCTAATACGAAAAATTAATTATTCTAATTTCTCAAGAGTTTATTGAGAAAACATATTCTAGTTTGTATTAAGTACAACTGTCATAATAAAACATACTCTAATTAAAATTAATTTTAATGGATTTGGGCCATCTAGGTGTATAATTTTTATAATTTTTGATATTTTTATTTCACTAAAATTGAGATATTTACTATGATTTTATCGAATATCCTGAATATCCAAACACGGAAACTATAAAAGTTATATCTTCACCGATTTAACATTGCTTCATCTGCCTCATGTCAATTCTGTCAATACCCAGACCAAGCCTCGGAACATATGCTGTGGGATTGTTGCCCCCCAATGGAGTTCCCTTATAGATCGGAGCTCTTCGATGCTCTCCGTGGGTCTCTTCAAGGTCCCGTTGATCATGCAGATTCTGTGATCTAGAAAAGTTGCCTTACTATTGAAAGTTCATGATTAAGTTTATTATTTCCAGAGATTTTGGTCACACCTCTAATGCAAAAAGAGCTGTAGTCTTCTAATGAATTTAATTAATTATTTTTCGTACTTTGGTACCGAGATTGCTAACCTAGAGAGCTTCATGAGCTCTTCGTGCTGTGCATTTTTTTGTCGCTCAATTAACGTTTCGTGAATGGAGCCAATTACAGTCCCTATATGCAGAGCGGGTGGTGGTAGATGTAGCGAAATACCTATAGCAATTTTTATATTAATTTTGTTTGTATCTAATATTTAGAATGTTTTTAAATGATTTATGAATTGAATAATGACATTAAATATAAACAAATAAATGTGAGTACTTACAAACATTAATTTGAGGAGCAGACTTAAATTAAAATTTATTGCCAGAAAAAATCAACATTTATAAATAACGCGAGTGACACATGTTTGTTTAGTCTACACTTTGAAAACGTACAAGCACTTATAAATTCCAAAAAAAATCTGTTAATTGTTAATGTTTTTTACACGTCATGTCATATATTTTACATGATTTATAAAATTTATCTTTATTTAAATATATAAATACCAGGGGATAAAATAAATGTCAAATATATTACATGTACAAATTATTTTTATGTTTCTCGAATGGTTTTAAAGGCATAAACAAATCATGAGAATTACTTCGCCACATAAATTCCCAATATGTTTGTTTCACGTCTTCGGCGATTTATGGATATTTCCCGTGTTTAGGTGTTAAATATTTCAAATCTAACATCTTGTTTTATTTAAATGTACAGTCTTAGTAATATGCTTGAAATATTTTCATAATGCATACTTTGGAGTATTTCCATTTGTTTACCTATATATTGTAAAAATTTGATTATTTCGGCAATGTTTCTTTTTTTAGTATTTTATCTTCAAAATCGGATGCATAAGTAGTTTTAAGATTTTTCTAGTAACATACAATTATAAAATTAAGTACATACGAGCAAATAACAAACAGATTTTTTTAACAATTGTTTAAAAAACAGGATAATTACAGCGAAAAAAAAAATAAAAATTTAATACTGTATTGTACAAAAAACAGACTGTTTGTGACAATTCTTATTTATCTAGTCTACATATTATTTCATTATATTGGTATGTATTACAGCAGGTATACATAATATAGAAAGAAAGAAAATTCATATTGTACGTCATGATTTTTTAAAAGGAATGTATCAAAGATAGATAAGTATGGCGCTCGGTTATTTCTGCTAACCCCGTAAGGGACATGACGTGGTGGTTTGTATGTATGTATATGATTTTCTTTTTCAGAGTTTTTCTGTGAAAATATTTTCACCGTATTATGTTAGACATATCGCATCATGTCAATAATGAAATTGTGCCACGTGCAAAACACAACATTATATATTGTAGAATTTAATACAGACTTGCCAGAGAGCGTCTTGTTTCATAAATGGACAGTGTCAAAAATACTTTGTTATTTTCCAAATAAATTTCTACCGCATTCACAAGGTATGTACATCGAACACACTTCGTTCAACGAAATGAAATAAAGCGAAAAATATTCGTTATAATAAACAGAAAGTTCACGTTAAAACTTATTTATTCTGAAAAGCAAGAATAGTAGGTAGTCAAAACTAATTAAGATTTTTTACTTTTCTCACTCATTATGAACCCGAAGGGAATATAAGTCAATTCACAATACAGTTATGTTGAACGTATTGCTTTGATAAGATCATAATCATTATGCCAATCAATAATTAAAACATTGATTCTGCAAAGCCTACATGACTGCAAACTCTGATTTATTTGAATATTGATGGATTAATTTATCTAAATATTCTCATAAGAAGAATTCATTATGATCCGAGGGAATTCCTTCCTTTGGAAATACGAACCGCATTCAAGATATTTCACAGACAAATTTTTCTTGTTCTTAATATCAAATCATCTCCAAGTTCATTTGGCCCAGTTATCGTTAATAATTGTAGAATATGAATATTATGGAATACTTGCTAATAGTGACTGTAGAGAAAGACATCAGAACAGATTTATTAAAAAACGTTGTCGATATCACGTGACATCTGGCGTCCAAATAGTTACTTAGCGCGTCAATCATGATTGCCAGATCTCCGACTGTTTTCAATTTTCTATAATACTGGGATATTCCTGTCAACATGGGACTCCCTGCAAAATAATCCACAGCTGTCTTTATATCTGCCTACTTCGCCCGATACGTCATCTGATGCTATCGATTTTGCGTTTTAAAAACAGGACTCGGAAAAAACGGTTTGGGCTCGGGATCAAAATATAAAACAGAGTGTTGGTTATCTTAAATTTGTCTCTTATATCAAAGTATGATTTGTACAAAGCATTTTGTATTATTTTGATACAATATCCATTATTTTTTAATTCTTGGTACATTTTTTACAAGTCAGTCATTTTCGTCTTATGCAGTAGGGAATATTTTACCCTACGCTGAAAAAAATTTAATTGTTTGGCTACCGATATTAACTTTAATCAAATAATATTAATCAAATTTATATAGCGCCGTTTTATGATAAAAGACTATTCCATGGGCGCTTTTGCTTATTTGTTGGCTCTTACGAAACAGAGAAGTCTTACGCAAATTACTGAAGGCCCCAAAACTCGGCTCTCCACGCACTTCAGAACGCAATTTATTCCATTTGATAGATCATTTAACACTGAAACCTCTATCCAATTCCTTTAAACAATTCGTATTTTGTGCATGATGCTGACGGTTTCGATGTTAAGCGTCTCTCTGGTGGTACATTCCTCTGACATATCTCTATTTTATCTGCCCCAAAGATAAGCCTCGCAACTGCGTTAAACACCAGTCGCAACCTATTAAGTTGACATTTGGGCAGACCAGCATACATATTATTGCAATAATCCAACCTAGACACAACAAATGCGTTAATAAGTGCCTTTGCCTTATTTTTGGCAAACTTTGACAGATACCTACCTTTAAACAGTTTTTGATATCTGCATGCAAGTCGAGCGATAGTTTGTTTTCCAAGTGAACGCCTAGGAATTTAACATTCTTTGATGGTAAAAGTGCTTCTCCATTGATGTTCATAGGAGCATTGTCAACAATATATTGTCGCCGCAATGAAACTTTTGTAATAGTAACTATTGTTTAGCCGTTATAATTGTATGGTTTGGCTGTGTGTTTAAAACATTCGATTACGAATAACCATAGAAGTCACTATATTTATTTTAATAATTTCAAAGTTTTTTCGTTAACACAGTGTAAGTTCATAGTTATAAATAAAATATTTATAAAAATAAATAAAAAACACACAGTTTTAATCCACAAATGAGTAAGACTTTAATTCAATATTTTACTTGTAAAGTTGTATATTATTCAGTTTGATTTCTGCCTCTGAGGATGCCGGCTGTGTTCGGCGAAAGCGCTCAGGCTCATTAAAGTCTTACTCATTTGTGGATTAAAACTGTGTGTTTTTTATTTATTTTTATAAATATTTTATTTATATTTATTTTACTTGATATTAAAATGAAATTTCGTTACTCTTAACATAATGATTCAGTGTATAGGTATTCAGCAAAAAGGTATGTGACAACGTAGAAAATAGAGAAATACCTAGTAGCTGAATTGAAACTAGAGCTTAAATGTACCTACTAAGCCCCGTACACGGTTAGCTTAACTGATGATCTATCGACTACATTATTAACATTTTGGCTGAACATATCTCTGCTAAACCTGCATACGAGAGACAAACTTTTCCAAAACAGGAAATTTTATAAACATGTATTCAGCATCACCATACGTAAAGTTGTATATATTGTTCAAATATTAAACGGTGTTTTCATTATATATTTGTATGCCTTCAAATAAATCACACTAGACTATTTTGCGATTTTATGCAATCACGCGACAGTTATCGACTCGCTGTTTTCGTTCTCTTTGTATTTTTTTCCAGAATCATCATTTGACATTTTGTTCCTATTCGAGTAGGTATTTCTCAATCTCATGAGACTTGTCTCGAATCATTATTTTCTCAGGTCAATAAATTTGTCTCATCACAAACTGAAAATGAATACCTGCTTTTTTCACTACCTGCATATATCTATATTTTTTAAATTATTACGAATATAATCCATAGTTTTAATCCACAAATTGAGTTAAAATTAGCCTGAGCGCTTTCGATGGTTACACCATCATCCTCGGAGGCGACAATCAACTTGCAAAATACATTCTATATCTCTTGCAATTTTTATAAAATTACCTTAATTTTAATGAATAGAGTATGTAAGTACAAAAAACAATTAATATAATAAGTAAACTTATATTTAGAAGAGAATTATATAAATTATATTATTCTGTTGTCGGTCTTGTTTAGCCAATACCCAATTTATATGTATTTTCACAACATTAGGTTCAGGGTATTACAAATGTGTAGTTTTGAATTTTACAAATCAAATACTAGTTATGTTTTCAACAAACAGTGAAATAGTCTGTTTTCATAATATTTTCTAAAGCCAAAGTTTAAATATTTTGATATTTCCCTTGGACTATTCTGGAAGCCCACTATCACTATAAGTCAATGAATTGTGACCGACCATATCCTTTATCAAATGATTCATTACTTCTAAATAACTTGTGAATAGACCCACCTATATCTTTTACGAAGAACATAAAGCGAGATTTACGAGTTAGAACACTTTTGGCACATCCCAAGACCGGAATTATTTATAAAATGTTTGTAAAAATGTATTATTTACCTAGTGTTGGTTTCGGTTATGTTACTTTTCGCTGATTCTCATTGCAATCAGTTAATTATTAAGATACAAAAGAGAAAAGCTTGGTTGGAATATGTGCAAATCTCTCCCCTCCATCAGGGCGAAAAGTCTCACGAAGTTTGGTGCCATATATACCCTCCTACAAGTAAAGTTTTTTGTATTTATTTATTTGATTGACTGTTTATGTACACAATGATGGTTAATAGTTTGATATTTTCGATTATAAAAATCTTAAATTGTAACAATATACATGTATCACAATCCGGAAAACCAAATTCGATAATCTGGGCGATCCGGCATCATAAGACATCAACCAGATTCGGTAAATTAAAAAAATCATGAAAAAGATTTATAGTAGCAGAAAGGACCTTCTTGGTACTTCTATATATATTTTTATTTATTTATTTACATGTACTGATAACTGGGCATTTACAATAAAGGTAACTAATTACACTGTGCAGAAATGTTTTTATTGATTCATACGTAAATTGTTGATTAATTATAGCACTCTAAATATAGTTGATTTCATTGAACTTTGTAATATACTTGCCAGATTGCAATCCCTATATAATATTAACATATGACCTTTATCAAGTTCATTTGTTTTTTTATTTATCTGTTATTTATTCAAATATACAGACACTGATTTTTCCCTCCATGTCTACAAAATATTTGGTAAATATTTTTATAGAGAGACTTTTGATTAAGTTACAAACCTAAAACAATAAATACTTTTATATCAATAAATAAATGTTTCATGTTTTATTTTAATTTCCAAATATGTGTCAAAACAATTTAAAAACACAATTATATGTAAATGCTGACAATTCAAGATTGCTAACAAAATGGCGACAATGTAACATTTCAATCAAAATAACTGGTTTCCTTTAATAGGTACTTACGTAGTACCTATTATTTTTATTTCGTGCAAAATATATTTTGGTCTCGCATTAAAATATGTGCGTGTGTGTATATTGACCCATTTTCTTTGATAACGATCACCAAAATATATCGCTAATGATCAATAAATTTCTCAAATATCGAAATTTATTGCGAAAAAGCGAAGACATCTTAACAGCCTATCTTTTAATGAAACAATAAATTTGTCAAGCTATTTTTACTTTAGTTAGAAGAGTTTCTTCAATAGATGTTTCATGGAATTATTGTACAGTCATTTTTATATATTTTTTATAGCTGCTTTCAACTTTCCAAACTTAAATGTTTATGTTATTTTCAGAGTATGTGGCACAGTTAATAATGTATTATCATTACAATGTGAGAAATATATAATCATATTATGATTATGTAAATTGGTTTCAACTAGAAAATTTAAATTTAAAAATTTATATAGCGCCATTTTCGTAAATATTTCAACAAAAATTCAAACACATTATGTATTAGTACCTAAATAATATATATAATAATGTACTTAGGTATTCGATTTTTAAAAAAAATTGTTAAAAACTATCCATAATTATCATTCATCTCTTGTCTTGGTCATTCTTATTTCAAATTCTCTTATATTATCACATTATATCATTTTTGCTACAAAAACTTTTCAAAAATTGTACCAATAGATATAAAAATTAATTTGGTTCGTATCACAATCAACAGGGTTGCCCCAGTGTGCCAAAGGAAGTTATTTTATCTTACATTCAAAACTAATACGTTGGTGAAAAAATCGCAAAAGATATAATGTTTTTCTCATGAGTGTATAGTCATAAGTAGAATAGAAGACCAGAGAATATTATAATATTATGTGGTGGGTATTGTGCCGCATATGGATAAACAGAGCAGTAGTACATATGTATGACCACCCATCTGGCTGGAAGCCAAGTGTTATGATGGGGCATTAAGAACAGATTATATGCCACCGTATATCATCAAGATGAATTGCTTGCAAAAAAAAACGTTTTTGTTCAGGCCGATAGCTTTAAAAACATTGGTTTCACACTCTCTACTTGGATATTACAAATTATAGCCGTAGGTAAAAATACTTTAAAATATTATTGTTGGTAAATACAGCATCAAAGATACATCATAGTGGCATTGTAAATATTATTTTAATAAGATGAATAAATAAATAATTTTGTATTTTTCCACAATATTTTTTATATTAACGACCGAACGTTTTCGCCAAGGTGACTTGGCATTATTAAGGTCCAAACAAACTAATGTAGCTCCACCCACACATGTGACAACGTTGTAAATGCTGAGTGAAGTAGAAATTAGCTAATTTTTGTTTTAGTTTCGTTTGGACCTTGATAATGCCAAGTCACCTTGGCGAAAACATTCGGTCGTTAATATAAAAAATATTGTGAAATAATACAAAGTTATATTTATTTATTCATTTAAAATGGATTTCCACTCTATAAACACAAAAAAATCTAGAATCATTATGTGAATAATATTTACAACAAAATTAATTAACTACGACCGGTTTCGGTGAGCACCTCTCCTTCTTCTGCAGTTCACTTACAACCTAAATGTGCTAAAATTAAAATTATAATCATGGAGGATAGGCAATCTGTACAGGGGAAGTGTAGAAGAGGGTAACTGGAAGGGGTGAAAGTATATTATTATTATGAATATGGTCAAATGTTTTTTTTTTAATTTATTTTACATTTTTTTTTGTTTAACAACTTTACAAATAAATTTATACAATACATTGTGATATTTACTATGGTAAAAATGTTGCATTACCTCATCAAAAAGATTGAAATCTTGTGCTTGATGAGGGAATCTTTGATGTTAGATAATACAATAAATACAGAATTATACAATGGTGAAAAAAAGCTATGCACAAACAAAAAAACAAATATACGTAATAAAAACAATAGAAAACTGGCAATTCGAAACAATGTTGGACATATCAATACATACATTATTACATAAACCACGTTTAGATTGTGAAATGTTTTATCAGTCTTTGTTTGAACCTTTTAAATCATCAGTTTTATTTAATCTGGGATTGAAATACTTTATTCCCATATAAATGTAATTGTTTTGAATTTGTCTAGTATTACATTTAGATATATTATTTGAAATACGTTAAAAATTTGGAAACCTACAATATTTGTATTATTGATAATTATTTGAAATTTATTTTTCAAATATGATTAATGCTTTAAAGATAAATATGCCATTCAAATTGAAGCAGGAGTATAACAGGGTAGTAAGCCTAGAAAGAAAAATGTGCAAATCAACTAGCATAAAAAACTGGACAGTGATTGGTTGTATTGAACCACTATAGATAACTCTATTTGGATTTAAATTTAATTATAATTTAAATATTTAAGAACTATACAAATACAAGAAATAATTGTGAAGACATCGTTGATATAATTTTTTAAATATTCATTTTTCTATTCAGATACCATTATAAGTACACTTGCCTCATTTCAGGTCACGTTAATGACACTCTTATCACCCTCATATGGGGTGGATTTTGAAACTGCAATATATTATCGCTAGACCTTTATCTTTCATCATACCTACACACTATCCAGTACCCAGCTGATCTGACCTATAAAACTATTTGACACCATTATTTTACAAAAGGTATAATTCAGATGTTTCAGGATAATGCATTTTATTCTCTTTCATAACTAATATGTAATAAAAATATATATTAGACTTTTATGTCATCTGAACGCTTTACAATATTGTCATTAGTACATTTATTCAACCTTATTTTTCTTAATCAGCTAATTTATCGTTAAATCGTTTCTCAGAAATTTCTCGTGTCCTTGTCCTACTGTCGATTCGTTCAAGATAATTTATTTCTCTTGATGAATTGACAGTATTAATCTCAATCCCGTGTGAGAGATTTGTATGCAGTAGTAGAGTTTTTACACGGATTTCCAACTTTGAAGTCATAAAACACCAACTTAGAGGCTTGGCAGTATATTTCTCCATACATGGATTTACTTAGAATTTGGAGTGAAACATTTAGTGTGTATGTGTGTGTGTCCTTATAACTTTTGATCCGCTTGATTCACAGAGCCAAAAATTTCATAGTGTATTGAAAATTTTAAGCCTACAGAACTTATATACTCAGAATATCGAATTTTCGTTTCAGTTAGGGGTTATCAACTTTAGAATTTTTGTTTTATTTTTCCATATATGTCAAAAACCACATGCAAATTTGTATCAATAGGTATAGTCAAATATATCTCAATATTTTGTTTTAATTTCTAGAGTTTATCAAACATTTTTCATTAATTAAAACATATTTTATGATAGATTTATGTGTTTAACTACCTATATTTCTAAATTATTTGAAATTATCGTAAAACCCCGAAATACTCCAACTATGGGTTTATACTTTGTTACGTATTCTTCAACTTAACATACTACAGCCATCGACAGTTGGATCTCATGTGTTACATGCAACTAGTAAGTTAAAAGAGATTTTCATTCAGCGATAATCTAGCCATTTGCACAGTTTACAATAAAATGTTTAAAAAACAATTCATCAAATCAAATTGATAATAAATTACTTACTTAGATAATTTTTTTTTCAAATTTACTTTTAATTTGTTTAGAAAGCCTTTTTTCTACAAAATTTATTATTATAAATAGTACAACATTTTTCTACTACCTAGTTTTACAAAAGTCAAAAAAGAGAACTAAAATACATTTTATTTTATTTAAACTAAAACTAAGTTTGTTTTCTAGAAATGAAAATAAACAAAACAAATAGTTTTAATTTTTGTTTATTTTCATAAAACCAGCTGCACCATGCTTATTTACCAAAGACGTTTATTTTTAAGTAGGTATATAATTTATCTTTTTAGATATAATTTGTTTTTTAATTATCAAATAAAAATTTTTTTTTTTGTTTTTAAATAGCCTTTTTATTTTTATTTATTTTTAATTTTTATTCATTTCAAGCATTTGATTTATTAATTCTTAAGTTTTTCTGTTATTAGAAGGAAAATCATTTAAATTTCTACCTTCATTATCATTATATTACAATATTAACATTCAAAAAAATAAATATATAAAACAAAATAAATAAATTGTAGAAAAATTATATTAGATAATTATAGGTCAACTTACTTGAAAAGATAATTAACTTGGGTTTAGTACCTACATTAAACGAATACAAAAAACTCTTTTCCTTCATAAAATTAACGAAAAAAATACGTGATCAATATTTCAGTCACATCAAATGACGATGTTAAGAATTCCGTGAAATTTTCAGTAAAAAGGATTTACATATTTTATTCAAAGCATTTCAAGAAACAAATTACCAACCTTTAGAAATCGCATGCCAGGAATACCTACGTACTGAGTGCTACCTTACATATATCTTTATTTTTGCTAAAATATCCTATGAATTTTCTGAAACATTTCTCGTTCATGTCGAGTGTTTTTAACAGCAATATTATAATGCAGAAATATGGTTCAATTTGGTACTGATATTATTAATTCCTCTGATGCAGTCCTGGGCAAACTGCGAACTGCCGCGTGTTTCAGTACGGCCCGCAATCGATATAATGTGAAAAATTTTTTTAGAATCTAAAAAAAAACTTCATCTTGTCCATTTCTTTCGCACGCATTGAATTTGATCAGACAGTCGAAAAAATAAATGAAGAATATCTTTCTCTGCGAAATTCGTTTAATTTAAATGGTAGAAGTAAACTACAAAACTAACATTTTCTCGCTGCCCGGATGCGTATTTACCGTGTTGATTAGGAGGCAAGTACTGCCTCGAATTAGGTACTAGTTAACTGTTCCTGCTGATAAAATTGTCCAAAATACCACCAAGTAAATATATCCATAACAAGTTGGATAACGCTGTATGTGCATACTACTCAAAAAATCAGGTAGGATCAGGCATATCATGGATATAATTATCTTATGGAGTTTTATATCTTAAGATATTATAGAACTCTATAAGATAATTATATCCATGATATGGATTATCATGCGGGTTTTGATTCCACCATTTGACCGGACTTGCCCCCCTGACCGACATGTTTTCTTCTCTTTTCGTTTTAATCAGCTCAGTTTTTTTATCGTCAATCGTTCTTTCTTTATTCTTTCTATTCATTCAAATTCAGACAATTCTTGAATATAAAAATTATTAATTTCACTTTATTTATTCTATTTATTAATTATTATACTTATATTATCTTACGACAAGCAATAAGAGTTGAATAGAGATATAAATGGTTGCAGAGTGTAAAGGGGAAACATTAAATTGCATTATCAGATTTCCTTCCTCTATTTATTCTCTTCTATTCTTCTTCAGCTCGTCATTTATAAATTCTTGAGCATTGTCACATTTTTATTTAATTAAATGTTTTTATTAATTTTCATTAATGGATCATTATTCAGGCAAATGAATAGAAGAGAGTACTGAACTTTATCGTCCGGTTTGTCCTAACTAATCCAACAAACTTAATGTGATAATGATTTTATAACCATACAGACTCACAACAATGGAACTTTCGCTCACATTGCATCTCATTATGGCTAGGAAATAAAACCAAAAATGCCAACCTCAAAACAGTCGGAATATTAATTACTCCAGAAAGACTCGATACTCCAGAAGTTCTGTTATAAAAGGATTGTATATAAGTAATGCCGAAGTATCCCTAAAGATAAAAACATATATGGTCACTTTTGACTATCTCAATAATATGCATTCAACTAACCACTATGCCATTGCATAGTAAGTCGTTTGATTTATAAGTCGACAACCTGGGTTCGAAGAGGTGTAATTCATCAAAAAGGAGATTTCTCGTGCGTTTCTTGTTTCTCTGGGCTGGATATAAAGTAAAGTTAGACGAGATTGCCGTTACTGTAATAAACTCGCCACTTGCGCAGGGTGGAAGGAATTAAAAAATAAAATATGAAAAGAAAATACGACTGATGTGAAAAAATCTAACGCAATCCTTTTCTTTTACATACACTTATGACATTTTAAATATGTGTAATTTTTCCCAATTCCCTATGTTTCGTAGACCTTAGGTATCTAATTATCCATCTGTTAAATTAATGACGTAAATTTATTACGATTTTAAATTTTAGTAATGCACATAGTCAAGTTCTAATAAATAATTAGTTTATCTTTATCGGTATCTAAAAAGTGGATAAAATTACTATTTAACGTTTTATTTTCTCCGATGCTTTTGTATGGAGTTATCCGAAGTTCCGGTCGGATATTGAATATTTTAAACAAATTCAATTTCCTTTTCTCTTCCGGTGCAAAATATTTGAAAATTGTTCAATTGTCGTTCAAATGGTTGCCATCACTCAAACATTAAACGATATCTGATGAGTCGCGAAAAATCATCCGAAAACTAAGTAATTCTATTTTACTTATTTACCACACTTACATTTATGTATTTATTTATTTATTCATTCATTAACAATTAAGTTAGAATACATAACACATTAACATTATAGTGTCCCCCGTTAGGTAGGCGAGTACCTACCCATGATGGGGGTCTATATTATATTATTATTTACAATATTTTATCAAGTCACAATATATTATATTCCATCATATTATATTGCATAACATTATATTACATCTTATCATATTGCATTATATCACACCATATTACATCATATTCCAAAACATTATATAATTTTACATTCTATCATATAACATTATTAACTTGTTTATACTTTTTTTTTAATTAATCCATGTACAATAATGTGTAGGTTGGCAAGTTTATTGCCATAAGGCAGTTTCTTCAAACCATCCAAAGTAACCTGAGGTCATAAATACTATAGTGGTAAGTACATAAAATTTATTGTAAATAAAGTAGTAAGAAACAACATCATTAAACCTAAAATCACAGCAACTAAGAAAAGAAGGATTTAGAGATTTTGGGAGGAGAGAGAGGATGGAGGAGTGACAATTAAGAGTTTTAAAACAGGTATAGCAGCTTTAGTCTTTTTTTACTTTTTTATATAAAAAAAATTAATATGTAGATGTAGGTATACAAAGAATATTTTTTCAAAAAGAAATTTTTAACTATTTCCTGAAATGTTTTTATTGCTTCTCGGGAAACTAACTAGTAATATGTCAAAACTTAATTTAACACGTTCCCAATAATAAATTCCCACATTTTAATGAATTATGGTCTTTATCTTCTCATTGATGCAGACTGAATAGACTTAAAGAATGTGTCTCCATCGGAAATCAAGTCAGAAATCTAAGTAAGCCTGATAGTTTTGTGAAAATATTAATTCGATATTTAATACAGAACCGTGATTTTTTTCTCCTTACCTATGTATGTGTGGTTCTCTCAATTTAAGACTACGGTGATTCGATATTAGGTACATATCGTACGGCTTTGTTAAAAAACACAAATGTGCCCGATCAGAGACGAGCACACATATCACAATTATCTTATCAGCACAATAATCTGAACATGTTGAATAGAAGGAGGCTGCATGTACTCTCTTTGTCAACTACGTAATGTGATAAAAAATACGATCTCCTTCCTTTCTGTATGACAGACTACAGTGGTCACGTGACATTCACGTTCACTCGATGCGACAGAAAGGCCATATACATAGGTAGTCATTCTTCCTAAACATTGAACCTCCGCATTCGAGGGCAGTTTTAGATTTGCTTCCTCTATGTACTGGAATGAGATACCTCAGAACATACGCGCAGTGACTTTATTGCAGAGTTTTAAAAAAAACATTGCAAGATATGGTGATTCAACCAACAAATGTGCCAGGAATAACAAATATTTATTAGAAACTCATATCTGCAATAATATCTCTTTCTATTATATTTTAATTTTTAAAGGTTATATAGTCAGTTCTTTCTATGTCTTGCTCTTCTCTTATTAAACAAATGCTCAGCCCTGCTCTTATTGAACAAATTGTATATCATGCGCCAGTACGTTCTAACAGGAAAACGGTACCTTTTTTACTATTCTAACGCACGTACACTACAACAATATTATTCGCCAATTGCAAGGCTTCATTATTTGGGTAATGCATACTCTAGTCTAAGCGATATTTATTACTTGTCATTGTCAAAATAAAAAAACTTATTGAATCAATATTTCTTGAAGCAAAATGTCAATTTTATTTCGTTATAATGTGTTATTATTGTTTTATTTACTTTTTTATTTTTTATTTTGAATTTATGGTATATTGTATGGGACTCACTTTTAACTTTTTTTCTTTTTCTATCTCTCTTGTTATCCATCTTTACGTTACTTTGTTGTTAAATGGTTATTTTTATTCTTTTTTTTTAATTATTTATATAATTTTGTGCATCTATATATTTTGTGTATTGTATATTGTATGGATATATACATATTTTTAGGCATCTCTTTTTTATATTATGTTTCATGGCTTATTTTCCAACTGTTTTTTATGCTTCATTCTTTTTTAATGTTCGTATATATTATATACATCTCTTTTTGTTTTCAGTTTATAATATTATTGTATGTATTAAACGTATTTGTACTGTTTTATTTTGTATGTAATTGTAAAAGGCTATTTAGCCGTTGATGGAAGTAATAAATAAATAAATAAATGTCTTGTGTTGTCCCAAGGCATTGCTGAAAACCAGCAGCACTTCCGGGAAACCTGGTTATGTGCAGCTGACCAATAACCTTTTTGCTCTCCATCATTGTTCAGATATAGACAATTTTCAAAATAATTAAATAATTTAGATGGGTCGGTGGCAGAGCGTTTAGCGCGCTGGGCTAGTAATCCAGCGGTCGTTCGATTCCTGCCTTCGATTCCGATTTCGTTCACCTATAGCACAAGCATTCATGCTTATTTTAGGGAACGTAGGAAGATGTATATGTACTTGTTTAACAAGGACATATACATAATAAAGGTTTTTATTTAATTTTTTATTTTTTCTTCATACGTTGCTATAACTTTGTGGCACATTTTAAATATTTTTGCAAATTGAAATTTGGTACAAATATATTTTTTGTTTTAACCACTGTGAATTCACAGTGGTTAAAACAAAAAATACATTTGTACCAAATTTCAATTTGCGAAAAAAAAAAATTATTATTATTCGTTGATATGTTATAAAAATATAAAAATACTTGGTTAAGGTTCTATTATATTTTAAACTAGCTTTTATGTCCCGCCGTTGGCCAAGAATGTAAATTAGTGAAGGAAAAAGCAATCGTTTATATAATATTGTCACAAAAAATATTTGCTAATTCGTAGTATGAAAAGTAGTTTGAAATTTAATTGAGTTTAAGCGATGTAAAATGTTCAAGTGATGGCCACGACCCATTTGTTTTTATATATAAGTAGGTACATACAATTTCTGAACGCATGGACTATGGTAAATGGTTTTAAATATGACTGATTATAAAGAGACAACGTTGTAAAGAGTTTGGATTTGGCCACAACCCCCATTTTTATATATTGTCATCGAACGCAAATAATGTGTTTTGAATATTTAGTAATTTTGGATGATGGGAAATGGCTTAAAAATTAAATAAACAAAATTACTGAAAAGATTCTAGTGTTGGTCACATCCAATTCGTTTTTATATTTTTCGTCAAGTGTGCATACCTATAGATTATTATATTTTTGCACAATAAAACTGATCTACATTACAGAAGAAGACTTAAATAGTTTTTAATTTGAATATAAACGTTGTGAAGAGTCCAGTAATGGCCACAACCCCGATTTTTTATTATATTGTCATCAAAATCAAATATGTAGTTATTGAAAATTAAGCAATATATGATGATATAATAAATGGTGTAAATTTCGATTGAAAAAAAGTCTTGAGAAGATTCTAGTGATGGTCACATCCCATTCGTTTTATGTATTTTCGTCAAGTGTGCATGTTGTTTATAATATTTCTATACAATATACTATAAGACTTAAAACTAACCCAAAAGACTAAATGAAAAAAAAATAATAAGTATAAGACTATAACAAATAGTTTGTAATAAAAACTGACCCAATGGTCTACATAAAAGATGCAATAGAAGAATAACACAATAGTAAATGTATTATATAAAAAACTGACCAAATGGTCTTCATAAAAGAAGAAGAAGATGAATTGAACTATAGGAAATATTTTATATTAAATTCACCCAACGTCTACATTAAATAAGAAAACGAAGAATTAGACTAAAGGAAATAGTTTGCATAAAAACTAACCAAAAGATCTACAAAAAATAAGAAAAAGAAGAATTAGACTATAGAAAGTAGTTACTATAAAAACTGACCCAAAGGTCTACATATTAGAAGAATAATTATACGTCAGGAAATAGATTGTATAAAAACTAACGCAAAGGTCAACATAAAAGAAGACGAAGAAGAATTTGACTAAAGGAAAAGTTTGTATGAAAACTCTCCCTTGGTCTACATAAAAGAGGAAAATATTAGACTATAGGAAGTTAGTTTATACAAAATTCAACAAAGGTCTACATAAAATTAGAAATAGAAGAATTACGTTAATAGAAATAGTTGGTATCAAAACTGGCCCAGAGGTCTACATAAAATAAGAAGAAAAAGAATTAGATAATAGGAATAAGTTTGTATAAAAACTCACCCAAAGGGCTACATAAAAGAAGAGGAAGAAGATGAATTAGACTATAGGAAATAGTTTGTATAAAAACTCACCCAAGGTCTACATAAATTAAGAAAAAGAAAAATTAGACTATATGAAATAGTTTATTTATGAACTGTCCCAAATGACTTCACAAAAGAAGAGGAAGAAGAATTAAACTTCAAGAAATAGTTTGTATAAAAAATCACCCAAAGGTCTACTTAAATAAAAGAAGAATTTCACTATAGGAAATAGTTTGTAGATTGAATGACATGTGTATTGTAGTTAACCTAAGATAGTTTAGTAATTTTCCTATACGAAATTAGTATATTGTTGGTTTTTAAGTAGTATTAGGTATGTAGGTACCTACATACAATGATGTTCTAAATTAATTCGAATTCGATTTATAACAAATTTTATTTGAATATCAGAATGCGTCCGTAACCATAGTAACCATAGAACATGTAAAAAATATCAAATGGTTTGTAGACATTTTTTGAATAATATGTAGGTACCTACATTGGTTTGTTCGATGCCATAAAAATGAAAATTGTCCGAAATATCAAATATTATATACAAATTATGCAATTTTATTATGCCTATATCTTTACTAATAATTAACAGACTTTTACAATATACATCTTAAAACTTGCTATAATGTCTTGTGTTTCATTTTATTATTTCATAATTACATTTATTTCAAATGTTTATTATTTTCAAGAACATATTCATTCGGTAGGAAAATGAAATATTGTATGAAAAGATATTAAAATGGCGGCATTTATGTACAAAACGCTTACTTTAAAAATAAGTTTAACATTATAATTATACAAAATATTCACCATGTTTTTCACTTAAACGCTAAGTTATACTTGAAAATATATTTTTTCCGTGTAAATACGTACTTCTAACTTTTAAACTAACAGATATTTGCGTGCAAAATGTACACTTTTTTGACAGATATGACTTGGAAAATTTTGTATGAGAAAAATAATTATTGAAATATTTTTAAAATTCAGCATTTTTATCGCATAATTTTTAGCGTGACACTGCATCAGGTATACTGGTACACGTTCGCACATAAATTAGATTTTTAGATGCTCTTGGTTTTTCAGAAGGCGTGAGACAAACACACACACACATACACTAACATTTTGATTGCTTTATTACTTTAGATATAATAGAACCTTAACCAAGTATTTTTATATTTTTATAACATATCAACTTACAATGGAGTTCTATCAAGAATTGTCGATCGACAAACAAAACTTAGTTTATTATTATTATTACTATGTACATAAGTGCATTTTAATATAAGCGTTAACTATAGTGTTTAGAAAGTTTTTTTATATCATATTATTTTTTCTTTTATATATTCTCAGTATAGGACAATAGTAGACAAACACAGTTTTTTAAATAAAATCCAGAGGTTTTTCTCTTGCGTAAATTCAGGACTTTTAGTTAATAAATAACAGAATTTAAATGTACGTGAGGACATAACCAACTCAGCTTGTTTAATATTTTCCATACCGAGGATATATAGCGTTATAAAATAAATGAATATACATAAGTGAATAATATATTAAAGCATTTACCGTGTTATGTATAGCTACATATATTTTGTTATATACTTGTGTTTGTAAGAAGCGTAATGGCAATTTATTGTTCTGAAGGATTTTCTTCCTTGACATTATTATCATTTAGACACGTGAGTTTCATTCTAATGACATTTCCTGACTACACCAGGATAATACGAAAATACCTGCGTCAAAAATTCTTACAAATTAATATAAAATATACCTAATATCAACTAGTTGCACATTATGCATTTGGAGACCCTCAGATATGGATTTTTTTTTTGAAAAAACTGTTGTAGATTTTGTATTTGTTTAAGTTCGTACCAATTTTCAGCGTTCTAGCTTTTATGGTTTCTGAGATATATGGAAAAATAAAGTAAAAATTCAATAGTTGATAACCCCTGACTGAAACAAAAATTCAAAATTCTGAGTATAAAAGTTTTGTAGGCCTATAACTATTTATATATTCTGAGATTTTGGGCTCTGTAAATTGAGCAGATCAAAAGTTATAAGGACACACACACACACTGGAAAAAATATAGACCCTGCATACAATATCGCGAATCGTGGCTTGAAACTTTGTCGATAGAGAACAGAGTTCTCTTGAAGAAATCGATATTTGGATTATGGGGACAGCTCGGATTTTAAAATATATTTTTAAAATCCGAGAGTTAATTATTTCCTATTGGTACTGTAAATCTTTCATGTTCGTGCAATTATAACAATAAGAGGTTTAGTATTAATATATTTTACGTTAATTCACTATCCACTTTCATTTCATATAAAATCTTGGCTCATAAAAAAATCAATTTAATATTATTCATATTAGGATGAATACCTATGCACTAAAGATAGCTTGTTTTGTTTGAATGCTTCAAGTTGTTTATAGTAAGGTTATCTTCTTCTTATTCTTCCGCTTTAGTTAGGACTGTGTCCTGTTATTCTCGGAGCCAGCTCTTGTGAGGTGGACGTCCAACTACCCCTCCATCGCTTGGGTAGTCTTCCAGGGGGTCTGCTATTTGCTATCTCCCTATCCGCTGCTATCCTCACCACTCGATCTGGACCTGCTCTCCCCACGTCATCTCTCCAGAATCGTCTTCATGCTCTTACCCATCGCACAACATCTTCGACATCACAGATTCTCTTTGTTTTCGAGATCCTTACTCTGTCACGAAGTGTTACGCCTGCGATGGGTCGTAGAGTCTTCATCTCAGTGGTTTTAGGAGGCTTTTTGTTCTGACGGTGTCAGCTCTTGTTTCTATGCTGTATTTCACGATCGGTCTTATAGATTCTTACCTTACTCTCCATCAGCATGTCTCTGTTTCTCCATACAGCATTTTTCCAGCATCCAGCAACGACGGCGGCCTTATTCGCTTGCTTTCTTACTTCGTCAATGAGGTTATTGCTGCTAGACACATCGACACTCAAGTACTTAAATCGCATCACTTGTTCTATGGTTTTATTTTCGATTGCAAATTTGCATCGTACCTTGAGGTGACCATGCTTTTTGTTTTATCTACTGACATTTTCATGTTAAATCTTTGAGAGGGTAAATGTAATCTATACAGCAGTCTCTGAAGATCATCTTCGGAATTAACAATTATGACAGCGTCATCTGCATAGCATATTATATCAATGTTTATATCTCCCATAGTGTAACCCAGATTCAATGATTTGACATATAAAATTATTTCATCCATAATTACATTGAACAAGAAAGAGCTCAAACTATCCCCCTGCCTGATGGCCGACTGCGGCTTGGATTTCTTGCGAGAGATCATTTCCCACCTTTCTGTGCATTCTATTGTTACTATTTAAATTTCTAATTGCTTTAATAATTGGATGTGGTGCATTCTTCTCTTTCAGAATTTCTAGAACGTCCTCCAGGAGCACCCTATCAAAAGCTTTAGTAAGATCATCTCACAATCTCATAAATAATCAAATAAATAAGAAACTATGTATGTGTGTATTTTTGTAGATCATTTTGACAAAAACTCTACAACGATGTCTGAGAATTTGTTTGGACCCGTCGGACATGCGGATCTTGTAGCCACGAAGAGCAACGTCAGGTATTAAGACTTTTTGTCCAAAATACGGTTCACTCAGATCATCGCTTTCTGTGAACGGTGAGCCAGCTGTTTCCTCATATTAGCTCTTTTTAGCACTTTGAGTGCAGATTTTCAAAGGTTTTAAGGCCGTATTTATAAACCATTCTCATTGCTTAAGTCAATACTAAGTACACCGAAATGTATAGAATTTGTCATGCTTAACATTGAGAAAATTCTTAGTACGTTTTATAAATTCGGGCCTTCGTTCGAGTTCTCCGTTCTTCTTATATAATTTCATAGTTGTGCAAGGGACAGTATTAGTCCCCATAGGCAGATGGGGTGATGGTGGAGGAGAACTGAATATAATATATTATTTATTTTTATCAAAATAGGTTTCGACTTGTATTAAATGTAGAGGTAGGCAGAATAATTGTGTTTGATATTTTGTATAGATACAACTAGATTATGTCTATCTACCTTTTATTTCAGGAAAAGTGTCAATTAAGGCGGGTTACGTCTTTGGGAGCTGTAAATTAAATAATGTCCACCTTTTTTCCTACACATGTAGGTAGTCGAATACTTTCCCAGGGATATTAAATCAGAATCAAAACGTACAAGGCTTACGTTTGCGAGTCTTTTTAAAGGCTTTATATCCTGTTGGGAGAATGAAATAAATATAAACTCAATAGGTGGATAGCCATTTTACGTAATGGCTATTTCCCAAATAGAATAAATTTCTTGTGATGTTAATGATGATGTAAAACCCTAAATAAAATACAGACATTTTGTAATACATTAATGCTAAAATACGTCCGACTCCCTGTAACAACTAAATCTCGGATCAAATGGATATACTTCACATCAAATAATCTGTTCCGTTGATATAAATATACAAACATTCACTTATTTAATTACATCAATATACGAGTTCTGTGTCCTTATTTTCAAGCCCATCATTTTAGTTTTTTATAACTTTTGAACTTTGATTATCACGAATAAAACCTGGTTCCTACCCAAAATTTATATTATTTTAAACATGAAAGAATCAAATAATTAATGTCAAACGTGCAGTTTTCTAAAACAGCAATTTTAACATAGGTACCTACTTTTATTTTTTTTACAAATGAAAAATTTGGATTCAATCATTTGCATTTGTGTTCTATTTAATTGTATTTTAATCTGTTTGTATTATTATGCCAATTATTTTTCTTAAGAACTTCAGCCCCCCTAGACAACATGCCATTAAAGCTAAGCGTTATATCGCTAAGCGATAGAAATGTATGAAATTTGTGGCTGTCACGTGTTGTCATAGCGACCAATTTCATACATTTACTATCGCTTAGCGATATAACGCTTAGCTTAAATGACACGTTGTCTAGGCCCCCAGGTTTAAATTGTATTTTTCTCCTCTTGTTATATTTTTATTGTTCTTTTTATTTAGACATGTAAAATTAAATGTGGATGAAATGTCTTTAAGTAAATAAAAATAATATGGAGTGGGCGAATCCATATTTTTAAAAGATAGTACTTCTAGATCCTAGCATAGTACTTCTGGATCCAAAATATCGTGTCACATTAAATATTTATTCAATTTTCAGTGTAACACATGTAGATATATTTCAGGATATTTTTATTCTCATTTAGGTTCTTATTCCCTTATAATACTTCCTTTATCCAGCGATAAGCCGATTAGTATTTTTTTCTTTCTGTTTCATTTATCATAATATTGCACCATCGTCTTTTTTGTGAGGCAGCCAGTCCCTGTAGAGGACTATTTGTGCCAGAGCCGTTGATCAATGTGTATAATATGCAGTCAACAGCGCTCTAAAATGTGTTCGGCCTCTAAACTGTGACTGCGAGTTTTTTCAGCTGTGAGAACAATAGTACAACTCTAGTGAGTGTGAAAATTAATTTGATATTGTGGGGGATTACTGTATAACTAAATTTTTCTGTATGAACTTGTGTAATTACACCAATATCAACATATAATATTTTTTATCGAATACAATTTATATTTTTTATGCGGTTTTTTTTATTTATTTTATATAATATGTAGGTACGTACATATAAATATAAACAAAAATTTTATTTGACCTCTCAGGCAAAAAGCATTACTTATGTCAAAGAAAATGTTTTCAATTCAAGTAATGTTATTTAATTTTTATGTAATAATAATCATAATAATATAACGATTGTTTATTCCACAAGCAATCGTGAATTTGTGAATTGAAATATCTCCAAAAAAAATTAAAAACTGTAAACGTTATACATATAAATTTTATTATGTAAACCGTTATACATATAAATTTGAACATAATCAGTTTAAAAATAAAAATACGATAAAATAATTATCTCTTTCGGCAATGTGCTTGATTATACACCATATTTGTAGTTACATATATTTAAGATTAATATTATTTTTGTCTCTTATAGCATGCATGGGCGGTCTTAGTGTTGGCGTATCTTTAGCAGTGTCGCCACTGGTTGTGGCTGTCTGTCGGAGAAAATCCACTCGTTTGACTGCAGTACTGGGAGGACTTCTACTGGCCTTGGCCTGTCTCTTCACTTCTTTCGCTGTACAGCTCCACCAAGCAGTTATCAGCTATGGTAAGTAGAGTTTTAATAATTGATGTATATACCTAACTATCTTTGTTTATTGGGAATCAATTAGTTCCCGTTATATCACGCAAGTGTTTTCATCCTTCTAACTAATAATAATTCTTCTTTATGTATGTATATTTTATTTAGATGTAAAAAATAAAAGCATTTTCTTACATCTAAACAAATGAATATTAACAAGTTGAAAAATAACAAATTTACACAGTATGAATTATATAAAAAACAACAAAAAACAAGAAAATATTCCAATTTAAACAAAAAACAAAGGAAGCACACAATACCTTAAAAGAACTTTTCCTTTATGTAATCAACACCTAGGCGACGAAAAGCGGCAAGACCAGATGCTTCCTTCACACATATTCATTACATTTATGTAATCTCGCTTAGTTTAAGAAAATAATTGGGATGGTATTTAGTTCAAAATAATTCTTAAAGTAAGTCCGAATAATGAACAATTCATCTTTATTCAACGTACTAAATATTTCGCAAATATTGACGTTTTCCACCAAAATCAACTACGATATTTTATTTGTTTTTCGCTACATCATGTTTATTTAAAATAGAATTAAATTATCTTATTACCAGTACATCATTATAAAACAGTTGAATATTTGATACTTTAACAGTCGTTTTTTTTTCACTATCTATTTAAAAATAAGTAACGTAATAATTATCGTACAGGCGCATTACAACATTCAACTAAATACACGACTTATAGTTATACTACGTTTTTCCCATTGATTGTAATGCATTTAATCATTCCTAAGATTGTGATTATTTTATAGTTTGTCCTATTTTTACAAATGAGTGTATTTTAGGTATCTTAAAATAGTAACATAAATATTTAGTCAATTTCTCCGTCTCAAACTTAATCGATAGTTATAATTTTTTTTTTATACATAGATGTCCAATAGAGAATAGTAACTAAAAAGATAAATCCAGGAAGGAAAGCATGAACTGATTCAATAGTTTTCATTGGTAGAATTATTGTACTCAACGTATAATTGATCTAGAATATAATTGAAGGTGCTCTGTAATGTGAAAAAATTATGACACGTCTGATTTATAGTCAAAAATATCTACGTGTTGGGGCGTCATGACTCATTCTGTGAATTCTGATGTCAACTGAATATCAATTTTCTTTTAAACTCGTACGAAAGTTTGAACTAATTTTGACAAAACCTTGTAATTTTTAGTATATTCAACTATTTTTTCTGGGAAGTATTGGCCTAGAATAGTGCTTCCATTCTTTTCTAATATCGCCGTTTTCGAGTGTCCCGTAGAGCTGGGTAATCTAAAATACATGAATCAAAATAAAATCTCAAATAGTTCATCAATGAGGTTCACCATTATGTAGTTCAATGGGTTCACCACACATTCTTAATGTTGCCTTTTTAGGTGACACGAGACTTGTGTGTGGGAATACACACACGTGTCTTGCTTCCTTTTATAAGGTGATACACACCCGGACACCCGTCGCTGGTTACTCCGAATCGCGTGATGTGCCATGATAGTATGAATATTCTTGTACTAAGTGATATACAAAAAATTGAATGTTGACTATTAAAAAAATTGAAGTGTTTATGTTGGTACATCATATCGTCAAGGACTGGACAGTATAATTATGACCATCTGTTGCGAACTGAAATATTGTAATATAAGAAGTATAATTGTGTTTTATCCAGGATTATTTCTGGGAGTGGGTTGCGGCATGGTACGTGAAACATCCTCTCTAATGCTGGGCCACTATTTTCGCAAAAGAAGAGAGTTCGTAGAGATGGTGGCTCAGGCTGGGGCTGGAGTTGGCATTGCTCTCTTTAGCGTCTTCTACAAGGAAGCTGTTGGGTAAGATAGTAATAACAATTAATCAACATTAATTTTTTCTTGTATTATTTTTTGCATGTTTTACTTTTTTTCTTATTGTTTACATATTTTTAACATATTTTTTTGCATGTTTTTTGTTTATTTTTTTTTTGCATATTTTTTATACATGTTTTTTTACATGTTTTTACCTTTTTTTAACAGTTTTATTCCTTTTTTTATTTTCATTTTTTATAATCATTTGTTGTTATTTGCTTTTTTGTGATTTTTTTTTAATATAGTATACTTGTGTGTGTAAAATGATATTAAACCGTAAATTGAAATAAATTAATTAAAAGTACTTAGCATTGCATGCTTGTTTTACATACTTCAGAATATAATATAATCGAAAGAAAATAGAATTCAAAACTTTGTAACAACTATATTAATATCAAATTTAATCTTATGCATTTCTTTACAATAAAGTATTCAATATTTATTTAATTGACATCTATTTCAAAGTCAGTCTTTAACTGGCAAACCTAATTATTATTATTTTATTCGATGACAAAAAAAAATTAATCAATTATATTTTTCAATTAAAACTTTCTCTGTTCATTACTTTTTGTTACTGTGTCTGCAAATATGACAGATCTTTCGTTTTCTCACATGACAAGTGACTTATCGAATAAAATTGAGTGTCTGTATAACAACCGCATAATTGTTCCTTTCTATTTTTATTTAATATTTCCTGATGTTGCGTGTGGATTAAGTATTCATCACTTGCCTGACTCAGCGTAAACGTTCTTAAGAGATAGTGAAGGTTGAGGGTGAATTCTGTATACCTACATAATGCTTAAGTGTTGAATTTAATTTCGAAATTATGAAGCTGTGTCACGATATCTACTGGATGAACACTTATTCTGTTTTTCGTGAAACGAAGAACTTACTCCATGATAAATTTTACAGACTAATATATCTCTTTGCTTGTTCACTGCATACAAAGATCAATTGCTTTAGAATTTAGACTTTAGACGGTAAATTTACCTTACTTATTACCCAAACGTCTCTCCTGTATATTTTATAATGCTTTACAATGTGTGTTCGTTAATATTTGATGAAGTCTTTAAATATACACAATGGATATCGTGTCTATAAATAACAAAAGAGGGATTGATTTGATTGCTATGTAAACCCTGACATACCCTCCTTCACTCGCATTGTTGGATAAATGAACTCCGTGGATTTAGTATGAAATAAGCTACGATCATGACCATCATCGTGATAATAGCAACAATTTCCAACCCATCACTCTAAGTAGGTACCTTCACTCAATTTATATAACGTCCTAAATTTGCTAATCTCTATAAAACAGTTGCCCTAAGTAAACAAACAAGTAGTGAACCATTACTCATCAATATATTCCTGCTGACCATTTTGCTGGGAAGATCGGATATAACTATGTACATTACATTATCATATATTGTGATTGTTATAGATTTTAGTTTTGCACATACATATACCTAATGTATGTCGTATTTTGTCTTTTAATAACAATAATTAGATATTTTATAACAATAATATATTTTAATAACAATAATATATTTTTCATTATTTCAATCCATCTTACAATATGGCATTATATGTTGGGGGGGAGCTTTTAAAACCACTTTAGTGCCTTTAGAAGTTTTTCAAAGAATCATTATTAAAATTATATTAAAAAAGAGATTTGATTATCCAACTATTAATTTATTTCAAGAATTTAAAGTTTCAACTGTTGAAAATATCTACAAAAAAATCTCATTGTTCCAAATTCATAAAGATATTCTTACAAATTCAAACCAATTGTCATTTTCTTTAAGCAGCAGAATAAATTCACAAGGATGTATTACCATTCCTCTTTTACGTACAACTGCCTCACAACATTTCTATAAGTATAAAGGTACTAAGTGGTTTAATGAACTCCCTTTGAGTCTTAGACTCGAAAAAAATTATAGTATATTTAAAAATAAAATTAAAAAATTGTACTGATTTATTTATTTATTTTTTGTTATTTCATTCTTTTTTTGTGTAGCTTCATATTTTTTAGTAGATGTACAATGTTTTGGTAAATGTAATAATATTAAATAGATACTCCCCTCTTTTAACACGAGATTTTATCTCAATTAAAGAGGGTTATTATGAATTATATGATGAAAATTGTATACCTTTTTAAATTGTGATTTATATGTGAACATTGTATTGTTTTTGTTAAATAAATAAAAAAAAAAAATAAATAAATAATATTTTGATAAAACTACTTTATTGATTTAGTTTTATTTTTAGTTTCCAAGAGATGATTGAAATGAAATGAGATGTTCAAAGAATAATTTCGGCAGCAAAATAAAAATATAACGCAACAGTGCCAATAATATTATCTGATATGAGTTTGTCAAATAAAACGAAACTCATAATGTTATTGCCGTAAGTGTATGCGAAGAAATCATGGGTATGGTAAAATACTCAATGGCGTTGAAACCGGTCGAATATAATCTAAAGTTAAATCGTGGCGTAAACAAAGTTAATTTCAATAAATAAAATAGAATCAATCCTTTTGAAATGACATATTTACTTTTGAGATGAATGAGCAAAAAATAGTGTAAGACGGAATTACAAATGGCAAGAGTGCAAGATAAAATGGATGTTATGAAAATATTCAAGCATAGTTCGCCCAGGTGCAAGGTAGTCCAGTCATACTAAAAGGGTTAACAATAAACATCTGATAAGAAAATATATAAGAATGCTCTAGCACTTCCAGAAAACAGGAAAGGAAAAGGACGTCCACTATCCACGTGGTGGGGTAGTATGAGTAAGTTCGTGGATAAAGCCCAAATACCACCCCCGACAATACAGGACAGATCATCCTGGTGCCGAAGGATTAAGTAAGGTGACCCTACCTAAAGTAGGACAAGGTTCAGAAAAGAAGAAGAAAAAGAGAATATATAAGGATTAGAGGGATTAGATGAAAAATAAAACAAGTAATGTTAGGTAGCTCCGATCGGTCCAGCAAAATTTTGAAAATGAATGACCCAAGTACGATACGTCCTTGAAGTGAACTTTTGAACGAAAGGAATTTTCATAAATCGATGGTGTCATTTTCAAAATGACATTATGGTTTCGACATCACACTCCCTTCAGACTTAATTGAATATGAAGACGTAATTAAATTGTGACACTCACAATATGGCGCATACTACATACATAGGTAGGTACCTACACCACGTTCCCATTAAAAGGGTGTTATGTTGCGTATAGGTACCTATAAAGTGTATTTTAGCACATTCTGGAAAACTTTGGTACAAAGCAAAAGTTTAGTCGGTCTTTAGCAATATAATAGTTGAACATATACATACCTACCAACATATAAACGTTATATATTATTTTAGACTATGTTTAGATAACGCAAAGGCCGAATGGGCCGAGTGTGCAGTGAGAGATCAAAACTACTTTTACTCAAGATGTTACCTTTGTTTACGACTAGGTATTATTGCTCAGAAATATTAAAACAAAATTACTCTCTCAAAGTTGTCAAATTTATACTCCCATCTACACTGACATGGTCAGTAACACTGAAGTACTACGTAGAGCCAACACCAACAGAGAATTATTCACCAATTCAGTGTCGTACTTTGCACGGCCAATATTCTCAGGTTTTCATGAAGGGAAAGATCTAAGGTCGTAGAGAGGTCGAAACTTTCCTAGCTTCGAAGCATCCGGGAATGGACCGGTATGAGAACTCTGGAAGAGCTGCTTTGCACTGCCCAGGACAAAGCAGGCTTTCTCTATCGTGGTCTTCAACGTTGGGTGGACCTGACATGACACAAGAAGAAGAAGATTTACACTAATGCGTTTTTAACAGTGACTTGTACGAATTTGATAAACATTGATATATTTAGGTACCTACATAAAGATGATAGGAAAAAATAACTTTCAACTGGATATTTCAGCGCAAAATGACTTGAAAAACACAAAAACTACCTTTAATAAACGAAAATGCAGTATTGCGAAATTCACTGCGATTTGAAGCACCGTATCTTCGTCAGGACTCATTAGAGTGTGTTGCTAGAGAGTATTGGAGGGAAATCATGTCCCTATTAGCTTAATTGCATTTGCCCCAGTTAAGTACATCCTTTCATCACTGTCCATATCTCTACAGAGTGAAAGGCTTTCTCAAAACTAAAAAACTAACTTGTGGATAAGAGAGAAATCCAAAATAACCGACGCAGTCCAAATGGTTGCCAAGCAGAATTGGAGCTGAGCAGGACATTTTGCCCGAACCACAGACTCCAGATGGACTAAGAAAGCGCTGGAATGGCTGAACGGGTACAAGAAGTGTTGTAAGACCTAAAATAAGGTGGTCTGATGATATTAGACGAGTGGCTGGAGGCGGATGGATGCGATCAGCCCGAGATAGGGAGCTGTGGAGGTCTCAGTAGGAGGCCTATGTCCATTGCTGGGCGAAGGAGGGCTGAAGAAGAAGAAGACCACCCACTCTCCTCCCCCCCCTACCAACACCATTAAGCAACACGCGAGAAAAATTATCACATTTTACTGTTTGCACATTTTAATTATTTTTCCTATTATCTAAATAAAATGAAAGTGAATTCCTTGAGGTGGTTTGGACATATTGAAAGAATGAATGATGAATGACTGACCAAAATATATTATACATGGGTGTAAGAGATGGAGTGAATAGCAGGGGCCGCCCCAGAAAGGGATGGCATGACCATGTGAATGATATTGTGAAAGAAGGAAATATAAGAAGCTTAAATAATCGACGAGCATGTATGAGACGATGCATGGATGTAAAGGAAGCTAGGAATATGTGCAAAAATAGAGGACAATGGTGCTCGGTTCTCTCTGCTTACCCCGTAAGGGATATGGCGTGATGGTATGTATGTATCTATTGAGTTTGTTGGTAATATCACAAATTCCTTATACATAAAATCGGTATGAACCGCAGTCGTTTTGGTAGAATATTGAACACGAATTTCTATTTACTCATCATTACAAATAATTATAGGTACCTTTAATGACTCACTGAAAGTTCTTGGAAATAGTTTTATGGGTGTAATATCACAATGGATAATTAAATTACAACATATAATCAGGTATTAATTTGCTAAATTAGCTTAAAACTTATAAGCTCCTTGCAAACATACAAGGATTACTTGCCCTCATTCTAATAAGTAATTTGATAAAGGTAATAAGTAATTTTTTTACGTACAACTGACTTATTTTTTTAAATATGAATAGGAGAACTTCGATAACATTAACAGATAACGATGACATAAACTTATTATCTGTTAGATAATACTTGTACATTATTTATATACAAACAAAGATAGAGCAAGTAGGTATACACCTAAATGTTTCTAAGGATAGTACAGGATAGAAAAGCTTTCACCAGAGATACCACTTATGTCGGGGAGTCTTGCGGCTTTACTCTTGATATTCAAATCCTATCCCAATGTCTGTGTACACACATTCAAATTACTATAACGATTAAAACATACCTATTTACCGCCTTGCTCTCCATTATCAAGGTAGGGTCTTGGCAACAAATCGAAATTGGGACCTGCCCCCCTAGACAACGCGTCATTTACCTCAAGAAAAGAAACAAGAAAAGATAACTCAATGTATGGAAGTGACAGTTGCCAGTCACGTGACGATTGTCACTTCCATACATTGAGTTATCTTTTCATGTTTCCTTTCTTGAGCAAAATGACACGTTGTCTAGGCACCCTGATTTGAAAGCCAGAAGTAAGGTTACTAATAGGTATAATATAGAAAGAAGAAACTAAGTATGAAGTTATAATGCAACTTAGTATGAAGTTATATGTTCCGAATACACCATGAACCACGGGAGAACTATAAAATGTATCAAATGTTCGACATCGCAGTTTAAGGATGCTATGGACATACCTACTTTATATAATTGTTTTTTTTTCTTTTCTCTTTCGTAAAAAATCCTGTTTGTTTTATAAATCTTTTGCTGTCTTGATTTGATCTGAGATTCGACTGAATAAAGATATGACTGGTGGATCACATCTATGCCCTGTCAGTTCAATATTCCCAAGATATAGGTACCTACTATTTCAGATTATTTGTGCAATTGACAAATAAAAATTACAAGATACACAATGACTCCAATTCACATTTTAATATGTGTACAATAGTTAAGTTAATATTGTTTAAATAATTTTTAAAAATGCAAATGGGTACAACCTAGATATATATCTCCTGTGAAATATTATAATAATATGTATACTGCCAGCCCTAGAACAGGTATACCTAGTTGGGCAGCAGTTATCTATTTTTATTGAAGTTTATTTGAATGGTGTGATAAAAATTAAATGAAAAAAATAAAATTAATTATAGGTACACATTAACCTTAGCTGCATTCTTAATAAAATTAGTTTTCATAGAAACCAATCATCTTTCCGTGATATTTTTCGCTGACATATTTTTATAAGTTAATGTTTGTTCTTATGATACTAGATCCTTATATTGTAAATTCATTCTGATACTTTCACCTTTGATCGAAGGTAAAGCTAAAATATTAAATATCAATTTCGAATTATTTTTGTTGTACAATAAAATGGGTGTTAATTTCATTACAATAGGTAAGTACCTATTCTAGAAAATTGAGTTATGTAACGCACGGATTTGCAATCCTAATGCGTATCTCCTCGCACAGTATACCATATGATCCTTGTCACACCATATATACTCCCACTACACACCACTAGCGCCGTGTCACTCCAAGGGACTAAAAACGGGGCTATTTAAGGAGCTGGAGCACCTAAGAGAAGTCAGAAATCAGTGCGCTTTCAATTAGGTACTTCCAATTGGTTGGAATACCTACTACGAAAGGTTGATTACTCGCATACCTAATACTTCATCTTTGGGTGAATATTGGAATTATACCTACTGATACTTCATCGTTGGGTGAATATTGGTAGTATACCTAACAACCAATACTTCCACTTGGGTGGGATATTGAATACGTACGGGTAGAATATAGAAAAAACCTTCTCGCCGGGAATACATCTGTTTGTTTTAACCATATATAATATCACTCCGATAACACTTGGGAGAACCCAATATTGACATTTTGTACCAAATTCATCTTGTTCATAATATAATAAAGTATCTGTGATTTGACAAGTTGTGTATTTGAATTAACTGTTCCCAAATATATATACAAATATAAATACCAGAACGTTAAAGTTATAAATTAAAGGATTTTATTCTATTCATGTTGCCAAACTGTCATTTTCAACGCAATGTTGCCATAGATATCACCGAAATAATACTATATGTTAGTCAAAAATACTTATGTCTTGTACCTAAGTTGATATATATTAGATGATGGTTCCTGAAACTAGTACGTGAGTTCGCATAAAAGCACACCTTTGTTTTGGACATTTAGTCACATACCTGAATAATGGATGAATTTAGATGGTTTAGGTACATTTCCAGCGGGGCTGTGTCTACTTGTATTTTGCCTTTTTTTCTCATTTTATACAAAAAAATATCTTCAAAAAAGTTGGAATATTCTGTCACTGTTACTTACTTGTAAGCAAAACATTGGTAGGTATGTAATTTTTTCAATCAAAATCTATTTTTCTATTTTTTTTATTCTTAAGCACGCTTCATACGTGCACATTTGAAGCTTATACCAGTAATGTAGATATGAAGGTTCTTTTGAAACGAATGATGAAAAAGTTTGTTTTTTTTACAAAAAAATATAAGTGGGTATGATAACACAAAATAAATAAATTATCCACACAATCATATTTTCAAACAAATGTTTCAAAAAACGCGAAACAAAAAAAAACAGAAAATGATTATAAATATAAATTTTAAATGGAGGAATTTTTTTACTATGATTATAAAATGATGATTACAAAAATATAAAAAAATTGATAAGACAAGCTAATATAGTTTTGTTGTTCATTAAAAAACTCCATACATCGAAACGAGAAACAAAATATTGTTAAAATTTTAATCACATCAATTCTTTTCCACAACATTGCCTTCATAAAAAAATATATTTACCTTTTCGCGTTTCAATTAAAAACACAATATCATTGCAGTATGAAAGCACTTCATTATCAAAATAACAATGGAGATTTTCTGTGTGGATATTTCGTTCTCTCGAGTTGGGATGTGGATTGTGGATGTGCCATTCTTTATAACTAAAATGACGGCCATTTGGTACAAATTTATGCAAAACTTATACACAAAGCTACATTTAATTGCAAAGCATTATGCTTTGCTATCCTTTATAATATTTAACTTACTTGATACATTTTAATTATAATAGAAATGCCCAGTTATGTAGGTGTGCATTAATGAAATCTGAACTGGCAGTTTTGCCTCATATGGATATTCATATTAGTGTTAACATAACTTTACATCACATTCCAACTTGATATTATATTGTTTGAACTGTATGAAAATTGTTTTTTTACTATTGTTTTTTTATTACTGGAAATAGTATTTTTTATATATAGTTGTTCAACGTATCCAAGTTAAAGATAATTGACACGTGATCCAAGTATTTTGCGATTTTGAAGACTATTATTGAAAATCATCTCCGCGTCTACCCAAGATATCTAACCATCTTCATTTCATAAAGAAAAAATTTTTTTATGATAAATTTATGTGTCTAACTGCCTTTATTTCCATTTTTTTAAATATAAATAAAAAACTAAAACCCCTACTAGATAATTTAATTTGTTATAAAAAATATCAGCATTTTAGTATTACATCTCAATTTTTTTTAACAATTTTTATAAAAAATGAATTAGGTGACGACATCGCTTCATACAATTTATATGGTAGTGGCATATACATGATGTCTAAGAAGACTTAATAGTTTGATAATTAATCTCCAAACATACATACATACCATCATGCTATTTTCATATTCTGGGTAGGAAAAACAGACTGACCTCTATACTATCCTATCGTGAGATACATACCTACATGTTTTATTTAGAAAACAAAATATCTTAAAATATTTATTATTTTGTGTTTATATGTTTATAGTTTGGTATGTACTCTTCAACTATGCTTACTATCGCCATCGACAGTTGGATCTCATGTGTCACATGCAACTAGTCTAATAATAATTATTGTATGAAAATTAGCGTTCAATGTATTTCATTGTAAGTTTTAATAACGTCAACGCCACCGCTATCGACTTCACGATATCATGATGTACAAAGAATAAATTCATCAGGCATCTGCATGGGCTAGGTACCAAATGTACAACGTCAACCAGAGAAAACTCTAAAACTGGAGAGAAAGCTGGAGTTCGGGTTGAGTAATAGTTTGAAGACCTACAACGAAAGGTTGAAGTATTTCAAAATAACTAGACTCGAGACAAGAAGACAAATACACGACCTTACTGTTCTTCACAAAATTGTTAATGGTACCATGGACTCAAGACTTTTACAAGACATACAACTGAATATTCCTAGAAGATCGCTGAGATTCGCCAATACCTTTCACATTAATATACTTCGGACCAGCTTTATGTATTACAGTCCCATACCCAGAATGTGTAGACAGTATAACTATATGACAAGGGAGTGTCCTGATCTTGACGTGTGACGCGGATTCGCTCTCTGTTTTTTAAAAAAAAAGTTAACTCGCGCGTGTTGTTTTAAGGAAGATCTCAGTGCTGTTTATGTACGCTATTTTGTCTTTTCTCTAAGTTTTATGACTTTTTTGACTTCTTATGTGCCTGTTTTTTTTTGCTTCTACTTATGTAACTTCTATAACATTTTTTTTCTTGAATTGTGTAACTTTTTTCTTCTTGAATTGTGTAACAATTTTTTTCTTTTTCTTTTTTACTTAACTTTTGTAGCCGAATTATTTCTAATTTATGTAATTGTGTAACTTGCGTGTGTGATTGAGTGAGAGCTCAAGTAATTTTGTGTGCATCCATAATTGGACGTCCAGCACTCGTAGTAATAACCAATATTGTTTTCTTTTTGTGAGAATTGTGAGCTGGATGTCTGTTGATGTACCCTTTTTAATAAAATAAAAAAAAATAAAAAAGACTGCCTCCTCCTGAAACAACAAACTAATAAAAGAAGAAGTTTTATTAATAAAACATGTCTTATATTTGACATGCAAAACAATTTAATTGTAAATTCATTGTACTTAAAAAGCAGAATATTGATGCTGTTAAAATCCCACGGCTGTATAAACTTGTAGAAATCTTAGGAGACAAGACTTCCTTGGTCCAAATACTTAGTCGTATATCCAAGACTCGGCAAACAGGAGGTCAAGGATATAGGATGAAAATAACTATAAACCGGATTCCACTGCATTACGATCCATAAAACTAGCCTCTAAAACATCCCTCTCTGACCAATATTCATTTAATTTACGAGAAATATTATCTAATCTAAAGCTTTTCATCGTTTTAATTACGTAATAATACTTCCTAATATGTTTCTATTGACACATTTTTGGCACTATCTTTTAAAAGTGAAAAGTAAGGGCTATAGTCCCTTCCGGCTGTAGGGCCATTGAGGAATGAATGAATACGTGTTTGAAAATGAATTATTTATATCATATCTGAATATTATATACTAATGTGTGCCTTGTAAAAGTGTTAAGGATTTACTTTTTACTAACTACTCAGTTAAAGACATCGTCTTTTGATTCATTAAAATAGTATTATATTATAACTACAGAAATTGACATTTAAAGCGTTTATTTTTTCTTCAGTTCGATCTTTACTTATTTTTTTACTTGGCCTTAGTTAATGTGTATACATATTTTTCAGAAAATTGGGATGGCGGCTCGGTCTTCAAGCTGTTACTGGTCTTCTGGTGCTAAGCTTTTTTCTGGGCATGGTGTACCGTAGTGCCTCATTATATCATCCACAGAGAAGAGCAATTCTTCATTTAAAAAATCAAAGAAAAAAGGTAAAAACTGATAAATATTTGAGTATCACAGGTTTATAAGAACATGCTGAAATATGAATGGTTAAATTTTCATTCTTCAGAAAGAGATCCTTTTCACGTTTTCGGCATGAACAATTTTCAAGTTTTTTTATTAAATTAAATTTTTCAAATAAATATTTAATAAAATATATTCTTAAATTTTATTAAAACCTATATATTTTATTAATTTAATCTTAAACTACTCGAGTGATACAATTCGATACTTGAGTTGAATTAGAGTTCCTAGTTATAACTTGTGTTACAAAGAAGAGAAATAATCTGAATATTAGGACGTTTAAATATATTACGCAAATGACAAATATATATGTAGGTACCTACATGAAAACATATGCTTATTGCTTATATATTCATGATATTGTAAAAAATACTAACTTCTTAAAATATTAAAATAATAATCGATTGATTCAAACAAGTAAATATTTGCAAGTATAAAAAAAACAGAGTATTAACTTTTTTTAACTTTTCTACGGACAATTCTTGGTAGAACTCCATTTCAAATAATAAATAAATTTGGAATGGTAAAATAAAACCAAAGTTTTCAGTTCTACTAATTTCTGAAAACTGAAACTGAAACTGAAACTGAAGAACTGAAAACTTTGGTTTTATTTTACCATTCCAAATTTATTTATTATTAGAGTATTAACTCTTAATTATAACGACAAAATGGGCCAGATAATATTATTTATATTAGATATTATTAACATGAAATTTCAAAAAAACATTTGTTTTAAACTGCGTGTTACCTACTAAAAATAGCACTTCATTTTGGTACACCAGTCAAATAAACTGAATAACTTTGCCAAATATCCAGTTATATTTCAACTTATTTCATATTTAAAACTTAATAAAATTTTTTTAAACCTTCTCAGCGGTACTAATAACATTTTCGTTAAAACTCATTTTAGCCAACTAAACCTCGCACTACGTAAACCACGTATTAGGCACTAATTCGTGGTTTAGTGGGTTCTTACTAATAATGTAAAAATGTACAAGGACTAAGTAAACCATGGAATATGGAATGAATGTTGTGTGAACGCAGCCATTTAACGGGAATTTCGGAATTTTTCTTTACTTTATGCTATTTTTTGTTCATTCTCTATGACTTTATTACATCTATCGAGAATCATCGTATTTCTATGTTTGTCATTGTTTGTTTACTGCATGTTTGATGGTTTACTGTTTATGTATCGTCACGTTTTGGTTGAATTCCCAATGATTTAACTTATTACAACATAACTTATTAATTATTTTAAAACAATTGTCAATGGAAAATAAATATCTTCATTTATTTGCCTTCTTCCAAATAAATCTACGAGATGTCTAACTCCTGCCTTTGAAAATCTGTACTTTCTTCTAAAATTAATGTCGTCGTAATCAACAAACGGATTACAACGCACCTTTGAACACACCTTATAAATTTTGCGTCATCAAAAAACTTTCCACCTGCTCAATTTCTTGAAACGATCTTTCAAAATCGCCGATTCTATAATCAAACAGATTGTTTTCCATAATTAAAAAAAGTATTTCTTTAAAAATGAAAAAATACAATACGCGCGGTCTATTTGGCTTATGACAGGTCACGAATTCACTATTGCTATTCCACCACTAAACTAGGGGACCGGATGGTTTAGCGTTACCATGGTGATATAAACCATGGAATAAAATAGAAGTTTTAAAACTTGGTTATTAGTAAGATTTTTGGCCGTTAGGTTTTAGTCACTCTATTCCATAGTTCAACCTCGCTACTTTTTCGTTATTAGTACCGCCGTCTGAGTTTAACGTGAAACAATGATACATATCTTCTATAATTATTTTAAAGAAAATATACTTATTTATTTAACGATTAGTGCAGATTTATCATACAAAAAAACCTAATTCAAGGGAATTTCATATTTTTAACGTATGACAACACCAAATGCAATCATACCAACTTGACCACGAAGTGCACTTTTAAATAAAACGCTTTCTTTGTTATATTTTTTTTAATCATCTACTATTTTCCAATAAACTTTACTTATATAAGTTGTAACAAAATATTCGCACTTATTTAAAATGGTACTTTTCCAAATAAATCAAATTGATGTACATCTTATTCTGTTAATATAGCATTATAAATCCGTATTTTAGCCAAAAAGGGTGTTTACTCCTTTACAATAGAACGGCACGGATCCCAGATGTCAATTTAGTTATCTGTTATACCTTTATTATCAGCACGGCCAATTCTGTCTCAAACTATAATATAATGGCTCCCTAGACAATTGTGCGTACATTTTGAATTAGATCCATAAAAATCAAATATTCCTACCATAAATTTTCCATCCCACTCTAAATGGTATCGATAAATTCGATATCAATGTATTTACCCCGAACCGTGATCTAAATTCAATTATTACACTTCAATTTTACACAGTGATTTTTCATCACGCCAACTTTACATTTATATCTAGCAACAAGAATTAATAAAAATAAAACGTTTATTTCTTGCCACTTAAAATTACCAATTTTTTTTTCCGCATATTTGTCATTCCGCATGTCAAGATAAATTTTGAAAAACCGGAAAACTACCTATAAACCTGAAAAGGTCGGTTGCTAAATATGGCCTAGAAACAGTAAGTATTTCTAGTATAAGTGCCGAGAAACTTCGTGTTACTCAAATTGCTATGGAAAGAACCATGATGGTTCTGTCACTAAGAGATAAATTAAGTAATGAAACAGTGAGAGAAAGATCAAAAGTAACCGACATAATCCACCGTGTGGCGACTCTGAAATGGAAATGGGCGGGACATGTAAGCAGAAGCTCGGACGATAAGTGGAGAAAGAGAGTGCTGACTTGGAGAACTCGTACGAAAAAGAGAGGTGTGGGACGACCCCAGCTGAGGTGGATGGATGATATACGAAGATATTGCTGGCACGTCCTAGATGCAGACTGCACAGGACAGGGAGACGTGGAGTCAAATGGAGGATGCCTTCGTTCAGGAGTGAAAATAACCTTTGTTGGCCTACGTGGTTCAGATATATAGATATCTGACTGCTGAGCCAAAAGTCTCGGGATCAATTTTCAGTAGAGAAACAGTCTTAAATTTTATTTTCATTCTGTGTCCGCACGATCTTGCCATCCTTCCAAATGGCTTACCATCACTCCAAAATGCGCTCGTGAATGTCAAATCCCGCGCAGCCCGATTGGCCTGACACACCAAAATGGAATTCCAAACGATCGAAACTCTGTAGTACCGCGAGAACGGCGCGGCGCATCCTGTCGGTACGGCATGCTCGTGAATGTGAAAACCAGCGGTACATTGCGCCATTTCATTGCACCGAGCTGTTTGACACTCTCGTGAAAGCGAAAATACAACATTTTCTCTTTGTTTTTTCTATTTATATATAAACAAACCGCTAAATATCAGTTGTATAAAACTCATCATCAGAATTATAACTCATTTTACTTGAAAAATAAAAAAAAATAGAACTTATTAAGCGAAAGCGCCGACCGCTTGCGTATACTAATTTTGATGGCTCGTTGGCTCGATGGCGCGCCCGTGAGTGTGATGAAAATCTTACAATGGTCCATATGGAACGACGCCGAATGGCACGATCGTGAATGGGCTACTTAGACTATAAACATGTCATAACTTGTTATTGGGTGCATGCTAAATTAATAGCTAACCTGTTGATTGCCCGAAAAAATAATCAATTATTTCAATTATTATTTTCTGTTAAAAATCGAAAAAATTTATTGAAATACCTTAAATATCACCTTTTAAAATCTAAATCAATGAAATACTTGGAGAAGACCTCTTTACTGTCGCGTAACACTAGACGGTAGTCTCCATATCACCAGTTACGAACATGTCTACGTATGAATTATAATATTGCAAACCTCAACTAAAATAAATAATAATATATAGTCAATTGTGTCTCACCATATTTTAATATTCCACCCATTTTTATTGCATGAATTACGGATATAGACATTTTAAATTGGGTATAAAAACGAGCGATATAAAATTGTATTAGGTATATTTCAAAAAAAGAAGAAATATTTCAACTAAAAAAATCATTTGAATGTTATCCATGCTCCAGACTACTCCAGAAAACTTGTATCCCACCGCTGCCGCTGTCAGATATTTTAAAAATGAAATGCCCACATAAAAATAAAAATAGTAAAAATATGAAAATCACCTAGATATTGGTATATTTTCAATTGTGTTTTCAGTCTGGGTCTGTGAGACAATAAATATTGAAAGTTTCCAGAACGTGGCAACTTGTTATTATGGGTTGCAGCTGCGTTTTTAAATATTAATAATTGACTGAGTGTCTCTTGGTTATCCGAGAAAATTCAAAATGAAATTTAAATTAAATAAAAATTGATGCTCAAAAATTACGCTTGTATATTAAAAATGTTATGGCGGATATTTTTCTATTGTAAAATTTCAAAATAAGAATGATTACAATATTGAATATACGAAGAAAATATTACAAATTTCAAAACTGTTTAAATTTCGTTCTATCGTCGTTTTATTAAGAGTTTTATTTCTTTTTACGAGTTTTCTTTTCTTTGTCAAATTATATTTTTCTTTAACTTGGGTCTAATTTTTTTTTATATAAAGTTATAGCTTGGTAGGTACCATTCCAAATTCAACGTAAGATATTGTCAAGGGATGAATAACAATTCCAATTTGCTAGAAAAAATTAACTTGTTAGTGAGATAAAATTAATTTGTGTCAATTTTATGTATAAACTCTTCAACTTCGGTGCCTACGTACATTATGTATAAACATTTCTGAGAAGGAGATTTTTTATGATTTTTCAATTTTGAATAGTACAGCAGTGTGAATAATTTAAATTGTATTCCAGGTGAAAGAGAAAAAGACGCATATCCGTGTGCCAAAGCCGCCATTCTTCGACTTCTCTCCGTTGAAGAGCAGAACAGTACAAATGCTTCTACTGGCTTCAGGGACCGCCGCTTTTGGGTTGTACACCCCTGTCTTTTATCTGGTAAGATGTCTTTCTGAATTGTTCAAATTTTCTTCTATCTTAGTTGTCGCCATTTAACTTTTCTGGTACTAATGAAATATTTCTGTAATGAGGATTCTTGTTTGTCGCTTTTAAATTTATATTTTACCTACTTACTAATTTGTCAAGGAAAATGTTGATACCTAAGTCTGATTTAGAGAGCATATTAATTTTATGTTAAAAAAATATATTTAATACATCGATCTTTTAAACAATTTTCTGTAATTTATTTATTTTTCTTATTTAAAATTAAACTCAAAAACCTAACTTCATAATTGAATGAATGAATAATATTATGTCCAATAGTATAAAAATAACATATTTACAATTTTATTTTTACCTATTTAGTTATATTTTTTTCACACATTTGGAAATTTTACTGCCTCGCTAGACATACATAGTCTGTTCTGAGGCAGTACTAGTTCAAAATTGATATTTATTTTATTTACTTATTTAACAAATTTTTGGTACAGATTACATAATACATATTTAATGTAACATAGGTACAAATACATACATACATACACTTATATACATCTATTACCTACACATACCAAAAATCCCACAAGGCTTTGTGGGTATACCTTAATAAAATTAGAAATAAAAATTTTGATTGTGTGTTACATGTAAACAGTTTTTTTATGGAGATCATAATTTTTTTTTCACATATTCCATCCACACAGGACAACGACAATCAGGATGAAAAGTTCTATAAATACTACATAAAAAAAATCCACAGATCCTTTTCTACCAATCTGCTTCAGCCAACGAGTTGAGGTTTCTGAAATTTTTCCCGTCATGCGATATGCTTCGTTCAATATTCGCCATTATTCTATTATACAGCCTTGGTGCCAAATATCAATATTGACAATTATTGTGATACAATTTTATACCAAACAAGAATAAACTTACATTTTTGAATCACTTTAATTTGTTCTTTTTTATATAATTAGGTATTGCTCGTATGATTATGAACCCGATGTAAAGTAGGTACCTACCTATTGACATGCATCGATATTTTATATAAACTTGAAATTATATTTGTGTATAGAGATACACGCATATATCGTGTTTCATTTTATAAAGTAATGCACACCGTCACACCTGTCGCTGGATACTCAACATTGTGAGATATGACGTGATGGTGTGAATGAATGATAACACACGTATATATTTTATGTACACAAAATTTAAGAATTTCACTTCATAGACTTAATGTAACGCAGAGTGTAAAATACCTACGGATAGTGAATCGTACATAACTACATACTGTAGGTTCCAAACTACATTCATGATTTAAATGAAAGTTCGAAAATACTTAAATTGGTTACTCAAGCTCCTCTTTTAAAGAAGGCACAATAGTTTCTATTCGCCTAGTAGTAAGCCGTCCTATTTTATTGGGCCATCTTGATTATTCCCAGTCCTCATTGTGAACCAAACACGACACTGTCAAATAGACCGGAATCTATAAAAAAACATCGTTTAATTTAGATATCTAAATAGATTCTGCTGCCGGTGACAGTAAAATTTCAACCTCTCAACCTGGAAGATCAGATAATTTAGAATCCCCATAGTAAAATAAGTTTTGTACGTACGTACCTACTGTCGTAATATAAAACATTTAGGTATACTAGTTGCATGTAACACATGAGATCCAACTGTCGATAGCGATAGTATGTATAGTTGAAGAATAAGTACCAAACTATAAACCCATAAATACAAATTATTTAATATTTTAAGATATTTGGTTTTCTATACAACACATGTACCTAGGTATGTATGTCAATATAGGATAGTATGGAGGTCAGTCCTTTGATCCTACCCAGAATATGAAAATAGCATGATGGTATGTATGTATGTTTGGAGATTAGTATCAAACTATTAAGTCTTCTTAGATATTGTCGTAGGCTAAATTGTATGAAGCAATGTCGTCACTAAATTCAATTTTTATAAAAATTGTAAAAAAAAATAATATTTTTTATAGAAAATTAAATTTTCTAGTTGGGGTGTTTCGGCTTATTTCGATATTTTTAAAAAAATTGGAAATATAGGCAGTTAAACTCATAAATTTATCATAAAAAAAATATTTTTCTAATAAAAAATGTTTGAGAAACCCTGGAATTTTTTTGAAAAAACTAATTTGAGATTTTGTATTTGTCTATATTTGTACCAATTTTCATTGTTCTAGCTTTTATGGTTTCTGAGATATACGGAAATATAAAGTAAAAATTCAAATGTTGGTAACCCCTGACTGAAACAAAAATTCACAATTCTGAGTATTATAGTTTTGTAGGCCTATAACTTTTTATATATTCTGAAAATTTGGGCTCTGTAAATTGAGCGGATCAAAAGTTATAAGGGGGACACACACAGACACACACACACACAGACACACACAGACACACCCACCCACACACACACACACACACACACACACACACACACACACACACACACACACACACACACACAAAACTCACATAAAATGTTCTACTCCGAATTCTGAGTAAATCCATGTATGCAGCGATGTATAACATATATGCAGCGAGCCCTCTAGTTGGTGTTATTAGCATGCAAAAAGTCCACTACGCCATACAAAATTTTCCTTCGTACACGCATCTTGGCTTAATAATGTCTCATGAACGAATCGACAGTTGGAAAATATAGAAAAACAATGAAATTCAACATACTTAGATCAAGGTTTCTTGTCAATAAAACCAGTATGAATATCTGTCTCACAATAAAACCAGTATGAATATCTGTCTCACAATAAAACCAGTATGAATATCTGTCTCACAATAAAACCAGTATGAATATCTGTCTCACAATTTTCCGATTTTATGGTTTGTTTTGATAACTGTGTACGTCTTACAACCATTCAAATTGATTTTATATTAATAGAACATATTAATATTTCCGAAGTTAATGTTCAATATTATTTTGTTGAAGATGATTTTCTTAGGAGAAAACCTCCTGGACTCCTCCGGGAAAACATCGATGAAGCCTGCCACTCGTCATGTTACGGTCCAGGGGGTAGGCGAAAAGAGGAGAACCGAGTGTAGAGTGGGAGTCTGGAATATCAGAGGAGGGATGGACAGAAAGATGAATGAATTGTGTGATATAATGAAAGGAAAAGAAATTGACATATTGTGTGTAAGTGAGACAAAAAAGAAAGATAGAGGAATGAACGTTAGGAATGATGGAACGATAGAGCTTTGGTCAGGAGTGAAGAGAGACGAATTTGCATGCAAAGGGGTCGGTGTGATTCTAGCGAAACGTATGGGGAAATGTATGAAAGAGTACAAACTTGAAAGCTCTAGACTGATGTGGGTAAGGCTGAAGATCGGAATTACAAGCGTTTTCCTAATAGTAGGATATGCGCCTGGAAACTCCGACAGTGAAAGTGAAAAGGATGACTTTTGGAACAGTGTGACCGAAATAATAAATGAGAAAAAAGATAATGAAAGAGTGATTCTGGCTGGAGATCTAAATGGATGGGTTGGAGTCCGTAGGAAAGATTATGAATCTGTCCTTGGACCCCACGGTGATAGCAGAGTGAATGACAATGGTAAGAGATTACTGGAAGTGTGCACGGAAGGGAATTTATTTGTGGCGAATTCAGTATTCAGCCACAAAAGAGTTCACCAGTATACATGGGAAAGGGGGAATGAAAGGTCGATAATAGACTATGTATGTGTTGACGCCGCACTAAGGAAAGCGACAGTGGACACTAGAGTGTACAGGGGCGCGGAGCTGGAGTCAGATCACTACTTGGTGATATCAAGAATTGTTCTGTTTACTGGCTGGCGCTCTAAAACCCACCGAAGTGAACCACCGAAGCGAACCAAAGTAGAAAGGCTGCAAGATGAGAGTGTAAGAAAACAATATACGAAAGATACGGAAAGTGAACTTCTTAGAGCAATACACAGGAGTGAAAATATCGAAGAAGCATGGACGACACTGAAAGAGACCGTATGTAAGACAGCGAAAAAGGTATGTGGTATTGCTAAAAGAGGTGGAATGAAAGGCGATGCATGGTGGAATGAGAGAGTTAAGATAGTTGTGGGTGAAAAGAAGAAAGCATGGATGGCATTAATAGCCGCGAAAGGATCGAATAATGAAGATAGAGCAAAAGAGAATTATAAAGTGTGCAAGAAGGTAGTCAAAGACACAGTGAAAAGGGAAAAAGATGGTATAAAAGAGAAAGAAAGCCTGAAAATAGCCAACGACTTTCCTGGAAACATGAAAATGTTCTGGTAAGGCGTAGCGAAAAGAAAAAATGGAACTGTGAAAGCTTCGAAAGGAATAAATGATAAAGATGGAAAAATAATTATGGACGAAGACGGCGTGAAAGAACGATGGAAGGAATATTTCAAGGAACTGTATGATAGCGGAGTAAGTGGGGACGTGAGTCAAAGAACATGGCAAGTAAGCGAAAGTGATAAGGATGAAATAACGCAAGAAGAAGTGTTTGAAGCAGTAAAACACGCAAAAGCGGGGAAAGCTGCCGGATATGACAGTGTATCAGCTGAACTTATAAAATATGGCGGCGAACAGACGTTGGAGTGGTGTCTCTCTCTTTTCAACAAATGTTGGGAAGAAGGACACACTCCCTCAGACTGGAGAAATGCAGTCGTGCTACATTTGTATAAAGGTAAAGGATCGAAGCTCGACTGCAAAAACTATAGAGCCATCAGTTTATTAAGCGCAGTTGGTAAGATGTATGCAAGGATCCTGGATCAAAGAGTGCGAAAGATTACAGAAAGCAAGATATGGGATGTCCAAGGTGCGTTTGTGGGCGGCAGAGGATGTATAGACCAAATTTTTTCTCTGCGCACGGTCACAGAAAAGGTTCTGGATAAAAATCAGAAAATTTTCTGTGCCTTCATAGACCTAGAAAAGGCGTATGATAAAGTTGTTAGAGAAAAATTATGGGATATACTAGCAGTGTATGGAGTGAAGAGCAAACTAATACGCGCAATCGCGTCATTATATGAGAACAGCGAAGCATGTGTTCGTGTCAACGACACAGTGACAACGTGGTTCTCTATAAATAATGGCGTTAGACAAGGGTGCGTGCTATCTCCATGGCTCTTTAACTTGTACATTGATTTCTGCATAAGAGCCCTTAAGGATGAAAGCAAGGGTCTGAAATTGAGTACCGTAATGGTGCGAGATTTGATGTATGCAGACGATAAAGTTCTATTAGCAGAAAGTATGGAAGAGTTACAGTATCTTGTAAGTATGGTTTATGAAGGATGTATAGAGAACGGACTTAGGATGAATGCCAGCAAATCAAAGACAATGGTCTTTGAAAAGAGTGAAAGCAGAACAGCGTGTAAAATAAGAGTAAAGAACGAATGGCTCGAGCAAGTCGATGAATATGTATACTTGGGAAGCATATTTCAACGGAACGGACGACTCGATAAAGAGATCGAAAGAAGAGTTATGGCAGGAAACAGAGTGAATGGAGCACTAAGACCAATTATGAATGATCGCAACATATCAAAGGATGCCAAAGTTGCCATTCATAACGCCATCGTAGTGCCAACCTTGACGTATGCAAGTGAAACCTGGACTTGGCAGAAGACGCATGAAAGTAGAATAAATGCAGTTGAAATGAGATCGTTAAGAAGGATTTGTAATAGAACGATGTATGACCGGGTAAGAAATGAGGACATAAGGAAAGAATGTAAGATGAAGAAAGATGTCATTACTAGAATGAAAGTGAACACATTGAGATGGTTTGGTCACATGGGGAGAATGAATGAGGAGCGCCTGACGAAGAAAATATACAGAGCGGAAAGGAATGGAATGAGAGGTCGGGGACGCCCAAGAAAGGGGTGGCACGACCATGTGAACGAAATTTTGAAAGACGGAAATGTTAGAAGTGTGAGCAATAGACGAACATGTATGAGACGATGCATGAATGTGGACGAGGCGAGAGATGCTTGCCAGGATAGAAAGATGTGGCGTTCGGTTCTCTCTGCCTACCCCGCAAGGGACATGGCGTGATGGTATGTATGTATGTATGATTTTCTTATTTTGTATGGTTTTTGGAAAACCAATCAAATCCAGAGAAATCGGTTAGAATATCATACTTTTTGCCATTTTTGCATATTTCTCATATGATTTCATATCACATGATCTATAAAATAGTATTTTTCAATTTCAATTCATGTTAAATCACTAATAAATTAATAAATCATACTCACTTCCTTGCACCCTTCGCAAATTGCGAGTTTATTGTCTTTTGTATTCTTGGAAATTTCTTTCAAGTAACCAGTGTTTCCAATCCAGATGTGAGACTCGAATTAACATCAATTTCTCCTCTTCTGGGGATCGAACTCAGGACGCCCGCACAGAAGCCAAACTGTGCACATATTTTTATGGAAAACAAACAACATAAAAGATCGTTCATGACTAAGATTTTAAGAAGGTTATGAACGATTTAATTGTTGCATATTTGACGATTACGATTTTCAAAATGGATTCTGTATAGTAAAATTTTCACGAAAATAGAGGAAATGATATTATTCAGATAGTATGACAGCATACATTTTCTTTTAGCCTTTCGCAAATATTCATTTGCATGGTAAGAATTTGCATAAAATATGTAGAGTGTTTAAATTCAATTTGAGAGTAAGGAAGGCAGACGTACAGCCACGGTTTAGTTGAGTTTGTTTGTTTGTTCCTCATACAAAAGCAGACACACTCGGGCACACAAGACGACCGACTTAAAAAGCACTCTCCACAAATTACGCCATCTCACTTGTGATGGCTGTACTCATTACGATGAAAGATCCGTCTTATCTTTGGATGAGTAAGCCTCTCTCATACTTTCTCAAACTACGAATTGAGGCGAAGACTCGTATGAAATTTTCGTATCTCAAATTAAACATTCGAGATGTGGCTATTACAGAAGGTTGATGCGCGTCTCGCTACTTCCACCACCACCCGCTCTACACATGGGGACTGTAAACGCCCCCTTCACAGAACGCTAAATGAGCGACAAAAAATGCATATATGCAAGCACTAAAAGTACCTCACGGAGCCCTCTAGATTAGCAATCTCGGCACAATTTGTGCAAAAAGAACAACCGACGAATGTGAATAAAAGATTGACTCTGATGCGTCTCATGGGTCGATTGAACCTCCATTGAATGAGTTTAAAGGGGCATATAAACCTTAACACCCCAATTTCAAATCAAATTCCTCAAATATGTTAAACAGTGTTTTCAACATTTCTCTAGTTAATGTTGGTCACACAATTTTAAAATTCAGCCTAAATTCCCCTAAATGAATATTAAAATTATCCTTTTATACAGCATTTTTATTAAATTACTCCATAACTATGTTTTGCAGAGAAATAAATATTTTATATGCTTAAAGAGTGCATAAAATCAAAGTGAATGACCGATAAAGTTTTTACATTTCAACTAAGGTTTGTTCTTAAAATGCAAAAAATCAACAAATTTTGGGTTTCCGATAATATAAATCACGTAAAAACCTTTTTTTAACGCACGCGATAATTACCCTTACTAAGCGTAACATATTGCATTAGGCGGTTTAAATATATCATGATTTCAGTCACTAGATTTAGCTTTTTATGTCCTCTTAAAATATGATAAACAAAGAGAGAGAGTTGCTTTCCATTGTCAAGAAACGCAAAACCGCATACTTTGACCACATATTCCGTGGTGATAAATATTCGCCAACCTCCGTTAGCAGCAGCACAAGAGAAAAAAGATCTCCAGATTCACTAGAACTTTGTTTATGTTAAGTTCAGACCTCATAGTTTTTCTTTTATAAAAAGACGAAAGGGTCACATTTTTTAACTGATTATCTTTTCTTTTTTAATTCATTTTCATGATACATCATCTATCAAAAATTATCAATCCATCGTATATATATTATTCTTCAATCAGTGTTGGCATCTTCTTCATCCTGTTGCTGTACATTTCTGAGCAAATGTCTTTCTTCCCTAAGAAAAATTATGGTTTTGGCGGTGGTATTTGGTGGTATTCCATAGTAAAACTTAAATATGATTTTTTTTATTTGACTACTATTGGTTTTGAGTTATAGGCGACTAGTTTCACCGAAATCCTTTATTTTTCACGCCAAAAGGTCTTGAGCCTTCAACATCCATGTCATACAGCGGTCATTCGGATTTTTTAATTATTCCTAGGTATAACCTTCATGTTATATTATGTAATCGCCCCTTCTCTTTGTTTTACAAACACTGACTTCGTTGTAAAGTTACTTTAATTTATTTTTATAGAACTACACGTCTAAAATATGAATGTGTCGAAGTGCCTTTTCTGACGTAGTTTCTTTGTCGTATTTCTACATTTTCATACTGATATTTACATTTGTATATCTGTTGAATAAAACTGTATCGTATATCCATAATACAAACATCTACAATCAGAAATTGGAATCATACATTTTCACACATTTGTAATGTAAGATTTTTACTAACAATATAATGAACAACGCTATCATATATTTATTACATTACTTATTTTATATTAAATTTCTCTCGAAAATGTTTTTCTTCATACAAAATACTTAGATATAAATAATATTAATATAGATATTTCAAACTGATATACATCGTATATGATATTTATGAATAGAGAAGATATTGCTTGTTCACAAGGCTACGCATATATTGGAATATAATTTCATCCCTGATAACGTGATATTCATAACAATATAGGTATCCACGCATATCGCTTTTACAACTTTGCCGAAAAAAATGAAGGTAAATAGGTATTCATTTTAATTTTATAAGCATCTGATACTGAAACCGTACAAACTATCTTAATTCGATAGACTAAGACATGAACAACAAATTTATTAGATATGGCTTCCATCACAAATATTAAACGGAAAAAATGAACCAATGAGAAGTAAGTAAATGATTTGTTTTTAAAACAAACATAATATATTTCAAGTTCTTTTTGTATATTATTAAAATATGTAGTCAGTATAAAAAAATCTATGACAAATTTCAAAGTTTTTTCAACATATTCTTAATGTCAAGTATTACATATTCTTATTGTTCTATTACTCGTCGGGCAACTAACAGGTACTATTTCAAATATTATTTAACACGCACCCAATAACAAGTTGCCATAATCTGGAGACATAACGATATTAATCGTCTCACAGATCCAGACTGAAAACATAATTAAAAACTGTGTCTCCACCGGGAATCGAACTATTTATTATTGATGTGAGGTATCCGAATATTGATTCCAGCCTTTTACCAGGCAAAATAACATATTACATAGTTCAGCAATAAGGTTCACCACACATTCTGAATATTGCCTCTTTAGGTGTGACAAGGTCGGTGTGTGGTACTGCACACCTGTCGCTAGTAACCTCACGTTGTACAATATTATGCTGTTTGTATATATGAATGCATTTATGGTATTATGCATTATATGTATGCATTTAATTAATATAAACGAAATGAATAGTTTGGAGTAGGTACCTATGTACCTACACATTTAACTTTTTTATCCGCGTCAATTAAAAATGAATAAATCGCGTACGAAAATCTGAATCCACAAACAACGACACATTTTTATTTTCATTGTGATGAATTTGTTATTTTAACGTAACAAATAAATGTCACAACACAAAAAGATAAATTACTCAATTTTTCACACGTCATGGTTTATGAAATCCTGTCCATCTACATACATATACTCGTATTACTCGTACATAGTAGGTACCTACTTGAAAATGATAAGCCTTCGTTACCTATTCATGGTAAACAATAATTATTTAAATATGTTTATTCGATAATGTTGTCTATGTTTTATTCAAACAAACGGATACTTCTTTATTGCACATTGTTTTATATAAATATAATTTGTTAATTAAGTAATCGAACATCTAATTACCTATATAGATTCTAAGAGCTGCAGCACACTATGCCACTAGTAGCCTTCGCAGAAAAGCCACAAATTGTGGTCGAAATTGTTATTTATTTTAGTTCAATGGCGACCACTGTGGTTCAGTCAAGCCAATGGATGCGGCCACCAATCGCAACCACCAGTGACTGAGTTGCGGCCGCCAGACGCGGCATTCGGCCAACACTTTTGGCTAGATTTCTGTGTTTATTCCTTCAGTATATTCGTATATTAGCAGGGTTTGAGAAATGGAAACACTCTCAATTTCGCTATTTCAAGAAGCGCGAGGCGAGTGGAAAAAACGTGGCCATTAGTAGCGAACGCTGGCGACTCCCGCACTTTGTGGCTCGGATGCGGCCTTCTCATCACTCAGTTTGCGCAGATAGGTACTTCATCCTCAACTTGTGGCGCCCACAACAAAAGGAAAAGGCCACCACAAGTGTCATACATTTTGTGGTATCTACGCAAGAACTACTAGTGGTCGCCACTAGTGGTCTAGTGTTCATACAACAGACAAATATATAGTGAAATCCTTTTTTATCTTGCAACATAGAATCGTATTTTTTGCTATAATAAACAAAAAAATATATTCAAATGAATTAAATTTCGTTTGTCTTGCAATATCATTTAGTGATTTCATAATTTCGTATGATTTCAATTTTATTGTATGAGAATTGTTGTCATTATTTTCGGATAATCAAAATTAGGCTCGGGAGACTCAGTGTCTGTCGCGTCGGATAAAAAAAATGTGTATGAGTGAGACAGAAGGAGGCGCGTTTTAGTTTCTTTTTTCGAAAAGAAATATAATCATTGTGTAATGTATCTTCTATCTAGTGCTCCTCCATACTTAAAAAGTACCACAATTTCAAACGATGGACGATATAATTCCAGTCGGCGTATTCCTGTAGAAAAAAATCGAGAAGTTTGAATTTGAATTTTTCTTGAAACTGCTGGTTGCCAGTAAAGGTGTACATACCTATGTACATACAAGGTATATTTAAACGTCGATGCTGCTATTTCGAAATTCACAAGCTCAATTTACGACCGGTATATTTTTCGTTTTTACTTTTCGCATTTCGAAAGTAAAACAGAGAGTCGGTAACATTTTTGAAGATTCCTGTAAAAACCCATCCGGAATTATTTCATATATTATTTAAAAGGTTGCGTACAAGTGAGTAAAGTAGGTACCTACATAGGCATGTGCTCTGTTTTGCTCAGCATACAGCAAAAATATTTTATACTTCGACATCAATTCAGATATTGTTTTACACATCAAATAAGTCATTCCTGATTATTTTTTCAACTGAATATTCTAGTTTTCTTCAGTATTTACAGAATTTGTCAATTTTTTTTTTCAAAAACACATACCATTAAACTATTGTTAATTAAAATAAACCGTATGTTACCAACAAAATCACTTTTTTACTTCGCGTAAATACTTCATTTAAAATATTATTCTTAACTAAAAATAAAATATGTGGTGTTAAATTTTACATAAACATAAAATGAAAATTTGCCATTATAATTTTGTTAAACAAAATATTTTTTCATATAATAGAAATTCGTAACATACTCAATTTTTTCAATAACTTTTTAATTACTCTATCGACTTGAGGTCGGTCACTAAGGATGAATATAAGGATAGTTTTTTGACAAAATCAATCTTTAAATATAAACAATTTTCCGATCTAGCCAACATTTTCCCCTAAAATCAAAGAAACATTCAAAATAAAAGCTCAACGATTATCCTTAAATTGAGGTAAATGGCCAGAAATATTATTCAACAAACCCCCAGTTTTAAGATAATGAAAGTACTTATTCAAAGAACCTTTGCGTAGATATCTTCCACTTTGATATAGCTTAGTTTATTTTACTTTTTTATTTCCCCTTTTAAATCCATGTAGGTTTGTTTTATGTGGCTATTTTTATTTGATATTTTTATATGTGAAAGTAAAAGTACAAAAAAAATTATATAACAAAAACAACGGATGCATGATTTTTGCGTAAAATAATAATAAAATAATAAAAAACGCAATCGATACATACTTTCCTAACTTTTACGTACACAAAACATTGACAGTAAACTTTTCAAAAACTGACGTAAATTATCTTAAAAATTGGCTTGATCTTACAATACAATATAAACATTAGTAAATAGAGATAATTAAAGTAAAGTTTTTAAAGATTTCTTTGAAATCGTTTCTTTGCATAAGGTTTAAATATATTTTTTGTAAAAAAAATCAAATGGACAGTGTACACCGCTAATTGTTAAATAAAAGTGAGTTGATGTACGAGTATTTTTTATAGTAAAACTATATATTATCTGTGGAAAACATCTTGGTGCGTAATATCTAATACTATACTATTATAAAAACGTTTTTGTTGTTTGTGGTATATAGCCATAAGGCCATAAGAAAGAAAATTGCCTGTGTTTGGTGTAAACCAATACAGACACAGACAAATTTGTGTTATTTACGTCCCAGACCCTTTGTCCGAAGTCATAACGCATAAAGAAAAGAATTACTATTTTCTCCCATACCTTACCCTTATACACAAGTACTTTATAATAATAGGTATATGTAGAATATTTGACTAAGTCCTGTATTATTGTAAACCTACGCACACTCTGTTAATATAACAAATTATTAATTTTTGAAAAATGTGTTATATAATGAAATCAAATTTGTCCAAAATTGACATAAAACCGTGAAAACGTTAAAAACATAAATAATTTGCTTTCCATGCAAGATTTGCGATAAGCTCTAGCCAAATGCTGTTATAAATTATTCTATTTACGTATTTTTTTACTAGCTCGATTACATTTTTCATCTCATCTAGCCCTTCGATTTCTCTTTCTACTTCCACTTACAAGCATGCAACATCCTCAGGTTATTATGTTAAGCTGAATTCATAACAAGCTGTACGCTGTCCATCCTATGTATAAACAACACATACAAATGTAACACCCAGTAACTCTCTTTCTTTGAAAAAACAACAAACAAACCAAGAGAAGAAAGTTTAAGAGGTTGGGTATTCCAATGGGAACTCGCTATGGAAAATGATATGTGATATCTCACAACAAAATAGGTTATACGTATTATTCCCTACCACAGATTCCCAACTTTTTAAATAAATCTATTAGGATGTTTCGTGGACGGAACACCAATAGCATTCGACAGAAAGAAAACTACGAGTATTTTTCGAGTAACTTCTTTCAGATTCACATATACTATACCTACATAGAGAAATTTCAAATTGTCGCCGAAAGACAACAATTGACAGTGGAATAAATGAACAGTTTTGAATGGAATAATTGCCTAGTACAGCAAGAATGTTGTTTAGATGATGCAAGTCATTTATTGCTTCAATATTATTGTATGTAACAGGCAAGAAACTTGCATCGTGTAAATGGGCCTTTATACTCTCTGACCTTTTATAGGAAACTTTTGAATGATATTTTTATTAAATAAGTCTTTTTTTTAATGCATATTGTAATCAAACATAACGTCAGCGTCGTCAACTGACATTACAGATGTCATAGATAAAATATTAGCAGACAATAAAATAGTGGTCAACAGACCACTATTGCCAGAGCGTTTTTCGCCCGAAAATTTTACAGGGCGTTTGGAGCGTACACTCGACGTTCAATCAGGGGAGCAAGTCCGGTCAAACGTTGAAGTTAAAACCCTCATGATTACCCATATCATGGATTTACCTAATTATCTTAAGATTTTTTAGAACTCCATATGATAATTATATCCATTATGTGGGTAATCAAAAGGGTTTTGATTTCACCGTTCGACCGGACTTTCCCCCCTAAACACGACAGAGTGTCTTTAGAGCGTCTGTTTCTGGTCATTCTGAATGGCTTAGAGCGTTGCTAAAGTGCACTGGGCGTTCATTCTGAACGCACACCAAGATGTGTTTCATTAAAATTTGATGTATGTATCCCATCAAAACCGTTGAAAGTCATACCACTCTACATTGAATTTCGATGCCAAAAAGTTGTGCTAACAGACCAGGGGTCTCGCTTTTTCCCAGAAGGAAATCTTATACCTGGTTTCTGAAACCTTACAAGGAGTTCAGATGGGTCGGTAGCAGAGCGGTCAGCGCGCTGGGCTAGTAATCCAGTGGTTGCGAGTTCGAATCCTGCCTCGACCGATTTCGTTCACTTAAGCACAAGCATTTATTTGCTTATTTTAGGGAACGTAGGAAGATGTATATGTACTTGTTTAACAAGGACATATTCATTTTTTAATAAAAAAAGAAAGTATGTTATGTATTTATTTATCTCCCACTATATATCTATGTATCTGAACTGATGATAAGTTATTTGTAAGATAATACTCCTTTTCGATATATTATGTAACATTTCTGATGATTAGTTATTTGTAAGATAATACTCCTTTTCGATATATGTAAAATTTCTGAATCTTTTACATATTAAAATATACCCTAATTCTATAGACGAATGATTAATTGTAAATTAAGTAACAATTCATTTTGTGCTACCATGTTCATTAATTTTAAATAAAAATCAAGTAAATTTCGTTTTTCACGTCTGCTTTCACAACAAGAGTTAATTTAATTTGATTGTGTTGAGAAAATCTGTCATTGAAATTGAAGCATGATGAATTTTAGGTTGAAGAAGGTGACAACAATATCAAATGATGGAAACCAACGTAAATGAATCATTCTTGCTGTCTAATTTACATGCTTATTGTAAACCACAGCAAAGATGTGTTTGAATTACCTACATAGGTACATAATACTTGTAACAATATAATTTCCTTCGTCGTGAATTATTCTATTGCTACTTTATACCTTCATTAAGAGATACACGAAATGATATACTATATAAACAACGACCATTATCCATGTATTATTTGTCAAAATATTCCATTTATATATTACTACATGTAACACATGAGATTCATCTGTTCATGGCGATAGTATGTATAATTGAAGAATACGTACCTAACTAAACACTTAAACACAAATAAATCACTTTATATATTTTGTATTCTATATAAAAATATCTCAGGATAGGATAGTATGGAGGTTAGTCTGTTTTTCCTACCAAGAATATGAAAACAGCATGATGGAGATTCAGTATCAAATTATTGAGTTTCTTAGTTATTGTGTATAGCCCACAGCCATACAAATTGTATGAAGCGATGTCGTCACTAAAATCATTTTTTTATAAAAATTGTTTAAAAAAGTTTGAGATATACTACTACAATGGTCATTTTTTTATAGAAAATTAAATTTTCTAGTTGGGGCATATCGGCTTTTTTCGATATTTTTAAAAACTTTCGATATATAGGCAGTTAAACACATAAATTTAACATATGATAAAAAATGTTTGAGAAACTCAGGATTTTTTTTAATACACAAATTTGAGATTTTGTATTTGTCTATATTTAGTTATACCAATTTTCAGAGTTTTAGCTTATATGGTTTTTGAGATATATGGAAAAATAAAGTAAAAATTTAAAAGTTTAAAAATTTAAAAGTAAAAACCCCTGACTGAAGCAAAAATTCAAAATTCTGAGTATAAAAGTTTTGTGGGCCTATAATTATCTAAATATTCTGAAATTTAAGGCTCTGTGCATTAAGCGAATCAAAATTTATAAGGGACACACACACACAAACACAGACACACACAGACCCACAGACACACTAAATATTCTACTCCAAATTCTGAGTAAATCCATATTATTATATGTATAGAACAGTTGTATTTCTTGTTGGTATTTTTTGACTTCAAAGTTGGAAAATCCGTGAAAAATATAGACCTGGCATACTAATCTCGCGAAATAAATTCTCTCGAACAAATCGACAGTTGAATCAGATTTCACATATTCTATGCAATGTATTTTCATAGTAGTTATGGTTAGCATAACATTTTCAGTAAATAAACCACTAGATCAAGAGCCAGCGACAGCCAAATAGACGTCACAGTATAAAGGCTTCTTTCTGTAAAAGGATACCATAGCAGGTAACAACGAATGGATTATAATATTATAAACCCTTTGTTGCGGTGGCTTTCGGAGATAACAACCATCAAATTGTAAAATTGTTGAAAATTGCTATTTTAACACGTCAGTATGAAGCATTATAATATAAAGCATGGTTTTCTTTATATTTACTACGAAATACTATTCGAAATCTCGCCTACCATTGACTGAGACTTTGGTCGGTGGAAACCGACCGATAGAGACTTTTAATGATGAATAAATTCTGAATTCATCATAACAAATATGCAGTTCAAAAATTACAATAACGATTTTCTTTATGAATTAGCTTATTGCTTCATCTTATTGCTAGTTATATAATAAAAATATTGCAATAATTACTGCTTTAGTTCCATACTTGTTTATTTTACACGCATTATACAAATAAATAAACAAATAAATTATTATTGTATAAATAAACCTCATTATCTTAGTGAAAATAAATAAATATTAACGCTCTACGCTATAGTTCTCCAGTATACAATGAGTTTAAAAAAAATAACCAAATATATAAATACTTAAATAAATACATCAAAATTGAAAAACTAATAGGTAAGTACACATAATTTGTGGTTATTCAAAATTGTTTTTTGTGTTTTGAATTGGCTTATAACTATCCCAACGAGAAATTTGGTCATCGTAATAATATTCAACATTATCAACTTATCCGTCATCTCATTGATTCATTTTTTTCCGTAGGTACATAATAAACGAAATAAAAATATCAGGAAATAAAATAATAGCGATGATCCATACTAAACATGCCGATGACATATATGGGGTTATTTATAAGTGACATGCGACAGTGTCCCCGGACCTCTGGAGGTGTCATCAATAAGACATTCGATCTACGTACTTAACCTCTTGAACAACCATCTATCATAAATGTGATTACCCCTTATTTCAACAACATTTTTGATGCTATTTTTCTACGAGTGCAACATCTATAACTCATCTTTTGACAGCTAACAAGAAAATGAAAATATATACATAAATACCATCAGCACATGCTCCTTTTATTGGCGTAAGCAGAGAGAACCGAGCGCCATACACTTCGTACATATTTGCATACATGGTCGTACGTTATGTACACTCCTATCGTTCTTTCTTTCAGAAAATTGTTCACATGCTCGTGCAAGTATTTTCTTGGTCGTCCCTTTTACTCACGTTCCTTCTCTGTCACCTCTATAAATGTTGTCCTTTTAATAATAACATTAAATAAAACAATATCCTTCTTCAAGTTACGTTCAGCTCTTATATCCTCGGAAAATAAAAATTCAAACGATCAATACTAGTGATGAGCAAATGCACCCCTGGGGGGGGCAAGTCCGGTCAAACAGGGAAATCAAAATCCTCATGATTACTCATATCATGGATTATAATATTATGATAGATGGGTCGGTGGCGGTGGTGGTTAGCGCGCTGGGTTACTAATCCAGTGGTCGCGAGTTCGAATCCTGCCTCGACCGATTTCGTTCACCTATAGCACAAGCATTTATTTGCTTATTTTAGGGAACGTAGAAATATGTATACGTACTTGTTTAACAAGGACATATTCATTTTTATTTAAAAAAAATAAAATAAATAAAATATAAATATCTTATGGAGTTGTATAATATCTTAAAATATTAAGTATACAACTCCATGTGATAATTATATCCGTGATATGGGTAATCATGAGGGTTTTGACTTCACTATTTGACCGGACTTGTCCCCCCTGGTCTTGCTCTTGCATTTACAGACGCAGTCTTTATCATGGTTTTGCAAACTCGATCGAGTCTTATAGTCTTGCATACCCAGTCTTGGTATTGGTCTTGCAAATCTTCCAAGCCTTGCAACTTTAACATATTTAGTCTATTTCTTTGAAAATTCAATGAACACAATGAAATATGACAATAAACGTCAATTTATAGTCATTTTTTGAGAGTACGTAGCCACCTTGTTTTTTAATGTTGTAAATGTTGACAAATTTCCACATTTAGAAACATGTTATATTGTTCCTCTCAAAATCCAGACTAAATCCCATCAATAAATGAAATTGGATCTTGTGGTTTAGTCAAAGATTTCCATATAATATTACTAGATGGAGTACTCCGTGCAATGAGTGAGTCATGGTATATCGCGCGTTTGACGTCTTGGTTGGCAACATCTTGCAGTTTTCCATGCATATCAACACCTCCTAGATAACTGTTCTCTAAATCTCAATGAACAAAGTGTTTTTTTTTTCGACAAATAAACCCGAAAACAATTCACATTAGTCGTTATTCTCTATAGAAAAACGATGTGGTCTACCCACCTTGTTGTCAAAAGTCCCGCGGAATCCTCACTTCGATTCATACAAAATTTGCTAACTGCCACCCTCTTCTATCCAGAGAGGCAGTTCTCCAGTTCACACCGAGCACTCTGCAATCGGCTGTGACTCCATCCAGTCAGTCATAACTCTCTTTGCTAGCTCCCCTTCTCCCATTCGCTGCACTGTCCGAGTGACCGAGTCATCTAAGTCGTGCGATCTTGACAACACGTACTGCACTTATATCACCATACAGCTGATAGAGTTCGGCATTGTGTCTTTTCCTCCAGACACCATCCTCAAATACTGGACCATATATACCTACGTTGCAGGATGCGCCTATCAAATATGTCTAGGGCTTCTTCATCCTGCTTTGTTAAACTCCACGTTTCTGACGCATATCGACATCTACATAAGTATATAGAAAATCTATGGAATTAACTGACAAAAAGGTCGACCTGTTTCATTATTTTTCAGTGCCAACCTACACAAGAATATTTAGTTTTCGATTATTGAGTTTTCTATTTATTTGAAATAATAGTAAATTAAAGAACTCGTACAAAATAAATTGTAAAGGAATGTGTTATTCAAATTTATATTTAGATATTGAGAAATGTTTTTCCAGCAGCGATAAGAGTGCGTCTTTTCTCTTGACGATCTCAGAGAAGGGATGGCCAAAAGGTTTTATTGGCCTTTAATGGTTTCCATACACCTTAACATCACACAGAAGCCTCTCACGTCATCTTCAAACCTCTTCAACGATCCATTATTCAACCTGACGAGGGTCTGCTACACATTCTGAAGGATGACAATCAGTGACCAAACTTTGCTGTTATCCTGTCTATATAATATCATATAACCCCTAATAAACCATCCTGTGAATGTTATAAGCATTTGACGGTTTCATGTTCCTGTTATTGACGGTTTTCGTTGCTTTCCTTACCTACAATAATATTTAGAATATTTATTTTATTTTATATTCTTCGGGAAACAAACACCAATGATACGTAGGACATAGGTACGAATAAAATAAACACTTAAAATACTTCCAGAAATAGTTGAAACAAAAAATGGAATATGATTTTAAAGTCATAACTGCTATAAAAATAGGCAGAAAAAAGAATAAAAGTAGGTATAATAATATATTCGGGAGCTAGTCACACCACAAATATGTATCTATAACAAGCTGCATGTAACACATGAGATCCAACTGTCGATGGCTATAGTATGTATAATTGAAGAATACGTACCAAACTATAAACACTTAAACACAAATTTATAAACATATTAAGATATTTTGTTTTCTATATAAAACACGTAGGTATGTATGTCAGGATAGGATAGTATGGAGGTCAGTCTTTTTTTCCTATGCAGAGATTGAAAACAGGATGATGGTATGTATGTATGTATATTTGGAGATTAAATATCAAACTATTGAGTCCCCGTAGATATTGTGTAGTGCATACTGCCTTACAAATTGTATGAAACGATGTCGTCAAAAATTCAATTTTTATAAAAATTGTTAAAAAAACTTTGAGATGTACTACTACATTGTTGATATTTTATAGAGCAAATTAAATTATCTAGTTGTGGTGTTTCGGTTTTTTTTTCGATATTCTTAAAAACTTTGGAAACATAGGCAATTAAACACATAAATATGTCATAAAAAATGTTTTTCTTAATAAAATTTTTTGAAAAACTCAGGAATTTAAAAAAAAAATAATTTGAGATTTTGTATTTGTCTATATTTACACCATTTTACAGGGTTCTAGCTTATACGGGTTTTGAGATATATTGAAAAATAAAGTAAAAATTCAAAAGTTGATAACCCCTGACTGACACGAAAAAACAAAATTCTGAGTATAAAAGTTTTGTAGGCCTATAACTATCTATATATTCTGAAATTTTGGTTTTGTAAATTGACTGGATCAAATATTATAAGGGGGGGACAGACACACTAAATATTCTACTCCGAATTGTGAGTAAATCCATATACATATACAGGGTGTATCATGAGGAGTGGATCAATCGAAGTATGGAGGTAGAGGACCTCAATACCTATCGATTTAACCCCTTTATCGATTTTCGTTTTTAAAGTTATTAGGTACTGACTCACGACGGTATTATTTTCATTAAGCATCACTATTGAACAATTCCCTGAAAAAAATCATGATCGCAAACCTAATAGTTTAGGTACAGTGATGTAGTTTAGTATGAAATTCGATTTTTATTCAAATTTTACAAAAGTGTACATAACTTTTGAACCACCCAATATCGCTGAACATACATGGGGGTTAAATCGATAGGTATTGAGGTCCTCTACCTCCATGCTTCGGTTGATCCACTCCTCATGATACACCCTGTATATAGAAAATATTTGTGCGATGCCTCTAAGTTGATGTTTTTTGGCTTTAAAAATTGGAAACACCGTGAAAAATATAGACCCTACATAAAAATCTCGCGAATCTTGGTTTGATACTTTGTCGGTATGTTAAGAGAATAAATTTCTCTTGAACAAATCGACAGTTGGAATATAACAGTCAAGACGTCAGTTATAATTATAGATAGTTTTATCTTTAGTCAAGACGTTAGTTATAATTATAGATAGTTTTATCTTTAGTCAAGACGTTAGTTATAATTATAGATAGTTTTATCTTTAGTCAAGACGTTAGTTATAATTATAGATAGTTTTATCTTTAGTCAAGACGTTAGTTATAATTATAGATAGTTTTATCCTTAGTCAAGACGTTAGTTATAATTATAGATAGTTTTATCTTTAGTCAAGACGCAATAAATTTCTGTTTTTTTTTCAAAAAATATATTTTATAAATTACCTATCTAATTTCGGGCCAATATAATTCATATTACTCAAAACATGCCAAAGATACGAAGCTTCGCGTGGCTCGAATTTTGCATTATGTTCATAACGGCCGAGAAACAATGTCTCAAAATACCAAGACAATGGACGGCAAACTGAAAATGAATCATTGAATATCAGAAACAATATGAATGGAGGGCCCTGTGGACAGACTCAGGAGTGAGAAACAATAATCTGGTCCGGGATCCCAACATTCGTGTCCCTGGGTTTGACCTCCCTCGCAGAGCCTGGGTGCAGCTCAACAGAATAAGAACAGATATGGGATGCTGCAACTATCTCCTGTGGAAGTGGGGAAAGAGGGAATTGCCGGAGTGTGACTGTGGCGCTGAACTCCAAACGATCCGCCACATTGTAGAAGAGTGCCCGCTGCGCAGTTTTCCTGGGGAGCTGGAGGACATCCACGGGGCAAAACAAGCGGCAGTGGACTGGCTGCGGGGATTAGATCTAAGGCTCTAGCGAGCTTCATGGACGCAGCCTTTACTGGGCGCAGAAGAGCCTAGCCATCCGAAAAGTAAAGTAAGTAAGTAAGAAACAATAGAAAGAGAATAATTAGGATGAATTCGCTATTTCCAGAACAAGCAATTCCTTTTGCATTGTAATGAATAGGTCTGAGTATTATTTTGATTGATAACCCCGATAAGGACAAATTTGATAAATGACACCCGAGAACCAACTGAGAACTTACGTAGAAACGATTCGTAATGACTAATTGCTGATGCGAATGATAAATTTTAGCTAGAGATATAATATATTATTTTTATAAAGAAGATCAAGTTTATAATTTTGTCCGCTTTAAGCTTTGTATACATAATACCAAGATACAACAACCATGCGTGTTAGATAATCTACTTTTATAATAAAATTCAATCGAATCGAACAAATGTATTATTTTTTTAAATTTACAACATGTAACATTAATTTATTATAGACAACCTTCACCATAAAATGTTCTACCTATTCATCGTTCTATTCTTATTTCAAATTTAGGCTAATTCAAATTTACTTCGATGTAAAGTCACAGTCATGTTACGTTTTCTTATTACTTACTAGCTTTTATGTCCCGCCGTTGGCCAAGAATGTAAATTAGTGAAGGAATAAGCAATCGTTTATATAATATTGTCACAAAAAATATTTGCTAATTCGTCGTATGAAGAGTAGTTTGAAATTTAATTGATTTTAAGCGATGTAAAATGTTCAAGTGATGGTCACAACCCATTTGTTTTTATATATAAGTAGGTACATACAATTTCTGCACGCATGGACTATGGTAAATGGTTTTAAATATGACTGATTATAAAGAGACAACGTTGTAAAGAGTTTGGATTTGGCCACAACCCCTATTTTTATATATTGTCATCGAACGCAAATGTGTTTTAAATATTTAGTAATTTTGGATTATGGGAAATGGCTTTAAAATTAAATAAACAAAAGTACTGAAAATATTCTAGTGTTGGTCACATCCCATTCGTTTTTATATTTTTCGTCAAGTGTGCATACCTATAGATTATTATATTTTTGCACAATAAAACTGATCTACATTACAGAAGAAGACTTAAATAGTTTTTAATTTGAATATAAACGTTGTGAAGAGTCCAGTAATGGCCACAACCCCGATTTTTTATTATATTGTCATCAAAATCAAATGTGTAGTTATTGAAAATTAAGCAATATATGATGATATAATAAATGGTGTAAATTTCGATTGAAAAAAAGTATTGAGAAGATTCTAGTGATGGTCACATCCCATTCGTTTTATGTATTTTCGTCAAGTGTACATGTTGTTTATAATATTTCTATACAATAGACTATAAGACTTAAAACTAACCCAAAAGACTAAATGAAAAAAAAGAATAAGTATAAGACTATAACACATATTTTGTAATAAAAACTGACCCAATGGTCTACATAAAAGATGCAATAGAAGAATTACACAATAGTAAATGTATTATATAAAAAACTGACCAAATGGTCTTCATAAAAAAAAAGAAGATGAATTGAACTATAGGAAATATTTTATATAAAATTCACCCAACGTCTACATTAAAAAAGAAAACGAAGAATTAGACTAAAGGAAATAGTTTGCATAAAAACTAACCAAAAGATCTACAAAAAATAAGAAAAAGAAGAATTAGACTATAGAAAGTAGTTACTATAAAAACTGACCCAAAGGTCTACATATTAGAAGAATAATTATACGTCAGGAAATAGATTGTATAAAAACTAACGCAAAGGTCAACATAAAAGAAGACGAAGAAGAATTAGATTAAAGGAAAAGTTTGTATGAAAACTCTCCTTGGTCTACATAAAAGAGGAAAATATTAGACTATAGGAAGTTAGTTTATACAAAATTCAACAAAGGTCTAGATAAAATTAGAAAAAGAAGAATTACGTTTAAAGAAATAGTTGGTATCAAAACTGGCCCAGAGGTCTACATAAAATAAGAAGAAAAAGAATTAAATAATAGGAATAAGTTTGTATAAAAACTCACCCAAAGGGCTACATAAAAGAAGAGGAAGAAGATGAATTAGACTTTAGGAAATAGTTTGTATAAAAACTCACCCAAGGTCTACATAAATTAAGAAAAAGAAAAATTAGACTATAGGAAATAGTTTATTTATGAACTGTCCCAAATGACTTCACAAAAGAAGAGGAAGAAGAATTAAACTCCAAGAAATAGTTTGTATAAAAAATCACCCAAAGGTCTACTTAAATAAAAGAAGAATTTCACTATAGGAAATAGTTTGTAGATTGAATGACATGTGTATTGTAGTTAACCTAAGATAGTTTAATAATTTTCCTATACGAAATTAGTATATTGTTGGTTTTTAGGTAGTATTAGGTATGTAGGTACCTGCCTACAATGATGTTCTAAATTAATTCGAATTCGATTTATAACAAATTTTATTTGAATATCAGAATGTGTCCGTAACCATAGTAACCATAGAACATGTAAAAAATATCAAATGGTTTGTAGACATTTTTTGAATAATATGTAGGTACCTACATTGGTTTGTTCGATGACATAAAAATGAAAATTGTCAGAAATATCAAATATTATATACAAATTATGCAATTTTATTATGCCTATATCTTTACTAATAATTAACAGACTTTTACAATATACGTCTTAAAACTTGCTGTAATGTCTTGCGTTTCATTTTATTATTTCATAATTATATTTATTTCAAAGGTTTATTATTTTCAAGAACATATTCATTCGGTAGGAAAATGAAATATTGTATGAAAAGATATTAAAATGGCGGCATTTATGTACAAAACGCTTACTTTAAAAATAAGTTTAACATTATAATTATACAAAATATTCACCATGTTTTTCATTTAAACGCTAAGTTATACTTGAAAATATATTTTTTTCGTGTAAATACGTACTTCTAACTTTTAAACTATCAGATATTTGTGTGCAAAATGTACACTTTTTTGACAGATATGACTTGGAAAATTTTGTATGAAAAAAATAATTATTGAAATATTTTTAAAATTCAGCATTTTTATCGCATAATTTTTAGCGTGACACTGCATCAGGTATACTGGTACACGTTCGCACATAAATTAGATTTTTAGATGCTCTTGGTTTTTCAGATGGCGTGAGACAAACACACACACACACACATACACTAACATTTTGATTGCTTTATTACTTTAGATTAAAAGCGGTATTCAGTACGGATTGCGCGCGCTTAGAACATAACAGATGGTCACTTGACTTACTATAAACGTCATTACAGCTGACATTTGATTCCTCACAATACCCCTTGACTATATGTAGAGTCAATAACACCCTCGTCTGCGTATGCCGCGCCGTGTGTGGGAAAGAGACAGCATGTTAATCTGACCAAAAAAATATATAATAATATTATTATGGGTGTAAGAGTTGGAGTGAATAGCAGGGCCCGCCTCAGAAAGGGATGACATGACCATGTGAATGATATTTTGAAAGGAAGAAATATCAGAAACTTGAAAATTGACGAGCATTTATGAGACGATGCATGGATGTATCGAATGTGTGCAAAAATAGAGGAGTGTGGCGCTCGTTTCTCTCTGCTTACCCCGCAAGGGATATGGCGTGATGGTATGTATATATGTACCTACCTATGACTAGTTTTATACAACCAGTCAATCAGGCGTTTGACTGGTTGTGTATGTAAATCCAGTCAAACGCCTGGTTTTATACAACCATCATAGCTTCAAATCGTAAACAAATGTGGTCATTTATTATTTCTTACTTCAAATTTTGTTTTTGTCGACCTACGCTAAAAAGGATTTTTTTTAATCTATGTAATAATAAATACTTCCTTGCTCCCTGCGCAAGTGGCGAGTTTATTGCCTTATAGCAATTTCTTCCAACTAAGCCGTGTTTCCATCCCAGATAAGCAATATTAGCATGAGAAATTAATTTAAATAATTTCTCCTCTGCTGGGGATGGAACCCATGACGCAGAATTGTATAAATAGATTATGTTACTCTGTGCATATTATTACTTTATTATTTTTTGTCGTGCAAATCCAAGAGTATTTAGTTTATATTGAATATTTTTAGAGTAGTTACCAGAGACGAATCAACGATCGCCATGAGCATAAAGAATAAAAAATATTACAAAAAAAATAACGAAATTCTCTGTTTTTCACTTGCAGGCACTTCAAGGTTACAAGGAAGGTTTGGAGGATAGTGCTTTGGTGCTTCTGCAAACATTTCTTGGATTCGCTACTGCCTTGGGCTGTGTTGGCTTTGGCCTTGTCATTGTACGTCCATCAAGCCAGTGCCTCATTTCCCGACAATACCTCGCACAGGCTGCAATGCTAGGAATTGGTAATTTCAGAAATATGTTTTCAATATCTTTTTCTCTAAGAAAATGAATACCATTTTTAATCAATTTTATGTAATTAAAATGAATTTGTCCTTGTCATAACTGAATGTACTACGTACATATTAGGTATATCATACAAACCTACCTCTCCAAAATTAAAAATATATTTATCATATTTTCAGGTTTATCGTTATTGGCTCTCAGTAGTGTCCAGGGTTACCATGGTTACGTACTTTTTGTATGGCTTTATGGATTATGTTTGGGAGGATTCCTCTACTCTGTAAAAATGCTCACAATGGAGAGAGTGCGTGCCAAACACTTCACCAGAGCTTGGGGTATTTATTTTTAATTACTTTTGAATCAAAACAAAAATGTCTATTATATACGAGTTTTTTTTTTAATTTATTTTTTTTAAATTAGTTTTGAATCAATGTATAAAACTTTTGTTTATTTTAATCTAATTCATATAACAAATACCTATCAATTAAAAAGCAATGAGTACCTACCTACTTATAGATGAATTATTTGAATGAACAAACTCAAACCAAAAATGAATGTTTGAAATTTTCAGTAATCTTTTTGTAAAATATAATTCGAAATATTATGTTGATTAAGCCCTACAAATGTTTTATTTTAGGTTTTGTGCAAGGTGCAAAGGCTCTTCCTGTTATAATTGGCGTCCCCGTTACCGGTTATATCAATCAACAAAGTCCAAGAGCCGGCTATTACTTTTCTTTTGCGACAACTATGATCGGAGCCATTCTATTATTCTTTGTCGGATTCTCCAAGAGACCAGAGCCCAACAGCTCCATGAACTCTAATAACATGACAGCGGCGACTCTCACTAATGGTGACTGCATTTGTCCTGGAATATCTCCACAAATGCCAAGATTCACTCCCAACTTCAACCACTGTGCCAATGTTAATTATGGACATTATTCCCACCCAGTACCACTACATTCCCATTATTTCTGCCATCATCATACACCTAATCATGTGCATCATTACGGCCATTTACAAAATGGTTTACCTAAATCATTGTCATTTGCCGCCCCTTTAGATTATCACCATGACGGTAACTGTATGAACTGTTTAACTGCCGAAGATCACAACTGTGTGGGCTATAATAGTTGTGTGAGATCTCCGTATCACTATCGACATCACCACCATACAAATAGACTAAGACCATCAAAAAGTGTGCCTGAAGGACTAGCCAGATATGACCCTGGCTGGTCCAGAGGTGGATCATGCAGAAGTTCCTGCAGACGTCCCATCATTAGAAATGTTCAAGTTATAGAACAAATAACTACATCGGTCTAGTAATTAATTAATAGCTATTTAAAGCTACTCACCTATTAAGTATATTAATTTATTTAAGGTGTTCAGTAGATAGTCCATATTGTAATTTTTGTGTTTAATAACTTTATTATTATATTGTATTTATTTTTTGAGAGAAGCGTGCAATTCTGAAACATATATAAGAAATGTAGACTGTAAATTTTTAAATGTTAGCTATTATTAATATGAAATATTTAAATAATAAATTTGTTTGTTTACAGTTTAAATTACATTATTGTGTTGATGTGTTCTTAATATGTAAACATTTTTATTTATTTTATGTCTACAGTCCAATTTCTATGCATACTCAAGAGTAGTATTACTTTTTTCAAGAAAATCAATATTACTGCATTTGTTTCAAAACTCCAATTGTACGTATATTTCAACATTTATAAGTTTATATTTAATTTTATAACTAGTCTTTCTGCTCTTTTAATTTTAAAATTATTTTTATATCTAGTCTTTCTACTCTTTTAAATTTAAAATTATGTGACGGAACACAATCTAAACAAGTACCTACATACTCAAAAATAGTATTTAACTTTTTTTTTATTAGCTTATATGGCATTCCACCCAATCATTAATCATTCCACTAATCAATTTCTGTATTTAACTTTTACCTACATAAAAATGCAGTCATAGTGGAAACTGCTTTACACATGCCCATGAAAATGTGTTGCTCACATTCAATGTTGTTTTTTATTTTCAAGCATAAAATGATTATTATTATGCTTTGTAAAATTATTTTTTTACTAAAGACTTTTTGTATATATTTATTTCCGTGATGTATTTAGATCTTGGAGGAGTAAATATAAATTTAGATAATATGATTCAAATGTAACTCTCCACATATTAATTTGTACTAAACTACTGTTGACATAAATCAATTTGATGATATTAGTTAAACCAGTGGTCGGTAAACTTATTCACCAAATATACATATACATTAACTATCTGTTTGTGAATTTAATAAATCTTTATTTAAATTTTAGACCTTAATTAAATTACGGGTATACACTAAATAAAGCTTGATTTAATGACCTAATACAGATTTTATTTATTAATAAAAAATAATACGAAAGTAAGGTATCCATAAATTTAAATCACGACAATGACTGACAAACACAATGTGAACAATGTGTCCTTTGCATCTCCTTGGAAAGTTTGAGTATGTCAGGTTTGTATGTTGTTTTTTTTTTATTCTATGCCCAATTCCAGGTTCTCATCAATAAGACGACTTCACAGTTTACTTTTGGTAAAATACATGCTTGAAAAATAGTGTTCAAATGAATATGTAAAACCGAAAAGAGAACGAACAGCAAACGCTAGTTTTTTTTCAAAAATAGGTACTATTCAAGGCTTTGAACATGATCATATCTTCCTTCTCCTAGACTTTCAAAGCAGACCATATGTGTTGTGAATTAATTTTACTCCAGTTCCAGTCCAGTATTCCCAAATCAATACAAAGACGTTCAAATTGAGGGCCCCATATTTTCTTGTTTTTTTCAAATACAGCAATTTTATTTCTAAGTTACCAATTTCAATGCCAAAAGGAGAAACTTCAAATTGGTTATTATAGCATTGAAAGAGTTTTTGACTAATGCTAAAGAGCCGCATGCGGCTCGGGTGCCGCACTTTACCGACCAATGAATTATACTATAAGGTATCATCTTTTCATGATTCTTACAATGAAAGTCACCACATGGACATCATTACTAATCAATCTTTAACTTCAATCTTTGTACTTGTTTATCCACTTCCCGAATTAATTTATTGACAATACTATGCAACAGACTGATTTACTATATTGTCTATTGAAATATATTTTTAAATTCCTACATGATCAATCAATTCAAAAAGATAATAATTTTCTTTTTTAATTACACTTCTCAGCTAATTCAATTTACCTTATCCAATCAATATAAGATAGAGTACTATATCATTTGTCAACCCATTGTATAACTCTCGTTAACATACCTACAAAGTGAGGTATTCTGGTAAAAAAAAATACTTATAATAAATGTATTAAGACCATTGACTAGATATTTAATAATTATTGTACCAAAAAATGTCCATTTTGTCTTTATTGGCATAAATTCTTACATCTAATTTATAATAGGTACTTAATACATACTGGAAATGGAAAAACTGGGAAAAACATTGTACTTTAGACTCACCTACCACAAATACTTACTACACATGATTTTTTTTTATTTAATTGATTTATTCAAACATATACACAATTTCAAGATAATATAGTTCCGTTAAATGTAATTAAATAATTTATCAAAAATATTATATAGTTGATTGAATTCACATTTAATTACCTATGTAATATTTTATTTATGGATAGATTTTTACTTAAAAATTTAGGTACTTTACTAAACCTTATTTAAATAAAAAATTTGATGATTTAAATATCTATTTTAATCATTTTCAAAATCTACTGCATACCATGTTTACCTATACTTTGAAAAATATATTTTACCTGAGCAATTAGATTTTGACTGGTGGTTGTGTGTGGTTCTACCATCGTTTTAAAAGGGAATTGTTTTAATCTATAATTATTTATTGTTATTTTTTATGAATAGTGAATTATTATCAAGTTATCAAATTTTGAAGTTATTCCCAACTGTAGAAAATAATATGTATAGTGTGAAGTGTGGTCATTTTTATTCATAGTAGGACCTTCCAAATAAAATATATACACATAAATTAACTAGAATAATAAAAAAATAAATAGGAATTTACATACTTAAAGGAATAAAAACCAATTTAAAAATAATTATAAAATTTGTGTATTTAAATTTAAATTTTAACGGATAATAATATAGGTACATTAAAATAATTTCAAAATGAAAATTGTTTCATTTTATGTATTAACGACAATCGTCCATTATTTTTGTTTGCTCATATTGAATTATTCCTATCACTATACCTACAACATTATTTGAAAATATAAACATACTTCAGGGAAGAGTTTAGTGAGTAATTTATTATTCCTGTGTCATTTGAACAATCTTTATATTAAATAATATTCATATTTATATATCTAAATTGGTATTTCTTGGAATGTAACTTGTCTGACTGACAACATATCGAGATGACTTGCACCCTTAAAATAAAACGACAAAAAATATTGTTTTATATTATGTAAATCATTGATATATATTTTATACTTAATGTTAAATACTTAATATATTATGTGCTTATGTCACATGCTTATTCTTTTTTTTATTTCTTTATCATTTGTGTTGTTTTATGTACCTATGTAAACGAAGAATATCTAACAAAATTTATTAAATAATTTAAAGATAATTTTCATATAATATGATATTATCAATGAAGCACTGTGATATCTTAATGTTTTCAACGACAAAATTGTTTTAGTTTTACATGGAAATGTTTACAATGTAGGTACCCAATCTTTTCAATTAGATTTTGTAAGAACGACTTCCCAAATGTGTATTCGAATTTTTATCTAATGAAAAATAATTATAGATACTTATAAATTTCTTCTTCCTATATGAGTAATCTATAAGAAGTTACTTTATATGTGTATAATAACAGCAATTAGTAATTTATTTTAAATGTTTTTAGATTTCTATAACTACTTACCTAATAATAATGTATATGATGAACCCAACAGATGTTTATCTGAAAGAAATAAATAAAATATTGGTTCTAAATCATTCAAAATCAATGATTATTTATAGTAGGGATGTTACGGAGCTTCGACTCCGACTCCGAAAGGTCGGAACTTCCGATTGATTTTACACCTCCGACTCCGACTTCGGTTCCGATAGTTTTGAATCGGAGGTTATAACGAAGATCAAAACGTAGCGAGCAACAGCCATCCTGTTGATAAATTTGATGTATGAAAAGCTTACTTAATGAGTACAACAAAGAAAAACGGATTCTTATCTGTGACGTTATATAAATTCAATATGGCAATAAGCCCGCCATTGTGCACTTGTGCTCAGAAAGTTTTAAAATAAATAAATAAATATATCACACATTATACTCGATTGTTCGCCAATATTTATCGTGTCCACCAGGTTCAGTGGCAAGTGAGCAACTTTTTAGTGGTGCTTGTCTAATATATATATAGCCGCTGAGAAATAGACTGGATGGAGATAAAGCTGCCAAGCTTTTGTTTATTAAGTACAATTTGCTACTTCTAGAGTCACTTAAATTTATTTAAAATTTTAAATTATGTAGGTATATTTTTCTATTGTTGCATGTTATCTACGTATGAGTATTATCATTTATACTTGACCTGATTAAAATGGCTGATGACTGAATTATATTTCTATTATTTCATTAGGCCTGCCCTTAAATTAACTTAACACATCTGTGTCTTCTACTTCACCTCCGCCTCCGACTCTGGCTCCGACTCCGACTCCGACTCCGATATATAAGATTTAAAACCTCCGGCTCCGACTCCGGTTCCGGTATACTCACCTCCGTAACATCCCTAATTAATAGATATAATTTCACATGTGGTAAACATTACATATTATACAAGTATTTATAACAATGTGTTATTTGACAAATGTTTAACAGTAAATTGAAAAGATTTAACAATCTTTTTTTGTATGATCAATGATCAAACATTAATATTATGTTAATTATAAGTAAAAAAATATTAAAATGTTTCTTATTTATGAATTTGGAAATATCAATTTAAGATGTAATTAGGTATAATTCAAACTACTTGTATAAAAAAATATTATTTTCAATTTTCTCTATTCTCGGAGATAATCATTTTTTTGGAAATTGCTAATATGATGAATTTTTTAATTCGTTTAGGTATCTAATTGTGTGTAAGTAGGTAGATTCGTTTAATGAATAAATTACCAAAACCATCTTGTATCATACAAATTTTTACTGCAACATAAGTGCATTCATATATTATAATATTGATCATTCTCTTTGTAATCAAAATTTTAGAATTGTATTTGTATACCTACATACATATGGAAGGACGCCATCAATCTCCGTGATCTGCTTTTATTCTTATTTAATTTATGTTTACGGAGTAAATCTATAACGTAACATGTTTCAAATCGTGATATATTTAACAGTGTTTTTTTAATTTTATTTTAAATTAAATTTCCCCTATTTTCCTAAAATTCATTAAATATAATTCATACTCAATAAATACATGTTTTTTTGTTGAATAAAATCAAATAGGATTTCTATAATATAAGGAAAACCTGTCAGTAATTTTCAGTAGAGGTTTACACAACTACCAACTAATCAAAACCTGTCAGTAATTTATTTTCAGTAGAGGTTTACACAACTACCAACTAATCAAAACCTGTCAGTAATTTTCAGTAGAGGTTTACACAACTACCAACTAATCAAAACCTGTCAGTAATTTTCAGTAGAGGTTTACACAACTACCAACTAATCAAAATACCCAAATTTATGTTTTGAGCAGCCCATGTGATTTTCCAAGATGTTTTACGATAACTCTACCAGTTTGTTTCCGTCAGAGTCTATTTTTATTTTTCTATAATAATATATCCATAATTTAATATCACATTTGATTTACATGCAAAATATTGTGTTATGTTATTTTAACAATATTATTATTGTTTATGAGAAGATATATTACTGTTGTTATTATTATTTAAATTATTTTATTTTAGCGTTGGAAAAAATTAAAGCAATAATATTTTTTAAAGAATATTTTTATTTCTATTTACCTTTTCATTTCAATTACAAAATACATACCATAAACCTAATATAGATCATATTTACATAATCCATAACACTGTTTTACAATATGAAGGAGAACCAGAAGAAAGAGGCTTTTCCTGTTCCGATGTATAGATGATATGGAAGATATGAAAATCAATTATTTATTCAAAATATTTCAGAGAATTTCTAAGACTTCCTTTGATATCTTTTTCTATATAGAATATCTCCATAGGTTTGTAATATTATTCATCTAATGTAAGTATATTATACAAAAGTACAAGCAGGAACCATAGATGAAATTCATCCAACTGTCGATTTGTTCAGGAGAACTTTGTTCTCTTAACATATCGACAATGTATCAAGCCAGAATACGCGAGAATTGTATGGAGAGGTCTACTTTTTTCACGGCTTTTCCAACTTTGAAGTCAAAAAACACCAACTTAGAGGCTTCGCAGCATATATGTTCCATACACAGATTTACTCAGAATTCGGAGTAGAACATTTCGTGTGTCTGTGTGTGTGTGTGTCTGTGTGTGTGTGTGTGTGTCTGTGTGTGTGTGTATGCTGTGTGTGTGTGTGTGTGTGTGTGTGTGTGTGTGTCCCTTATAACTTTTGATCCGCTCAATTTACAGAGCCTAAAATTTCAGAATATATAAACAGTTACAGGCCTACAAAACTTTTATACTCGGAATTTTGAATTTTTGTTTCAGTCAGGGGTTATCAACTTTTGAATTTTTATTTTATTTTTCCCTATATCTCAGAAACCATAAAAGCTAGAACGCTGAAAATTGGTATAAACATAGACAAATACAAAATCTCAAATTAGTTTTTTCAAAAAAATTCCAGGGTTTCTCAAACATTTTTTATTAATATAAGTATTTTTTTATTATAAATTTATGAGTTTAACTGCCTATATTTCCATTTTTTTTTTAAATATCGAAAAAAGCCGAAACACCCCAACTAGATAATTTAATTTTATATAAAAAATATTAACATTGTAGCAGTACATCTCAAATTTTTTTAACAATTTTTATAAAAATTGAATTTAGTGACGACATCGCTTCATACAATTTGTATGGTTGTCACCTATACACAATATCAAAGAAGACTTAATAGTTTGATACTTCATCTCTAAACATACAATATACATATACCATCATGCTGTTTTCATATTCCGGGTAGGAAAAAAAGACTGACCTCCATACTATCCTATCTTGACTACCTAGGTACATGTGTTGTATAGAAAACTAAATATCATAAAATAATAAATAATTTGTATTTATGGGTTTGGTACTTATTCTTCAACTATACATACTATCGCTGTCGACAGTTGGATCTCATGTGTTACATGCAACTAGTAGATAATCAATGATGTTTTTTTAACCGTTTCCATGCTAATCCCGAGGCATGGTTGTGATGTATCATTTGCTACACCAGTGCGGATCACGATGGGTAATCAGGGTGGACAATGCTTCACTACTTAAACTCACTGTAGAAATCTTATTTATCGATATATAATTTTAAAAAATTAGAAAAAATATAATATAAATTACAGCTTTCTAACATTTCCTTTCTGAAATATAAATAAATCTTCAATAATAACAACCCCCACCTATTTACACCTTATAATTGGCTTTATTGGAAATGGTTTTTGGCTTATTAATAGGCACTCAAAAATATCCCTATTTCCATACACCCATTTCCATCCCTTTTAAAAAACAAGGAAAACCGGTGAAATACCAAAGAGATATTTATATATTTTAAAAAACTTCCAACCCGAATTAATTTCCAAAATTCCTTCCTTTGTGGAAGATTTTGTTATTAAACCTTTTGATTTCCAAATCTATCAGCTCTCTACGATTATCCGTTTAGGCTGAGTGTTGATGAGTAAGTATGTCAATCCGTCAGGACACTTTGATATTGAGATATAAAGATGAACTGCTTAGAGCGTCGCTGTGTGACACGGCGTTCATTCCGAATGCACCCCAGGAAGGTAGGTACCTACACCGCTATTTTTTTACACTTAATTTTTGACAAAACAATGAAATACTTACGTCAATTTTTGTTTTATAAATATATTTCTCAGCTTTCTAACATTTTTTCTGAGATATGAATCTTCAATAATAACTACCCCCTACCTCTTTACAATTATAATTGACTTTATTTTAACATAGAATAACATAATTTGACCCTTTCATAGAAAACTGCTTTTAGGAAAATCCGATAAAGTGAATTAAATAATCAGATAAGCACTTAAAAATTATTACTATTTCCATACGCACATTTTCATCCCTTTAAAAAAATGGTAAAACACCCTTTTACTACGATTTTACTTTTTCACCCTTTTACGATTTGGTATATCGATACTTTTAATAGAAGTATCGATATACCAAATCTCAAGTTAATATCACGTCTAGTTTCCAAGATATTCGTATATTCTAAAAAATATCGATTTCCAAAAGTATTTCCATAGTGGAAGGTTTTGTAATCAAAGCTATTTGGTTTCTAAATTTCATTTCTCTATGATTAGCCATTTGGGCTGTCCGTCGACGAGTGAGTATGTCAGCCAGTCAGTACATTTTGCTTTGTAGATATAGATTTATATTGATCATATAAAATGAACATTTTAATAAATGCATTTATATACAAAAATACTTGCATCATTCTCATTTAATTATAAGTAGGTATATAGTTTGAAAAACATGCAGTGTAGTACCTAATTATTATTTGAATATGTAAAAAGGAAACTGTTTATAAGAAGCAACACTATACATTATTGAATGAAGATTTGAAGTGACATTTTTTAAATTCAAATTCATGTTATTATATTTTAAATTAATTTTGCCTATAAACAGTTTATCTGAAATTCATTTAATTTTACTAAGATATTCATAAATTGATTTATACATTATTTAACAATATGTTAGAAAGTTCATTTGTGAACTCTTCAATAAAAAACAGTAGAAATATTTTTCTTAAGAGTAATAATGAAAATGAAGACATAACTACTTCTGATACTGAACTAAGGGAACTTTATAGTATCATTGAAAAGAACAAAAAAGAAGTAAGTAATAACCGTATTGTTATTTATGAATCAACTCTTGAAACAAATCATTAAATGTGTCTTTGTTAAGTTGGAATCACAACCCAAGACTCAAAGAAAAATTCCGAGATAAGTTTTAAATGGATATGTATACTCCATAATGCATTTCTATCCTTACCAACATATTTTTATAGAATAACAATTCTCCATAAGCTTTGGTTCTAAGTGTCTCAGTTTGATACTCATTTTGACAAGTTATGTTTGATAAACTAATTTATTTAATAATATAACAAATATCAATAATATAGTCTAAGTGCAGAAATATTTACAGCTTATTGAAATAAATGAACAATTGACAGCAAAATACAAATGGAATATTGTCCAGTCTCGTTGCAAAAAAATTGACGCAATATTGAGTAATCATTCCATGTCTAAACAATCTTGTGAAGATTTACAGAATGGTGTTCTAACAACTAGGCTAATAAAACCTCGTCTTAGTTGTATTGCAGAATGTCCATTTACACACAAACTTAGTTACAAGTCATGCACTATTTCAGGATTGGTGAGTAACATTGTTCAGTTTTATATTATGATAGAAATATTATTAATTTTATATTTTGATATTGATTAGGTATGATTTTCTTTTGTGCAGAATTTATATGATATATCACTCATGAAGAATTATCCTTTTATTCAATGTTTAGATGTTTCAAATAATTATATTGACAACTTGAATGTGTTGAGTAACTTATCCTTTATGACATACTTGAATGCATCACATAACTTGCTATTTATTCTTTTGGACTTTATAGGTGAATATAGTTTTATTTTTTTCTGTAACCTCATAATATTATTATATAATACAAATTTATTGATATTCATGTGCAGTATTCCTCTTCAATAAATTCTTCTCTCTCTCTCTCCTGCAATCCCCTATTCCTCTTCTTTACTTTTATTACAACTAAATTGTAAATACATTATTGAATTAAATTAAATCTAGCATAAACTTGGAATGCAATATATTTTTTAAATTCTATTCTGCCTTTCTATGAATCTATTTTTGTTATTTTTTACATTACACATTCTGAGTATTTTCTCATTTGTTTATTTTCTTTAATAAGGGGACTTTAAATGCTCTAATAGGGTGTGAAATATTATTTATTACAGCACCTTTGATATTAAGAGAAGTGGACTTTTCGTATAATAAAATAGAAATAATTCATGATTTATCAGATTTTTGGTCATTAACTGTTTTGGATATTTCCCATAACAATATAAGGACTATTCAAGGATTGGAAAATTTAAGGTTACTCTTTATATTATAATTGAACTTATGATTTATAACTTAATGACGATTAACAGTTATATAAGTTATAAGTTTCTCAAAATTTTGGTTTTGTTTTCTAGGTTTCTACAAAAACTAGACTTATCAAACAATTTGATTGAATGCTTAGAGAATTTGGATAACCTTCATCTCACATATTTGAACCTTTCAGATAATCATATATATAAATACTATTTCAATGAAAATAAAGGTTTACATACTTTGAAAGATCTCCTGTTTCTAAACATTGATAACAATGAAATATCTTCTCTTGAAATACTTAAATATTGCAAAGGGTATGTACTTTTAAGTACACAAATGTTATTTCAAAATACCAACATCTATTACAAACAAATTAAAACCATGGATTTAAATCTAATTTTCAGAATTCAAACAATCAGTTTGAAAAACAATAAAATAAAGCACATGTTTGACTTGCCATACTTTGCAAAGGGATTAATAAACTTAAAAAATCTAAATCTAAGTGACAATGACATTTGCAATAATATGAAGTTTTGTGAAGTCTGTGCTTTATTATTTCCTAAACTGGAAATTTTGAATGAAGTAATAATTGATTCTAAATTGAAGGTAACATAGAAAATAATCAACACATAAATTTGGAATTTGTTACATTCCCATGTTTTTACACAATGGAATAAAAAAGAATGTGTTCCAGTATGTGTCTCTCCCATCAAACAACTGTGTCCTTGTAACATGTACTATATACATTTGCATAAATTCTCTAAAATAAGCACATGCTTGTGCTGTAGACAAACAAAACCAGTCGAGGCTGAATTTTTAGTTCAGAGACCCATTGTGCCACTGAGTTATATATTGTAGAAAAGTGGCAAATGCAATTTTTTTGTAACTACTAATAGAAATATTTGTAAAATCTTGTGTGAAAAAAGTGAACATACAGCTTCTTGTGCTGTGCCTAATAGAGGTTGACGACCATCACACCAAACTAATAAACTCAATCATAATATAATAATAAACTCAATTCTTTTCAAAATCAGTAAGTACCTATTGTATAATATTGTAATTTTTAAATTGAAATGTGTACCCAATAAATTAATGTAAGTTGTTGAAAATTATTATTGGTAATTCAAGAAAACCCATGAAGATTTCCATTCAAAGCAGTTGATGGAAAAAGCTGAGAATACACTTTTGAATCTGACATTAATTGAATTAAAAAATCCTCCTAATGTTCAATACACTAACACGATGGACAAGATGTTATCATGGCCAATGGTTGTATTGACTGGCCCACATAACTCATGGAAAGGTGATATCCTATTTTTCCATTACATTTTGTTTATTCACTGTTTTATTTTCATGTCTATAAATATATAATATGAGGTTCTTATATTTACGAAACATAACTTAGCTTGTAGATATTTTATAAATATAATAATTACAAAAACAAAATATATTAAACAAAATACAAACAATATACATTACAGCATATGTATGTATGTAGTATGTATGTGAAGGTAAATTTTTATGCACATAAGTAATTTAAAAATAGATCATCTGGGGATATTTTATTAAAAAAATACATCATTATGAAATAACTATTTACAAAACATGATCTTGAAGTATTTCCGTATGAATCCTATTTTTGTGGAAAGGTGATATCCTATTTTTCCATTACATTTTGTTTATTCACTGTTTTATTTTCATGTCTATAAATATATAATATGAGGTTCTTATATTTACGAAACATAACTTAGCTTGTAGATATTTTATAAATATAATAATTACAAAAACAAAATATATTAAACAAAATACAAACAATATACATTACAGCAAATACTAAAGTATGTATGTGAAGGTAAATTTTTATGCACATAAGTCATTTAAAAATAGATCATCTGGGGATATTTTATTAAAAAAATACATCATTATGAAATAACTATTTACAAAACATGATCTTGAAGTATTTCCGTATGAATCAAGATGTTTCTTCGTCTACATCTATTCATAGTAAATCTAGTCTTTATCTTGTATCAACTTCAAAGAAAAGCAAAGTTCGGAAATGCACATTTTTATATTTATTATTTTTATGTACAATCATAGAATTATAAGGTACAGAAGCCGCGTGTTATACAAATTTCAAATTCAAATGTATGACTCAAATGTACCTATTCAAAATATGAGTTTTTTTTACATGTGTGTGTGAGGCGGTAGATCGGTAATCGAATCAGTAGGTGTATGTATACTGCATAGAAAAGAGATTTTACGTGCACTACTATATATTCTATGACTGTATTGACGGCCAGGCGAGTGAAACTCCGGTGTTTCACCGTAATTTTTGTTGTCATACTTTCATTGCGCTGACTAGGTATCTGTATCATATATAATCTAAGTGTACAATAGTAATAGGAAATTTATTTGTTTTTATATTTAGGATCTTTATGTGTTGAACTAAGGAATAAATATTTTGACAAAGTATATTATGCCTATATCCATACAACAAAAAAGATAAAAATTGAAAACCCAATGAGTAGGCACTATCATTACATGACAAAAAATGCATTTACTGACATGATAAAATATAATATGTTCATCACATATTGGGAAAGTCTCGGAGAAAGCTATGGGCTAAGTAAGTTGCACAATAAATTATTATTATTATTTCAATACAGGCAATATGACCATTCAATGATGATTTGTGCCGTTTGACAATATGAGAATTTTATTTCAAAACAAAACAAAAACAGTTTAAAAAAGGCAAATAAAACCTATAAAACTACCATGTTTTTTGTACACAAATTTTATAATTTCCCTGTGAATAATAGGGGAGTGTCGAATCTTTAGTGGAAACTTGCTGCGTCAATCTTACCACGAAGAGATTGGTATAAATCGTATCAAACTCTAATAGATCATCCAAAGAATATGTGATCCAGATCTACTAGATCTAGGCCACACTTACAATGTTGAGAATTAACAAGATTTAATATATACAAATGAGCATCGAGTCTATAGTGTTATCTGGGTCTATTTAACTTCATCTTATGATACTAGGGCTTGCCTGGAATGTCACTTAATATTTCCTTATACAACGAACCCTTGACCATGCTCCCCCGATCCCAGAATGTTCTCCAGTGAACACGATCAACCTGCCCAGCCAACCGTTTACGATCACACTTGGAGAAAATCATATCAGAATGGAATACACCAGAGACGGTTGCTGTCCTAGCCAAAGAATCCACAGTTTCGTTATTATAATATATTCCCTTATGAAAAGGGATATCGTACTTCCCTGGCAATTCTTCATTAATTTATGTAACTCCAATTTAAGAAACAATATTATTTCACTGTCAATGTACATAAAAGGAAGAGAGGTAGCTTCTGAATCAACGACAAAGAATTGTGTAATAACTATAAATTTGCTAGAATTTAAATTTTTACAATATTATGGGCTTCCAGCAAAGCAACGCATTCCGCCATACGTAATAAAGATACATTATTATTTTTGTCTATAAGGTCTTTGTAACAGCATTAATTGCTTATTAGTGTACATCTATACATCTTATTGAAAGTTTGACAATTTTTTATGCTGATGACATGCTTCAATATAACAGTTCAATTTACTTTAACTACATTTTAACTACCTATATCAATTATCTTATTATTATAATAAAATGTTACTTATTCCACAGGCTTTGACGAAATAGAAAATGCTGTTAAAAAGAATAAACTTCTTCTGTGTCACATTGAAATTGTAGGAGCATTAATACTTAAAGCAAGAACAGCTAATTCACATTTATTCATTATATTAAAGGAAGACTCCAATAACTTTGAATCGTTAAATGAGAAAGATTGGTTTGTATTATTCCTGTCTTTTTCTACTGCAAGAAACCTCTAAAACACATGGATATTTCCCCATTAATTTTAATGACTTAAGTCGTCGCTTAGCGTTTGGATAATCTGTGGTCACAGCGTGTGTAACATGTTGTGATCTCATAATATGATTTAAAAAAATTTAAATTGAAAACTTTAAGAATAAATGTATAAAAACATTTTAACTTATAAATATTCTATTTACTCGTTTGAGCCAGTAACATTCTATTGCAATGCTGTGAGATTCATATGGTGGTTTGTACCTACATTATAATGTGCACTCAAGGTCAAAGAGGTTGATTTTATTAAGTTTATTAACACTCAGTTGTGATAAAAAAATTGCCATCACAACAAAAAAATTACAACTGAATTATTCCTTCTAGATAAAAATGATGTGCCATTCATTTTTTTTCCAGTAATTCCAGCAGTAATATTGTATCAAAATGTACCATCACTTCTGAAAATACTTATGTGAATATGTCTTCAAATTCAAATTGCGAGGTATGTTTTATTTTAATTTAGTTTTTTGTGAATCACCAATAAAATCTGTTGACAAGAAACCATCAAGAAACAATGCTTTGAGGTTATAAAAGCAATATCATGAGATAGAAGATGCAAATGAATAAAAAGCTTTACATAAAATGGAAACAGACATTAAGAAAGAAAATAATAGTGCTGAAGACAGAAAATAAAAAATATTTAAAATATCTATAATTTTACTAAAATGTTTGTCAATAAATATCCCAAAATATACACAGCACCAGATGGATACAATCGACTTTGAGTTACCTATTAAAAAGACATGTGAATTGAGAGAATAGAAATGCAAAAAAGAAAAGGTTTCATTACGACACTTAAACATCAACCATACCTTATAATTTTCATTTTTTCTTTGAGTGTATTTAAATAAACTTTTTATGATTTGTAGATCAATTTGGAACTGCCTTATTTCGAAGAATATGAGCCTTTAAAAAGAGAAATGATACCAAGTTCAAGTGAACCACAAATTTCTTATATATCTGAAAAATTAAATGATTTATCAATTCCATCTTTTTTTTCTCCTGAAAATTTGGAATCCTATCGCATAGACCATCAAAAGTTTGTTTCCAACTTATCTATAATTTATACTTAGTATATTCATGATTTATACCTAATTAAAAATTTACATAATTTTACCAATGTTCATCTTATTAATTTCTCACATAAATATTGGTTCTCTGGGCTGGAAACACTGGTTGGTTGGAAGAAATTGCCATATTTGCCATGAATAGTATATATAAATTTATTTTTATTAAATATCATGGAGCAAATAATTTAATTTTCTAGTTATAAGGGATGTATAATATATGCATATTATGAAGATAAATGGAATTTGTCAATTAAACTGGCCGGCCATATTATTCAGAAAATAATAAGTTGAATTACTAGATTTTTTTAATAGAGATTACTAAAGGTTTTTTTTTATTATTTTACAGAAAATTGGATGATATTCAAAATAATGAGGTTATTGAAAAATCAGAAATAATATCATTTTCTAATCAATATAGTAGATCCAAACAAGAGAATTTAATAATTCAAAATCAATCAGTGGCAAATGTAAGTTTTTGAATTTTTAGCAAAAGTAAAAGTAAGGAATCTATGAAATTTTTACTGTGGATTATACATAATGGTCCCCCGTAGGATAAGAACTGATTCCCTGGCTCATTGTTTCACAGTAGCTGGTCCATCTACATGGAACAAACTACCCCACAGACTAAGCTAAGTAAACAACATTACGACATTCAAAAACACATCTAAAGACATACCTTTTTAGAAAATCACATGAAAATAACTCAACTTCACCTAACTGACCAACTTCAAATGGTTTTATTTCTAAATGTCTCATGGCATTAAACTAGTAATATAGAATTTGTAACTGTTTTAATTTAATATTTTGGTCACTAACATATGTAAAATCCAATGTAAAGCAGCACCCTTGAGGTGATCTCTCGTCAAAACAGCGCTATATAAATCATAAACTATATTGTGAGTAAAAATCAAATGGGAGGGCAGGTCTAGGTCTATCTTTAACAGACACTGAGCTACAAAGTGATTTTAAAAGTTCCTTCAGAGAAATACAGAAATTCACTTTTGATCTTCAAACTCAATATTCTATTTTCGTGTAAATCATACTATTTATCTCGAAAACACTTAATTTTTTTATTATTATTATTTTGTACAAAACTTTCGCATCATTTTTTATCGAGCTCCTACAGTTTTCTATATATAGTTGATCTATGATAAATGCCATTTTCCCCCATATCATCACGCCATTTCCCTATTTGGCCTAGGCAAGGAAAACCAAACGCCAGACTATTCTATCTTGACATACATTTCTTGCTTCATTCATGTCCTTACATTGTCTTATACACGCCCTTTTATAACGTCTTCATGCTTGCCATTTCCTCAGAAATTTATTAAAAAACAAAATACATAGTGTTTGAAGGTCAACTTTTCGAAAGTGAAAGTAAAGATGGCTTTGACGATTATACTATGTTAAACATTAATCAACTGTCTATCAAACATGCCTAGTTTGGTTCCTGTAGACTTTTATTTTTTGCTAGAAGTTCTAATTTCATATGTATTTATGTCTCTTCTCTGAAAGAACTTTTTTAATCACACTGTAGCTCAGTGGTTCTTGAAGACAGTCACCCAGTCTCCTCCCTCCTGAAAGTTTTTTTAACTAGCAATGAGTCAGGGAATCAGCGATAAAATATCTATATTCTATGGCAGACCACCCTGTATTTTGGATGGAAATATTTGATTTCATAATACCCTACCAAATTTCAGGTAAACATATCCAGTAATTTGCTATCAAATCAACAGGATACTTTTTCAAACAAAGAATATTTTGGTGAAGACGATCAATCAGAAACCAATAATAATGTATGTAATAACATATTTTTTACTTCAATAAATTAAATAAACTATTGACATACAAAAAAAAATCAATTGAAATTGTTTTTCCTGAAATAATATTTATTGAATTTAAATTGCAGAATGAGCTGATAAGTTATCATACTCCTATATCTTCCAGGTAATAACTGAATTCATTAATATACAGACGGTGGCCAAATTAATACAATCAAAGGAAAAAAATGCAAAAATAATTGTATTTTTAGCTGTTATCCAGCAAAATCGAATCACATCAGTATATTTTTAATTGTGGCAACTCCCTTCATTATTGTTATCGTATGATAGTATGACAGCATACATTTTCTTTTAGCCTTTCGCAAATATTCATTTGCATGGTAAGAATTTGCATAAAATATGTAGAGTGTTTAAATTCAATTTGAGAGTAAGGAAGGCAGACGTACAGCCACGGTTTAGTTGAGTTTGTTTGTTTGTTCCTCATACAAAAGCAGACACACTCGGGCACACAAGACGACCGACTTAAAAAGCACTCTCCACAAATTACGCCATCTCACTTGTGATGGCTGTACTCATTACGATGAAAGATCCGTCTTATCTTTGGATGAGTAAGCCTCTCTCATACTTTCTCAAACTACGAATTGAGGCGAAGACTCGTATGAAATTTTCGTATCTCAAATTAAACATTCGAGATGTGGCTATTACAGAAGGTTGATGCGCGTCTCGCTACTTCCACCACCACCCGCTCTACACATGGGGACTGTAAACGCCCCCTTCACAGAACGCTAAATGAGCGACAAAAAATGCATATATGCAAGCACTAAAAGTACCTCACGGAGCCCTCTAGATTAGCAATCTCGGCACAATTTGTGCAAAAAGAACAACCGACGAATGTGAATAAAAGATTGACTCTGATGCGTCTCATGGGTCGATTGAACCTCCATTGAATGAGTTTAAAGGGGCATATAAACCTTAACACCCCAATTTCAAATCAAATTCCTCAAATATGTTAAACAGTGTTTTCAACATTTCTCTAGTTAATGTTGGTCACACAATTTTAAAATTCAGCCTAAATTCCCCTAAATGAATATTAAAATTATCCTTTTATACAGCATTTTTATTAAATTACTCCATAACTATGTTTTGCAGAGAAATAAATATTTTATATGCTTAAAGAGTGCATAAAATCAAAGTGAATGACCGATAAAGTTTTTACATTTCAACTAAGGTTTGTTCTTAAAATGCAAAAAATCAACAAATTTTGGGTTTCCGATAATATAAATCACGTAAAAACCTTTTTTTAACGCACGCGATAATTACCCTTACTAAGCGTAACATATTGCATTAGGCGGTTTAAATATATCATGATTTCAGTCACTAGATTTAGCTTTTTATGTCCTCTTAAAATATGATAAACAAAGAGAGAGAGTTGCTTTCCATTGTCAAGAAACGCAAAACCGCATACTTTGACCACATATTCCGTGGTGATAAATATTCGCCAACCTCCGTTAGCAGCAGCACAAGAGAAAAAAGATCTCCAGATTCACTAGAACTTTGTTTATGTTAAGTTCAGACCTCATAGTTTTTCTTTTATAAAAAGACGAAAGGGTCACATTTTTTAACTGATTATCTTTTCTTTTTTAATTCATTTTCATGATACATCATCTATCAAAAATTATCAATCCATCGTATATATATTATTCTTCAATCAGTGTTGGCATCTTCTTCATCCTGTTGCTGTACATTTCTGAGCAAATGTCTTTCTTCCCTAAGAAAAATTATGGTTTTGGCGGTGGTATTTGGTGGTATTCCATAGTAAAACTTAAATATGATTTTTTTTATTTGACTACTATTGGTTTTGAGTTATAGGCGACTAGTTTCACCGAAATCCTTTATTTTTCACGCCAAAAGGTCTTGAGCCTTCAACATCCATGTCATACAGCGGTCATTCGGATTTTTTAATTATTCCTAGGTATAACCTTCATGTTATATTATGTAATCGCCCCTTCTCTTTGTTTTACAAACACTGACTTCGTTGTAAAGTTACTTTAATTTATTTTTATAGAACTACACGTCTAAAATATGAATGTGTCGAAGTGCCTTTTCTGACGTAGTTTCTTTGTCGTATTTCTACATTTTCATACTGATATTTACATTTGTATATCTGTTGAATAAAACTGTATCGTATATCCATAATACAAACATCTACAATCAGAAATTGGAATCATACATTTTCACACATTTGTAATGTAAGATTTTTACTAACAATATAATGAACAACGCTATCATATATTTATTACATTACTTATTTTATATTAAATTTCTCTCGAAAATGTTTTTCTTCATACAAAATACTTAGATATAAATAATATTAATATAGATATTTCAAACTGATATACATCGTATATGATATTTATGAATAGAGAAGATATTGCTTGTTCACAAGGCTACGCATATATTGGAATATAATTTCATCCCTGATAACGTGATATTCATAACAATATAGGTATCCACGCATATCGCTTTTACAACTTTGCCGAAAAAAATGAAGGTAAATAGGTATTCATTTTAATTTTATAAGCATCTGATACTGAAACCGTACAAACTATCTTAATTCGATAGACTAAGACATGAACAACAAATTTATTAGATATGGCTTCCATCACAAATATTAAACGGAAAAAATGAACCAATGAGAAGTAAGTAAATGATTTGTTTTTAAAACAAACATAATATATTTCAAGTTCTTTTTGTATATTATTAAAATATGTAGTCAGTATAAAAAAATCTATGACAAATTTCAAAGTTTTTTCAACATATTCTTAATGTCAAGTATTACATATTCTTATTGTTCTATTACTCGTCGGGCAACTAACAGGTACTATTTCAAATATTATTTAACACGCACCCAATAACAAGTTGCCATAATCTGGAGACATAACGATATTAATCGTCTCACAGATCCAGACTGAAAACATAATTAAAAACTGTGTCTCCACCGGGAATCGAACTATTTATTATTGATGTGAGGTATCCGAATATTGATTCCAGCCTTTTACCAGGCAAAATAACATATTACATAGTTCAGCAATAAGGTTCACCACACATTCTGAATATTGCCTCTTTAGGTGTGACAAGGTCGGTGTGTGGTACTGCACACCTGTCGCTAGTAACCTCACGTTGTACAATATTATGCTGTTTGTATATATGAATGCATTTATGGTATTATGCATTATATGTATGCATTTAATTAATATAAACGAAATGAATAGTTTGGAGTAGGTACCTATGTACCTACACATTTAACTTTTTTATCCGCGTCAATTAAAAATGAATAAATCGCGTACGAAAATCTGAATCCACAAACAACGACACATTTTTATTTTCATTGTGATGAATTTGTTATTTTAACGTAACAAATAAATGTCACAACACAAAAAGATAAATTACTCAATTTTTCACACGTCATGGTTTATGAAATCCTGTCCATCTACATACATATACTCGTATTACTCGTACATAGTAGGTACCTACTTGAAAATGATAAGCCTTCGTTACCTATTCATGGTAAACAATAATTATTTAAATATGTTTATTCGATAATGTTGTCTATGTTTTATTCAAACAAACGGATACTTCTTTATTGCACATTGTTTTATATAAATATAATTTGTTAATTAAGTAATCGAACATCTAATTACCTATATAGATTCTAAGAGCTGCAGCACACTATGCCACTAGTAGCCTTCGCAGAAAAGCCACAAATTGTGGTCGAAATTGTTATTTATTTTAGTTCAATGGCGACCACTGTGGTTCAGTCAAGCCAATGGATGCGGCCACCAATCGCAACCACCAGTGACTGAGTTGCGGCCGCCAGACGCGGCATTCGGCCAACACTTTTGGCTAGATTTCTGTGTTTATTCCTTCAGTATATTCGTATATTAGCAGGGTTTGAGAAATGGAAACACTCTCAATTTCGCTATTTCAAGAAGCGCGAGGCGAGTGGAAAAAACGTGGCCATTAGTAGCGAACGCTGGCGACTCCCGCACTTTGTGGCTCGGATGCGGCCTTCTCATCACTCAGTTTGCGCAGATAGGTACTTCATCCTCAACTTGTGGCGCCCACAACAAAAGGAAAAGGCCACCACAAGTGTCATACATTTTGTGGTATCTACGCAAGAACTACTAGTGGTCGCCACTAGTGGTCTAGTGTTCATACAACAGACAAATATATAGTGAAATCCTTTTTTATCTTGCAACATAGAATCGTATTTTTTGCTATAATAAACAAAAAAATATATTCAAATGAATTAAATTTCGTTTGTCTTGCAATATCATTTAGTGATTTCATAATTTCGTATGATTTCAATTTTATTGTATGAGAATTGTTGTCATTATTTTCGGATAATCAAAATTAGGCTCGGGAGACTCAGTGTCTGTCGCGTCGGATAAAAAAAATGTGTATGAGTGAGACAGAAGGAGGCGCGTTTTAGTTTCTTTTTTCGAAAAGAAATATAATCATTGTGTAATGTATCTTCTATCTAGTGCTCCTCCATACTTAAAAAGTACCACAATTTCAAACGATGGACGATATAATTCCAGTCGGCGTATTCCTGTAGAAAAAAATCGAGAAGTTTGAATTTGAATTTTTCTTGAAACTGCTGGTTGCCAGTAAAGGTGTACATACCTATGTACATACAAGGTATATTTAAACGTCGATGCTGCTATTTCGAAATTCACAAGCTCAATTTACGACCGGTATATTTTTCGTTTTTACTTTTCGCATTTCGAAAGTAAAACAGAGAGTCGGTAACATTTTTGAAGATTCCTGTAAAAACCCATCCGGAATTATTTCATATATTATTTAAAAGGTTGCGTACAAGTGAGTAAAGTAGGTACCTACATAGGCATGTGCTCTGTTTTGCTCAGCATACAGCAAAAATATTTTATACTTCGACATCAATTCAGATATTGTTTTACACATCAAATAAGTCATTCCTGATTATTTTTTCAACTGAATATTCTAGTTTTCTTCAGTATTTACAGAATTTGTCAATTTTTTTTTTCAAAAACACATACCATTAAACTATTGTTAATTAAAATAAACCGTATGTTACCAACAAAATCACTTTTTTACTTCGCGTAAATACTTCATTTAAAATATTATTCTTAACTAAAAATAAAATATGTGGTGTTAAATTTTACATAAACATAAAATGAAAATTTGCCATTATAATTTTGTTAAACAAAATATTTTTTCATATAATAGAAATTCGTAACATACTCAATTTTTTCAATAACTTTTTAATTACTCTATCGACTTGAGGTCGGTCACTAAGGATGAATATAAGGATAGTTTTTTGACAAAATCAATCTTTAAATATAAACAATTTTCCGATCTAGCCAACATTTTCCCCTAAAATCAAAGAAACATTCAAAATAAAAGCTCAACGATTATCCTTAAATTGAGGTAAATGGCCAGAAATATTATTCAACAAACCCCCAGTTTTAAGATAATGAAAGTACTTATTCAAAGAACCTTTGCGTAGATATCTTCCACTTTGATATAGCTTAGTTTATTTTACTTTTTTATTTCCCCTTTTAAATCCATGTAGGTTTGTTTTATGTGGCTATTTTTATTTGATATTTTTATATGTGAAAGTAAAAGTACAAAAAAAATTATATAACAAAAACAACGGATGCATGATTTTTGCGTAAAATAATAATAAAATAATAAAAAACGCAATCGATACATACTTTCCTAACTTTTACGTACACAAAACATTGACAGTAAACTTTTCAAAAACTGACGTAAATTATCTTAAAAATTGGCTTGATCTTACAATACAATATAAACATTAGTAAATAGAGATAATTAAAGTAAAGTTTTTAAAGATTTCTTTGAAATCGTTTCTTTGCATAAGGTTTAAATATATTTTTTGTAAAAAAAATCAAATGGACAGTGTACACCGCTAATTGTTAAATAAAAGTGAGTTGATGTACGAGTATTTTTTATAGTAAAACTATATATTATCTGTGGAAAACATCTTGGTGCGTAATATCTAATACTATACTATTATAAAAACGTTTTTGTTGTTTGTGGTATATAGCCATAAGGCCATAAGAAAAAAAATTGCCTGTGTTTGGTGTAAACCAATACAGACACAGACAAATTTGTGTTATTTACGTCCCAGACCCTTTGTCCGAAGTCATAACGCATAAAGAAAAGAATTACTATTTTCTCCCATACCTTACCCTTATACACAAGTACTTTATAATAATAGGTATATGTAGAATATTTGACTAAGTCCTGTATTATTGTAAACCTACGCACACTCTGTTAATATAACAAATTATTAATTTTTGAAAAATGTGTTATATAATGAAATCAAATTTGTCCAAAATTGACATAAAACCGTGAAAACGTTAAAAACATAAATAATTTGCTTTCCATGCAAGATTTGCGATAAGCTCTAGCCAAATGCTGTTATAAATTATTCTATTTACGTATTTTTTTACTAGCTCGATTACATTTTTCATCTCATCTAGCCCTTCGATTTCTCTTTCTACTTCCACTTACAAGCATGCAACATCCTCAGGTTATTATGTTAAGCTGAATTCATAACAAGCTGTACGCTGTCCATCCTATGTATAAACAACACATACAAATGTAACACCCAGTAACTCTCTTTCTTTGAAAAAACAACAAACAAACCAAGAGAAGAAAGTTTAAGAGGTTGGGTATTCCAATGGGAACTCGCTATGGAAAATGATATGTGATATCTCACAACAAAATAGGTTATACGTATTATTCCCTACCACAGATTCCCAACTTTTTAAATAAATCTATTAGGATGTTTCGTGGACGGAACACCAATAGCATTCGACAGAAAGAAAACTACGAGTATTTTTCGAGTAACTTCTTTCAGATTCACATATACTATACCTACATAGAGAAATTTCAAATTGTCGCCGAAAGACAACAATTGACAGTGGAATAAATGAACAGTTTTGAATGGAATAATTGCCTAGTACAGCAAGAATGTTGTTTAGATGATGCAAGTCATTTATTGCTTCAATATTATTGTATGTAACAGGCAAGAAACTTGCATCGTGTAAATGGGCCTTTATACTCTCTGACCTTTTATAGGAAACTTTTGAATGATATTTTTATTAAATAAGTCTTTTTTTTAATGCATATTGTAATCAAACATAACGTCAGCGTCGTCAACTGACATTACAGATGTCATAGATAAAATATTAGCAGACAATAAAATAGTGGTCAACAGACCACTATTGCCAGAGCGTTTTTCGCCCGAAAATTTTACAGGGCGTTTGGAGCGTACACTCGACGTTCAATCAGGGGAGCAAGTCCGGTCAAACGTTGAAGTTAAAACCCTCATGATTACCCATATCATGGATTTACCTAATTATCTTAAGATTTTTTAGAACTCCATATGATAATTATATCCATTATGTGGGTAATCAAAAGGGTTTTGATTTCACCGTTCGACCGGACTTTCCCCCCTAAACACGACAGAGTGTCTTTAGAGCGTCTGTTTCTGGTCATTCTGAATGGCTTAGAGCGTTGCTAAAGTGCACTGGGCGTTCATTCTGAACGCACACCAAGATGTGTTTCATTAAAATTTGATGTATGTATCCCATCAAAACCGTTGAAAGTCATACCACTCTACATTGAATTTCGATGCCAAAAAGTTGTGCTAACAGACCAGGGGTCTCGCTTTTTCCCAGAAGGAAATCTTATACCTGGTTTCTGAAACCTTACAAGGAGTTCAGATGGGTCGGTAGCAGAGCGGTCAGCGCGCTGGGCTAGTAATCCAGTGGTTGCGAGTTCGAATCCTGCCTCGACCGATTTCGTTCACTTAAGCACAAGCATTTATTTGCTTATTTTAGGGAACGTAGGAAGATGTATATGTACTTGTTTAACAAGGACATATTCATTTTTTAATAAAAAAAGAAAGTATGTTATGTATTTATTTATCTCCCACTATATATCTATGTATCTGAACTGATGATAAGTTATTTGTAAGATAATACTCCTTTTCGATATATTATGTAACATTTCTGATGATTAGTTATTTGTAAGATAATACTCCTTTTCGATATATGTAAAATTTCTGAATCTTTTACATATTAAAATATACCCTAATTCTATAGACGAATGATTAATTGTAAATTAAGTAACAATTCATTTTGTGCTACCATGTTCATTAATTTTAAATAAAAATCAAGTAAATTTCGTTTTTCACGTCTGCTTTCACAACAAGAGTTAATTTAATTTGATTGTGTTGAGAAAATCTGTCATTGAAATTGAAGCATGATGAATTTTAGGTTGAAGAAGGTGACAACAATATCAAATGATGGAAACCAACGTAAATGAATCATTCTTGCTGTCTAATTTACATGCTTATTGTAAACCACAGCAAAGATGTGTTTGAATTACCTACATAGGTACATAATACTTGTAACAATATAATTTCCTTCGTCGTGAATTATTCTATTGCTACTTTATACCTTCATTAAGAGATACACGAAATGATATACTATATAAACAACGACCATTATCCATGTATTATTTGTCAAAATATTCCATTTATATATTACTACATGTAACACATGAGATTCATCTGTTCATGGCGATAGTATGTATAATTGAAGAATACGTACCTAACTAAACACTTAAACACAAATAAATCACTTTATATATTTTGTATTCTATATAAAAATATCTCAGGATAGGATAGTATGGAGGTTAGTCTGTTTTTCCTACCAAGAATATGAAAACAGCATGATGGAGATTCAGTATCAAATTATTGAGTTTCTTAGTTATTGTGTATAGCCCACAGCCATACAAATTGTATGAAGCGATGTCGTCACTAAAATCATTTTTTTATAAAAATTGTTTAAAAAAGTTTGAGATATACTACTACAATGGTCATTTTTTTATAGAAAATTAAATTTTCTAGTTGGGGCATATCGGCTTTTTTCGATATTTTTAAAAACTTTCGATATATAGGCAGTTAAACACATAAATTTAACATATGATAAAAAATGTTTGAGAAACTCAGGATTTTTTTTAATACACAAATTTGAGATTTTGTATTTGTCTATATTTAGTTATACCAATTTTCAGAGTTTTAGCTTATATGGTTTTTGAGATATATGGAAAAATAAAGTAAAAATTTAAAAGTTTAAAAATTTAAAAGTAAAAACCCCTGACTGAAGCAAAAATTCAAAATTCTGAGTATAAAAGTTTTGTGGGCCTATAATTATCTAAATATTCTGAAATTTAAGGCTCTGTGCATTAAGCGAATCAAAATTTATAAGGGACACACACACACAAACACAGACACACACAGACCCACAGACACACTAAATATTCTACTCCAAATTCTGAGTAAATCCATATTATTATATGTATAGAACAGTTGTATTTCTTGTTGGTATTTTTTGACTTCAAAGTTGGAAAATCCGTGAAAAATATAGACCTGGCATACTAATCTCGCGAAATAAATTCTCTCGAACAAATCGACAGTTGAATCAGATTTCACATATTCTATGCAATGTATTTTCATAGTAGTTATGGTTAGCATAACATTTTCAGTAAATAAACCACTAGATCAAGAGCCAGCGACAGCCAAATAGACGTCACAGTATAAAGGCTTCTTTCTGTAAAAGGATACCATAGCAGGTAACAACGAATGGATTATAATATTATAAACCCTTTGTTGCGGTGGCTTTCGGAGATAACAACCATCAAATTGTAAAATTGTTGAAAATTGCTATTTTAACACGTCAGTATGAAGCATTATAATATAAAGCATGGTTTTCTTTATATTTACTACGAAATACTATTCGAAATCTCGCCTACCATTGACTGAGACTTTGGTCGGTGGAAACCGACCGATAGAGACTTTTAATGATGAATAAATTCTGAATTCATCATAACAAATATGCAGTTCAAAAATTACAATAACGATTTTCTTTATGAATTAGCTTATTGCTTCATCTTATTGCTAGTTATATAATAAAAATATTGCAATAATTACTGCTTTAGTTCCATACTTGTTTATTTTACACGCATTATACAAATAAATAAACAAATAAATTATTATTGTATAAATAAACCTCATTATCTTAGTGAAAATAAATAAATATTAACGCTCTACGCTATAGTTCTCCAGTATACAATGAGTTTAAAAAAAATAACCAAATATATAAATACTTAAATAAATACATCAAAATTGAAAAACTAATAGGTAAGTACACATAATTTGTGGTTATTCAAAATTGTTTTTTGTGTTTTGAATTGGCTTATAACTATCCCAACGAGAAATTTGGTCATCGTAATAATATTCAACATTATCAACTTATCCGTCATCTCATTGATTCATTTTTTTCCGTAGGTACATAATAAACGAAATAAAAATATCAGGAAATAAAATAATAGCGATGATCCATACTAAACATGCCGATGACATATATGGGGTTATTTATAAGTGACATGCGACAGTGTCCCCGGACCTCTGGAGGTGTCATCAATAAGACATTCGATCTACGTACTTAACCTCTTGAACAACCATCTATCATAAATGTGATTACCCCTTATTTCAACAACATTTTTGATGCTATTTTTCTACGAGTGCAACATCTATAACTCATCTTTTGACAGCTAACAAGAAAATGAAAATATATACATAAATACCATCAGCACATGCTCCTTTTATTGGCGTAAGCAGAGAGAACCGAGCGCCATACACTTCGTACATATTTGCATACATGGTCGTACGTTATGTACACTCCTATCGTTCTTTCTTTCAGAAAATTGTTCACATGCTCGTGCAAGTATTTTCTTGGTCGTCCCTTTTACTCACGTTCCTTCTCTGTCACCTCTATAAATGTTGTCCTTTTAATAATAACATTAAATAAAACAATATCCTTCTTCAAGTTACGTTCAGCTCTTATATCCTCGGAAAATAAAAATTCAAACGATCAATACTAGTGATGAGCAAATGCACCCCTGGGGGGGGCAAGTCCGGTCAAACAGGGAAATCAAAATCCTCATGATTACTCATATCATGGATTATAATATTATGATAGATGGGTCGGTGGCGGTGGTGGTTAGCGCGCTGGGTTACTAATCCAGTGGTCGCGAGTTCGAATCCTGCCTCGACCGATTTCGTTCACCTATAGCACAAGCATTTATTTGCTTATTTTAGGGAACGTAGAAATATGTATACGTACTTGTTTAACAAGGACATATTCATTTTTATTTAAAAAAAATAAAATAAATAAAATATAAATATCTTATGGAGTTGTATAATATCTTAAAATATTAAGTATACAACTCCATGTGATAATTATATCCGTGATATGGGTAATCATGAGGGTTTTGACTTCACTATTTGACCGGACTTGTCCCCCCTGGTCTTGCTCTTGCATTTACAGACGCAGTCTTTATCATGGTTTTGCAAACTCGATCGAGTCTTATAGTCTTGCATACCCAGTCTTGGTATTGGTCTTGCAAATCTTCCAAGCCTTGCAACTTTAACATATTTAGTCTATTTCTTTGAAAATTCAATGAACACAATGAAATATGACAATAAACGTCAATTTATAGTCATTTTTTGAGAGTACGTAGCCACCTTGTTTTTTAATGTTGTAAATGTTGACAAATTTCCACATTTAGAAACATGTTATATTGTTCCTCTCAAAATCCAGACTAAATCCCATCAATAAATGAAATTGGATCTTGTGGTTTAGTCAAAGATTTCCATATAATATTACTAGATGGAGTACTCCGTGCAATGAGTGAGTCATGGTATATCGCGCGTTTGACGTCTTGGTTGGCAACATCTTGCAGTTTTCCATGCATATCAACACCTCCTAGATAACTGTTCTCTAAATCTCAATGAACAAAGTGTTTTTTTTTTCGACAAATAAACCCGAAAACAATTCACATTAGTCGTTATTCTCTATAGAAAAACGATGTGGTCTACCCACCTTGTTGTCAAAAGTCCCGCGGAATCCTCACTTCGATTCATACAAAATTTGCTAACTGCCACCCTCTTCTATCCAGAGAGGCAGTTCTCCAGTTCACACCGAGCACTCTGCAATCGGCTGTGACTCCATCCAGTCAGTCATAACTCTCTTTGCTAGCTCCCCTTCTCCCATTCGCTGCACTGTCCGAGTGACCGAGTCATCTAAGTCGTGCGATCTTGACAACACGTACTGCACTTATATCACCATACAGCTGATAGAGTTCGGCATTGTGTCTTTTCCTCCAGACACCATCCTCAAATACTGGACCATATATACCTACGTTGCAGGATGCGCCTATCAAATATGTCTAGGGCTTCTTCATCCTGCTTTGTTAAACTCCACGTTTCTGACGCATATCGACATCTACATAAGTATATAGAAAATCTATGGAATTAACTGACAAAAAGGTCGACCTGTTTCATTATTTTTCAGTGCCAACCTACACAAGAATATTTAGTTTTCGATTATTGAGTTTTCTATTTATTTGAAATAATAGTAAATTAAAGAACTCGTACAAAATAAATTGTAAAGGAATGTGTTATTCAAATTTATATTTAGATATTGAGAAATGTTTTTCCAGCAGCGATAAGAGTGCGTCTTTTCTCTTGACGATCTCAGAGAAGGGATGGCCAAAAGGTTTTATTGGCCTTTAATGGTTTCCATACACCTTAACATCACACAGAAGCCTCTCACGTCATCTTCAAACCTCTTCAACGATCCATTATTCAACCTGACGAGGGTCTGCTACACATTCTGAAGGATGACAATCAGTGACCAAACTTTGCTGTTATCCTGTCTATATAATATCATATAACCCCTAATAAACCATCCTGTGAATGTTATAAGCATTTGACGGTTTCATGTTCCTGTTATTGACGGTTTTCGTTGCTTTCCTTACCTACAATAATATTTAGAATATTTATTTTATTTTATATTCTTCGGGAAACAAACACCAATGATACGTAGGACATAGGTACGAATAAAATAAACACTTAAAATACTTCCAGAAATAGTTGAAACAAAAAATGGAATATGATTTTAAAGTCATAACTGCTATAAAAATAGGCAGAAAAAAGAATAAAAGTAGGTATAATAATATATTCGGGAGCTAGTCACACCACAAATATGTATCTATAACAAGCTGCATGTAACACATGAGATCCAACTGTCGATGGCTATAGTATGTATAATTGAAGAATACGTACCAAACTATAAACACTTAAACACAAATTTATAAACATATTAAGATATTTTGTTTTCTATATAAAACACGTAGGTATGTATGTCAGGATAGGATAGTATGGAGGTCAGTCTTTTTTTCCTATGCAGAGATTGAAAACAGGATGATGGTATGTATGTATGTATATTTGGAGATTAAATATCAAACTATTGAGTCCCCGTAGATATTGTGTAGTGCATACTGCCTTACAAATTGTATGAAACGATGTCGTCAAAAATTCAATTTTTATAAAAATTGTTAAAAAAACTTTGAGATGTACTACTACATTGTTGATATTTTATAGAGCAAATTAAATTATCTAGTTGTGGTGTTTCGGTTTTTTTTTCGATATTCTTAAAAACTTTGGAAACATAGGCAATTAAACACATAAATATGTCATAAAAAATGTTTTTCTTAATAAAATTTTTTGAAAAACTCAGGAATTTAAAAAAAAAATAATTTGAGATTTTGTATTTGTCTATATTTACACCATTTTACAGGGTTCTAGCTTATACGGGTTTTGAGATATATTGAAAAATAAAGTAAAAATTCAAAAGTTGATAACCCCTGACTGACACGAAAAAACAAAATTCTGAGTATAAAAGTTTTGTAGGCCTATAACTATCTATATATTCTGAAATTTTGGTTTTGTAAATTGACTGGATCAAATATTATAAGGGGGGGACAGACACACTAAATATTCTACTCCGAATTGTGAGTAAATCCATATACATATACAGGGTGTATCATGAGGAGTGGATCAATCGAAGTATGGAGGTAGAGGACCTCAATACCTATCGATTTAACCCCTTTATCGATTTTCGTTTTTAAAGTTATTAGGTACTGACTCACGACGGTATTATTTTCATTAAGCATCACTATTGAACAATTCCCTGAAAAAAATCATGATCGCAAACCTAATAGTTTAGGTACAGTGATGTAGTTTAGTATGAAATTCGATTTTTATTCAAATTTTACAAAAGTGTACATAACTTTTGAACCACCCAATATCGCTGAACATACATGGGGGTTAAATCGATAGGTATTGAGGTCCTCTACCTCCATGCTTCGGTTGATCCACTCCTCATGATACACCCTGTATATAGAAAATATTTGTGCGATGCCTCTAAGTTGATGTTTTTTGGCTTTAAAAATTGGAAACACCGTGAAAAATATAGACCCTACATAAAAATCTCGCGAATCTTGGTTTGATACTTTGTCGGTATGTTAAGAGAATAAATTTCTCTTGAACAAATCGACAGTTGGAATATAACAGTCAAGACGTCAGTTATAATTATAGATAGTTTTATCTTTAGTCAAGACGTTAGTTATAATTATAGATAGTTTTATCTTTAGTCAAGACGTTAGTTATAATTATAGATAGTTTTATCTTTAGTCAAGACGTTAGTTATAATTATAGATAGTTTTATCTTTAGTCAAGACGTTAGTTATAATTATAGATAGTTTTATCCTTAGTCAAGACGTTAGTTATAATTATAGATAGTTTTATCTTTAGTCAAGACGCAATAAATTTCTGTTTTTTTTTCAAAAAATATATTTTATAAATTACCTATCTAATTTCGGGCCAATATAATTCATATTACTCAAAACATGCCAAAGATACGAAGCTTCGCGTGGCTCGAATTTTGCATTATGTTCATAACGGCCGAGAAACAATGTCTCAAAATACCAAGACAATGGACGGCAAACTGAAAATGAATCATTGAATATCAGAAACAATATGAATGGAGGGCCCTGTGGACAGACTCAGGAGTGAGAAACAATAATCTGGTCCGGGATCCCAACATTCGTGTCCCTGGGTTTGACCTCCCTCGCAGAGCCTGGGTGCAGCTCAACAGAATAAGAACAGATATGGGATGCTGCAACTATCTCCTGTGGAAGTGGGGAAAGAGGGAATTGCCGGAGTGTGACTGTGGCGCTGAACTCCAAACGATCCGCCACATTGTAGAAGAGTGCCCGCTGCGCAGTTTTCCTGGGGAGCTGGAGGACATCCACGGGGCAAAACAAGCGGCAGTGGACTGGCTGCGGGGATTAGATCTAAGGCTCTAGCGAGCTTCATGGACGCAGCCTTTACTGGGCGCAGAAGAGCCTAGCCATCCGAAAAGTAAAGTAAGTAAGTAAGAAACAATAGAAAGAGAATAATTAGGATGAATTCGCTATTTCCAGAACAAGCAATTCCTTTTGCATTGTAATGAATAGGTCTGAGTATTATTTTGATTGATAACCCCGATAAGGACAAATTTGATAAATGACACCCGAGAACCAACTGAGAACTTACGTAGAAACGATTCGTAATGACTAATTGCTGATGCGAATGATAAATTTTAGCTAGAGATATAATATATTATTTTTATAAAGAAGATCAAGTTTATAATTTTGTCCGCTTTAAGCTTTGTATACATAATACCAAGATACAACAACCATGCGTGTTAGATAATCTACTTTTATAATAAAATTCAATCGAATCGAACAAATGTATTATTTTTTTAAATTTACAACATGTAACATTAATTTATTATAGACAACCTTCACCATAAAATGTTCTACCTATTCATCGTTCTATTCTTATTTCAAATTTAGGCTAATTCAAATTTACTTCGATGTAAAGTCACAGTCATGTTACGTTTTCTTATTACTTACTAGCTTTTATGTCCCGCCGTTGGCCAAGAATGTAAATTAGTGAAGGAATAAGCAATCGTTTATATAATATTGTCACAAAAAATATTTGCTAATTCGTCGTATGAAGAGTAGTTTGAAATTTAATTGATTTTAAGCGATGTAAAATGTTCAAGTGATGGTCACAACCCATTTGTTTTTATATATAAGTAGGTACATACAATTTCTGCACGCATGGACTATGGTAAATGGTTTTAAATATGACTGATTATAAAGAGACAACGTTGTAAAGAGTTTGGATTTGGCCACAACCCCTATTTTTATATATTGTCATCGAACGCAAATGTGTTTTAAATATTTAGTAATTTTGGATTATGGGAAATGGCTTTAAAATTAAATAAACAAAAGTACTGAAAATATTCTAGTGTTGGTCACATCCCATTCGTTTTTATATTTTTCGTCAAGTGTGCATACCTATAGATTATTATATTTTTGCACAATAAAACTGATCTACATTACAGAAGAAGACTTAAATAGTTTTTAATTTGAATATAAACGTTGTGAAGAGTCCAGTAATGGCCACAACCCCGATTTTTTATTATATTGTCATCAAAATCAAATGTGTAGTTATTGAAAATTAAGCAATATATGATGATATAATAAATGGTGTAAATTTCGATTGAAAAAAAGTATTGAGAAGATTCTAGTGATGGTCACATCCCATTCGTTTTATGTATTTTCGTCAAGTGTACATGTTGTTTATAATATTTCTATACAATAGACTATAAGACTTAAAACTAACCCAAAAGACTAAATGAAAAAAAAGAATAAGTATAAGACTATAACACATATTTTGTAATAAAAACTGACCCAACGGTCTACATAAAAGATGCAATAGAAGAATTACACAATAGTAAATGTATTATATAAAAAACTGACCAAATGGTCTTCATAAAAAAAAAGAAGATGAATTGAACTATAGGAAATATTTTATATAAAATTCACCCAACGTCTACATTAAAAAAGAAAACGAAGAATTAGACTAAAGGAAATAGTTTGCATAAAAACTAACCAAAAGATCTACAAAAAATAAGAAAAAGAAGAATTAGACTATAGAAAGTAGTTACTATAAAAACTGACCCAAAGGTCTACATATTAGAAGAATAATTATACGTCAGGAAATAGATTGTATAAAAACTAACGCAAAGGTCAACATAAAAGAAGACGAAGAAGAATTAGATTAAAGGAAAAGTTTGTATGAAAACTCTCCTTGGTCTACATAAAAGAGGAAAATATTAGACTATAGGAAGTTAGTTTATACAAAATTCAACAAAGGTCTAGATAAAATTAGAAAAAGAAGAATTACGTTTAAAGAAATAGTTGGTATCAAAACTGGCCCAGAGGTCTACATAAAATAAGAAGAAAAAGAATTAAATAATAGGAATAAGTTTGTATAAAAACTCACCCAAAGGGCTACATAAAAGAAGAGGAAGAAGATGAATTAGACTTTAGGAAATAGTTTGTATAAAAACTCACCCAAGGTCTACATAAATTAAGAAAAAGAAAAATTAGACTATAGGAAATAGTTTATTTATGAACTGTCCCAAATGACTTCACAAAAGAAGAGGAAGAAGAATTAAACTCCAAGAAATAGTTTGTATAAAAAATCACCCAAAGGTCTACTTAAATAAAAGAAGAATTTCACTATAGGAAATAGTTTGTAGATTGAATGACATGTGTATTGTAGTTAACCTAAGATAGTTTAATAATTTTCCTATACGAAATTAGTATATTGTTGGTTTTTAGGTAGTATTAGGTATGTAGGTACCTGCCTACAATGATGTTCTAAATTAATTCGAATTCGATTTATAACAAATTTTATTTGAATATCAGAATGTGTCCGTAACCATAGTAACCATAGAACATGTAAAAAATATCAAATGGTTTGTAGACATTTTTTGAATAATATGTAGGTACCTACATTGGTTTGTTCGATGACATAAAAATGAAAATTGTCAGAAATATCAAATATTATATACAAATTATGCAATTTTATTATGCCTATATCTTTACTAATAATTAACAGACTTTTACAATATACGTCTTAAAACTTGCTGTAATGTCTTGCGTTTCATTTTATTATTTCATAATTATATTTATTTCAAAGGTTTATTATTTTCAAGAACATATTCATTCGGTAGGAAAATGAAATATTGTATGAAAAGATATTAAAATGGCGGCATTTATGTACAAAACGCTTACTTTAAAAATAAGTTTAACATTATAATTATACAAAATATTCACCATGTTTTTCATTTAAACGCTAAGTTATACTTGAAAATATATTTTTTTCGTGTAAATACGTACTTCTAACTTTTAAACTATCAGATATTTGTGTGCAAAATGTACACTTTTTTGACAGATATGACTTGGAAAATTTTGTATGAAAAAAATAATTATTGAAATATTTTTAAAATTCAGCATTTTTATCGCATAATTTTTAGCGTGACACTGCATCAGGTATACTGGTACACGTTCGCACATAAATTAGATTTTTAGATGCTCTTGGTTTTTCAGATGGCGTGAGACAAACACACACACACACACATACACTAACATTTTGATTGCTTTATTACTTTAGATTAAAAGCGGTATTCAGTACGGATTGCGCGCGCTTAGAACATAACAGATGGTCACTTGACTTACTATAAACGTCATTACAGCTGACATTTGATTCCTCACAATACCCCTTGACTATATGTAGAGTCAATAACACCCTCGTCTGCGTATGCCGCGCCGTGTGTGGGAAAGAGACAGCATGTTAATCTGACCAAAAAAATATATAATAATATTATTATGGGTGTAAGAGTTGGAGTGAATAGCAGGGCCCGCCTCAGAAAGGGATGACATGACCATGTGAATGATATTTTGAAAGGAAGAAATATCAGAAACTTGAAAATTGACGAGCATTTATGAGACGATGCATGGATGTATCGAATGTGTGCAAAAATAGAGGAGTGTGGCGCTCGTTTCTCTCTGCTTACCCCGCAAGGGATATGGCGTGATGGTATGTATATATGTACCTACCTATGACTAGTTTTATACAACCAGTCAATCAGGCGTTTGACTGGTTGTGTATGTAAATCCAGTCAAACGCCTGGTTTTATACAACCATCATAGCTTCAAATCGTAAACAAATGTGGTCATTTATTATTTCTTACTTCAAATTTTGTTTTTGTCGACCTACGCTAAAAAGGATTTTTTTTAATCTATGTAATAATAAATACTTCCTTGCTCCCTGCGCAAGTGGCGAGTTTATTGCCTTATAGCAATTTCTTCCAACTAAGCCGTGTTTCCATCCCAGATAAGCAATATTAGCATGAGAAATTAATTTAAATAATTTCTCCTCTGCTGGGGATGGAACCCATGACGCAGAATTGTATAAATAGATTATGTTACTCTGTGCATATTATTACTTTATTATTTTTTGTCGTGCAAATCCAAGAGTATTTAGTTTATATTGAATATTTTTAGAGTAGTTACCAGAGACGAATCAACGATCGCCATGAGCATAAAGAATAAAAAATATTACAAAAAAAATAACGAAATTCTCTGTTTTTCACTTGCAGGCACTTCAAGGTTACAAGGAAGGTTTGGAGGATAGTGCTTTGGTGCTTCTGCAAACATTTCTTGGATTCGCTACTGCCTTGGGCTGTGTTGGCTTTGGCCTTGTCATTGTACGTCCATCAAGCCAGTGCCTCATTTCCCGACAATACCTCGCACAGGCTGCAATGCTAGGAATTGGTAATTTCAGAAATATGTTTTCAATATCTTTTTCTCTAAGAAAATGAATACCATTTTTAATCAATTTTATGTAATTAAAATGAATTTGTCCTTGTCATAACTGAATGTACTACGTACATATTAGGTATATCATACAAACCTACCTCTCCAAAATTAAAAATATATTTATCATATTTTCAGGTTTATCGTTATTGGCTCTCAGTAGTGTCCAGGGTTACCATGGTTACGTACTTTTTGTATGGCTTTATGGATTATGTTTGGGAGGATTCCTCTACTCTGTAAAAATGCTCACAATGGAGAGAGTGCGTGCCAAACACTTCACCAGAGCTTGGGGTATTTATTTTTAATTACTTTTGAATCAAAACAAAAATGTCTATTATATACGAGTTTTTTTTTTAATTTATTTTTTTTAAATTAGTTTTGAATCAATGTATAAAACTTTTGTTTATTTTAATCTAATTCATATAACAAATACCTATCAATTAAAAAGCAATGAGTACCTACCTACTTATAGATGAATTATTTGAATGAACAAACTCAAACCAAAAATGAATGTTTGAAATTTTCAGTAATCTTTTTGTAAAATATAATTCGAAATATTATGTTGATTAAGCCCTACAAATGTTTTATTTTAGGTTTTGTGCAAGGTGCAAAGGCTCTTCCTGTTATAATTGGCGTCCCCGTTACCGGTTATATCAATCAACAAAGTCCAAGAGCCGGCTATTACTTTTCTTTTGCGACAACTATGATCGGAGCCATTCTATTATTCTTTGTCGGATTCTCCAAGAGACCAGAGCCCAACAGCTCCATGAACTCTAATAACATGACAGCGGCGACTCTCACTAATGGTGACTGCATTTGTCCTGGAATATCTCCACAAATGCCAAGATTCACTCCCAACTTCAACCACTGTGCCAATGTTAATTATGGACATTATTCCCACCCAGTACCACTACATTCCCATTATTTCTGCCATCATCATACACCTAATCATGTGCATCATTACGGCCATTTACAAAATGGTTTACCTAAATCATTGTCATTTGCCGCCCCTTTAGATTATCACCATGACGGTAACTGTATGAACTGTTTAACTGCCGAAGATCACAACTGTGTGGGCTATAATAGTTGTGTGAGATCTCCGTATCACTATCGACATCACCACCATACAAATAGACTAAGACCATCAAAAAGTGTGCCTGAAGGACTAGCCAGATATGACCCTGGCTGGTCCAGAGGTGGATCATGCAGAAGTTCCTGCAGACGTCCCATCATTAGAAATGTTCAAGTTATAGAACAAATAACTACATCGGTCTAGTAATTAATTAATAGCTATTTAAAGCTACTCACCTATTAAGTATATTAATTTATTTAAGGTGTTCAGTAGATAGTCCATATTGTAATTTTTGTGTTTAATAACTTTATTATTATATTGTATTTATTTTTTGAGAGAAGCGTGCAATTCTGAAACATATATAAGAAATGTAGACTGTAAATTTTTAAATGTTAGCTATTATTAATATGAAATATTTAAATAATAAATTTGTTTGTTTACAGTTTAAATTACATTATTGTGTTGATGTGTTCTTAATATGTAAACATTTTTATTTATTTTATGTCTACAGTCCAATTTCTATGCATACTCAAGAGTAGTATTACTTTTTTCAAGAAAATCAATATTACTGCATTTGTTTCAAAACTCCAATTGTACGTATATTTCAACATTTATAAGTTTATATTTAATTTTATAACTAGTCTTTCTGCTCTTTTAATTTTAAAATTATTTTTATATCTAGTCTTTCTACTCTTTTAAATTTAAAATTATGTGACGGAACACAATCTAAACAAGTACCTACATACTCAAAAATAGTATTTAACTTTTTTTTTATTAGCTTATATGGCATTCCACCCAATCATTAATCATTCCACTAATCAATTTCTGTATTTAACTTTTACCTACATAAAAATGCAGTCATAGTGGAAACTGCTTTACACATGCCCATGAAAATGTGTTGCTCACATTCAATGTTGTTTTTTATTTTCAAGCATAAAATGATTATTATTATGCTTTGTAAAATTATTTTTTTACTAAAGACTTTTTGTATATATTTATTTCCGTGATGTATTTAGATCTTGGAGGAGTAAATATAAATTTAGATAATATGATTCAAATGTAACTCTCCACATATTAATTTGTACTAAACTACTGTTGACATAAATCAATTTGATGATATTAGTTAAACCAGTGGTCGGTAAACTTATTCACCAAATATACATATACATTAACTATCTGTTTGTGAATTTAATAAATCTTTATTTAAATTTTAGACCTTAATTAAATTACGGGTATACACTAAATAAAGCTTGATTTAATGACCTAATACAGATTTTATTTATTAATAAAAAATAATACGAAAGTAAGGTATCCATAAATTTAAATCACGACAATGACTGACAAACACAATGTGAACAATGTGTCCTTTGCATCTCCTTGGAAAGTTTGAGTATGTCAGGTTTGTATGTTGTTTTTTTTTTATTCTATGCCCAATTCCAGGTTCTCATCAATAAGACGACTTCACAGTTTACTTTTGGTAAAATACATGCTTGAAAAATAGTGTTCAAATGAATATGTAAAACCGAAAAGAGAACGAACAGCAAACGCTAGTTTTTTTTCAAAAATAGGTACTATTCAAGGCTTTGAACATGATCATATCTTCCTTCTCCTAGACTTTCAAAGCAGACCATATGTGTTGTGAATTAATTTTACTCCAGTTCCAGTCCAGTATTCCCAAATCAATACAAAGACGTTCAAATTGAGGGCCCCATATTTTCTTGTTTTTTTCAAATACAGCAATTTTATTTCTAAGTTACCAATTTCAATGCCAAAAGGAGAAACTTCAAATTGGTTATTATAGCATTGAAAGAGTTTTTGACTAATGCTAAAGAGCCGCATGCGGCTCGGGTGCCGCACTTTACCGACCAATGAATTATACTATAAGGTATCATCTTTTCATGATTCTTACAATGAAAGTCACCACATGGACATCATTACTAATCAATCTTTAACTTCAATCTTTGTACTTGTTTATCCACTTCCCGAATTAATTTATTGACAATACTATGCAACAGACTGATTTACTATATTGTCTATTGAAATATATTTTTAAATTCCTACATGATCAATCAATTCAAAAAGATAATAATTTTCTTTTTTAATTACACTTCTCAGCTAATTCAATTTACCTTATCCAATCAATATAAGATAGAGTACTATATCATTTGTCAACCCATTGTATAACTCTCGTTAACATACCTACAAAGTGAGGTATTCTGGTAAAAAAAAATACTTATAATAAATGTATTAAGACCATTGACTAGATATTTAATAATTATTGTACCAAAAAATGTCCATTTTGTCTTTATTGGCATAAATTCTTACATCTAATTTATAATAGGTACTTAATACATACTGGAAATGGAAAAACTGGGAAAAACATTGTACTTTAGACTCACCTACCACAAATACTTACTACACATGATTTTTTTTTATTTAATTGATTTATTCAAACATATACACAATTTCAAGATAATATAGTTCCGTTAAATGTAATTAAATAATTTATCAAAAATATTATATAGTTGATTGAATTCACATTTAATTACCTATGTAATATTTTATTTATGGATAGATTTTTACTTAAAAATTTAGGTACTTTACTAAACCTTATTTAAATAAAAAATTTGATGATTTAAATATCTATTTTAATCATTTTCAAAATCTACTGCATACCATGTTTACCTATACTTTGAAAAATATATTTTACCTGAGCAATTAGATTTTGACTGGTGGTTGTGTGTGGTTCTACCATCGTTTTAAAAGGGAATTGTTTTAATCTATAATTATTTATTGTTATTTTTTATGAATAGTGAATTATTATCAAGTTATCAAATTTTGAAGTTATTCCCAACTGTAGAAAATAATATGTATAGTGTGAAGTGTGGTCATTTTTATTCATAGTAGGACCTTCCAAATAAAATATATACACATAAATTAACTAGAATAATAAAAAAATAAATAGGAATTTACATACTTAAAGGAATAAAAACCAATTTAAAAATAATTATAAAATTTGTGTATTTAAATTTAAATTTTAACGGATAATAATATAGGTACATTAAAATAATTTCAAAATGAAAATTGTTTCATTTTATGTATTAACGACAATCGTCCATTATTTTTGTTTGCTCATATTGAATTATTCCTATCACTATACCTACAACATTATTTGAAAATATAAACATACTTCAGGGAAGAGTTTAGTGAGTAATTTATTATTCCTGTGTCATTTGAACAATCTTTATATTAAATAATATTCATATTTATATATCTAAATTGGTATTTCTTGGAATGTAACTTGTCTGACTGACAACATATCGAGATGACTTGCACCCTTAAAATAAAACGACAAAAAATATTGTTTTATATTATGTAAATCATTGATATATATTTTATACTTAATGTTAAATACTTAATATATTATGTGCTTATGTCACATGCTTATTCTTTTTTTTATTTCTTTATCATTTGTGTTGTTTTATGTACCTATGTAAACGAAGAATATCTAACAAAATTTATTAAATAATTTAAAGATAATTTTCATATAATATGATATTATCAATGAAGCACTGTGATATCTTAATGTTTTCAACGACAAAATTGTTTTAGTTTTACATGGAAATGTTTACAATGTAGGTACCCAATCTTTTCAATTAGATTTTGTAAGAACGACTTCCCAAATGTGTATTCGAATTTTTATCTAATGAAAAATAATTATAGATACTTATAAATTTCTTCTTCCTATATGAGTAATCTATAAGAAGTTACTTTATATGTGTATAATAACAGCAATTAGTAATTTATTTTAAATGTTTTTAGATTTCTATAACTACTTACCTAATAATAATGTATATGATGAACCCAACAGATGTTTATCTGAAAGAAATAAATAAAATATTGGTTCTAAATCATTCAAAATCAATGATTATTTATAGTAGGGATGTTACGGAGCTTCGACTCCGACTCCGAAAGGTCGGAACTTCCGATTGATTTTACACCTCCGACTCCGACTTCGGTTCCGATAGTTTTGAATCGGAGGTTATAACGAAGATCAAAACGTAGCGAGCAACAGCCATCCTGTTGATAAATTTGATGTATGAAAAGCTTACTTAATGAGTACAACAAAGAAAAACGGATTCTTATCTGTGACGTTATATAAATTCAATATGGCAATAAGCCCGCCATTGTGCACTTGTGCTCAGAAAGTTTTAAAATAAATAAATAAATATATCACACATTATACTCGATTGTTCGCCAATATTTATCGTGTCCACCAGGTTCAGTGGCAAGTGAGCAACTTTTTAGTGGTGCTTGTCTAATATATATATAGCCGCTGAGAAATAGACTGGATGGAGATAAAGCTGCCAAGCTTTTGTTTATTAAGTACAATTTGCTACTTCTAGAGTCACTTAAATTTATTTAAAATTTTAAATTATGTAGGTATATTTTTCTATTGTTGCATGTTATCTACGTATGAGTATTATCATTTATACTTGACCTGATTAAAATGGCTGATGACTGAATTATATTTCTATTATTTCATTAGGCCTGCCCTTAAATTAACTTAACACATCTGTGTCTTCTACTTCACCTCCGCCTCCGACTCTGGCTCCGACTCCGACTCCGACTCCGATATATAAGATTTAAAACCTCCGGCTCCGACTCCGGTTCCGGTATACTCACCTCCGTAACATCCCTAATTAATAGATATAATTTCACATGTGGTAAACATTACATATTATACAAGTATTTATAACAATGTGTTATTTGACAAATGTTTAACAGTAAATTGAAAAGATTTAACAATCTTTTTTTGTATGATCAATGATCAAACATTAATATTATGTTAATTATAAGTAAAAAAATATTAAAATGTTTCTTATTTATGAATTTGGAAATATCAATTTAAGATGTAATTAGGTATAATTCAAACTACTTGTATAAAAAAATATTATTTTCAATTTTCTCTATTCTCGGAGATAATCATTTTTTTGGAAATTGCTAATATGATGAATTTTTTAATTCGTTTAGGTATCTAATTGTGTGTAAGTAGGTAGATTCGTTTAATGAATAAATTACCAAAACCATCTTGTATCATACAAATTTTTACTGCAACATAAGTGCATTCATATATTATAATATTGATCATTCTCTTTGTAATCAAAATTTTAGAATTGTATTTGTATACCTACATACATATGGAAGGACGCCATCAATCTCCGTGATCTGCTTTTATTCTTATTTAATTTATGTTTACGGAGTAAATCTATAACGTAACATGTTTCAAATCGTGATATATTTAACAGTGTTTTTTTAATTTTATTTTAAATTAAATTTCCCCTATTTTCCTAAAATTCATTAAATATAATTCATACTCAATAAATACATGTTTTTTTGTTGAATAAAATCAAATAGGATTTCTATAATATAAGGAAAACCTGTCAGTAATTTTCAGTAGAGGTTTACACAACTACCAACTAATCAAAACCTGTCAGTAATTTATTTTCAGTAGAGGTTTACACAACTACCAACTAATCAAAACCTGTCAGTAATTTTCAGTAGAGGTTTACACAACTACCAACTAATCAAAACCTGTCAGTAATTTTCAGTAGAGGTTTACACAACTACCAACTAATCAAAATACCCAAATTTATGTTTTGAGCAGCCCATGTGATTTTCCAAGATGTTTTACGATAACTCTACCAGTTTGTTTCCGTCAGAGTCTATTTTTATTTTTCTATAATAATATATCCATAATTTAATATCACATTTGATTTACATGCAAAATATTGTGTTATGTTATTTTAACAATATTATTATTGTTTATGAGAAGATATATTACTGTTGTTATTATTATTTAAATTATTTTATTTTAGCGTTGGAAAAAATTAAAGCAATAATATTTTTTAAAGAATATTTTTATTTCTATTTACCTTTTCATTTCAATTACAAAATACATACCATAAACCTAATATAGATCATATTTACATAATCCATAACACTGTTTTACAATATGAAGGAGAACCAGAAGAAAGAGGCTTTTCCTGTTCCGATGTATAGATGATATGGAAGATATGAAAATCAATTATTTATTCAAAATATTTCAGAGAATTTCTAAGACTTCCTTTGATATCTTTTTCTATATAGAATATCTCCATAGGTTTGTAATATTATTCATCTAATGTAAGTATATTATACAAAAGTACAAGCAGGAACCATAGATGAAATTCATCCAACTGTCGATTTGTTCAGGAGAACTTTGTTCTCTTAACATATCGACAATGTATCAAGCCAGAATACGCGAGAATTGTATGGAGAGGTCTACTTTTTTCACGGCTTTTCCAACTTTGAAGTCAAAAAACACCAACTTAGAGGCTTCGCAGCATATATGTTCCATACACAGATTTACTCAGAATTCGGAGTAGAACATTTCGTGTGTCTGTGTGTGTGTGTGTCTGTGTGTGTGTGTGTGTGTCTGTGTGTGTGTGTATGCTGTGTGTGTGTGTGTGTGTGTGTGTGTGTGTGTGTCCCTTATAACTTTTGATCCGCTCAATTTACAGAGCCTAAAATTTCAGAATATATAAACAGTTACAGGCCTACAAAACTTTTATACTCGGAATTTTGAATTTTTGTTTCAGTCAGGGGTTATCAACTTTTGAATTTTTATTTTATTTTTCCCTATATCTCAGAAACCATAAAAGCTAGAACGCTGAAAATTGGTATAAACATAGACAAATACAAAATCTCAAATTAGTTTTTTCAAAAAAATTCCAGGGTTTCTCAAACATTTTTTATTAATATAAGTATTTTTTTATTATAAATTTATGAGTTTAACTGCCTATATTTCCATTTTTTTTTTAAATATCGAAAAAAGCCGAAACACCCCAACTAGATAATTTAATTTTATATAAAAAATATTAACATTGTAGCAGTACATCTCAAATTTTTTTAACAATTTTTATAAAAATTGAATTTAGTGACGACATCGCTTCATACAATTTGTATGGTTGTCACCTATACACAATATCAAAGAAGACTTAATAGTTTGATACTTCATCTCTAAACATACAATATACATATACCATCATGCTGTTTTCATATTCCGGGTAGGAAAAAAAGACTGACCTCCATACTATCCTATCTTGACTACCTAGGTACATGTGTTGTATAGAAAACTAAATATCATAAAATAATAAATAATTTGTATTTATGGGTTTGGTACTTATTCTTCAACTATACATACTATCGCTGTCGACAGTTGGATCTCATGTGTTACATGCAACTAGTAGATAATCAATGATGTTTTTTTAACCGTTTCCATGCTAATCCCGAGGCATGGTTGTGATGTATCATTTGCTACACCAGTGCGGATCACGATGGGTAATCAGGGTGGACAATGCTTCACTACTTAAACTCACTGTAGAAATCTTATTTATCGATATATAATTTTAAAAAATTAGAAAAAATATAATATAAATTACAGCTTTCTAACATTTCCTTTCTGAAATATAAATAAATCTTCAATAATAACAACCCCCACCTATTTACACCTTATAATTGGCTTTATTGGAAATGGTTTTTGGCTTATTAATAGGCACTCAAAAATATCCCTATTTCCATACACCCATTTCCATCCCTTTTAAAAAACAAGGAAAACCGGTGAAATACCAAAGAGATATTTATATATTTTAAAAAACTTCCAACCCGAATTAATTTCCAAAATTCCTTCCTTTGTGGAAGATTTTGTTATTAAACCTTTTGATTTCCAAATCTATCAGCTCTCTACGATTATCCGTTTAGGCTGAGTGTTGATGAGTAAGTATGTCAATCCGTCAGGACACTTTGATATTGAGATATAAAGATGAACTGCTTAGAGCGTCGCTGTGTGACACGGCGTTCATTCCGAATGCACCCCAGGAAGGTAGGTACCTACACCGCTATTTTTTTACACTTAATTTTTGACAAAACAATGAAATACTTACGTCAATTTTTGTTTTATAAATATATTTCTCAGCTTTCTAACATTTTTTCTGAGATATGAATCTTCAATAATAACTACCCCCTACCTCTTTACAATTATAATTGACTTTATTTTAACATAGAATAACATAATTTGACCCTTTCATAGAAAACTGCTTTTAGGAAAATCCGATAAAGTGAATTAAATAATCAGATAAGCACTTAAAAATTATTACTATTTCCATACGCACATTTTCATCCCTTTAAAAAAATGGTAAAACACCCTTTTACTACGATTTTACTTTTTCACCCTTTTACGATTTGGTATATCGATACTTTTAATAGAAGTATCGATATACCAAATCTCAAGTTAATATCACGTCTAGTTTCCAAGATATTCGTATATTCTAAAAAATATCGATTTCCAAAAGTATTTCCATAGTGGAAGGTTTTGTAATCAAAGCTATTTGGTTTCTAAATTTCATTTCTCTATGATTAGCCATTTGGGCTGTCCGTCGACGAGTGAGTATGTCAGCCAGTCAGTACATTTTGCTTTGTAGATATAGATTTATATTGATCATATAAAATGAACATTTTAATAAATGCATTTATATACAAAAATACTTGCATCATTCTCATTTAATTATAAGTAGGTATATAGTTTGAAAAACATGCAGTGTAGTACCTAATTATTATTTGAATATGTAAAAAGGAAACTGTTTATAAGAAGCAACACTATACATTATTGAATGAAGATTTGAAGTGACATTTTTTAAATTCAAATTCATGTTATTATATTTTAAATTAATTTTGCCTATAAACAGTTTATCTGAAATTCATTTAATTTTACTAAGATATTCATAAATTGATTTATACATTATTTAACAATATGTTAGAAAGTTCATTTGTGAACTCTTCAATAAAAAACAGTAGAAATATTTTTCTTAAGAGTAATAATGAAAATGAAGACATAACTACTTCTGATACTGAACTAAGGGAACTTTATAGTATCATTGAAAAGAACAAAAAAGAAGTAAGTAATAACCGTATTGTTATTTATGAATCAACTCTTGAAACAAATCATTAAATGTGTCTTTGTTAAGTTGGAATCACAACCCAAGACTCAAAGAAAAATTCCGAGATAAGTTTTAAATGGATATGTATACTCCATAATGCATTTCTATCCTTACCAACATATTTTTATAGAATAACAATTCTCCATAAGCTTTGGTTCTAAGTGTCTCAGTTTGATACTCATTTTGACAAGTTATGTTTGATAAACTAATTTATTTAATAATATAACAAATATCAATAATATAGTCTAAGTGCAGAAATATTTACAGCTTATTGAAATAAATGAACAATTGACAGCAAAATACAAATGGAATATTGTCCAGTCTCGTTGCAAAAAAATTGACGCAATATTGAGTAATCATTCCATGTCTAAACAATCTTGTGAAGATTTACAGAATGGTGTTCTAACAACTAGGCTAATAAAACCTCGTCTTAGTTGTATTGCAGAATGTCCATTTACACACAAACTTAGTTACAAGTCATGCACTATTTCAGGATTGGTGAGTAACATTGTTCAGTTTTATATTATGATAGAAATATTATTAATTTTATATTTTGATATTGATTAGGTATGATTTTCTTTTGTGCAGAATTTATATGATATATCACTCATGAAGAATTATCCTTTTATTCAATGTTTAGATGTTTCAAATAATTATATTGACAACTTGAATGTGTTGAGTAACTTATCCTTTATGACATACTTGAATGCATCACATAACTTGCTATTTATTCTTTTGGACTTTATAGGTGAATATAGTTTTATTTTTTTCTGTAACCTCATAATATTATTATATAATACAAATTTATTGATATTCATGTGCAGTATTCCTCTTCAATAAATTCTTCTCTCTCTCTCTCCTGCAATCCCCTATTCCTCTTCTTTACTTTTATTACAACTAAATTGTAAATACATTATTGAATTAAATTAAATCTAGCATAAACTTGGAATGCAATATATTTTTTAAATTCTATTCTGCCTTTCTATGAATCTATTTTTGTTATTTTTTACATTACACATTCTGAGTATTTTCTCATTTGTTTATTTTCTTTAATAAGGGGACTTTAAATGCTCTAATAGGGTGTGAAATATTATTTATTACAGCACCTTTGATATTAAGAGAAGTGGACTTTTCGTATAATAAAATAGAAATAATTCATGATTTATCAGATTTTTGGTCATTAACTGTTTTGGATATTTCCCATAACAATATAAGGACTATTCAAGGATTGGAAAATTTAAGGTTACTCTTTATATTATAATTGAACTTATGATTTATAACTTAATGACGATTAACAGTTATATAAGTTATAAGTTTCTCAAAATTTTGGTTTTGTTTTCTAGGTTTCTACAAAAACTAGACTTATCAAACAATTTGATTGAATGCTTAGAGAATTTGGATAACCTTCATCTCACATATTTGAACCTTTCAGATAATCATATATATAAATACTATTTCAATGAAAATAAAGGTTTACATACTTTGAAAGATCTCCTGTTTCTAAACATTGATAACAATGAAATATCTTCTCTTGAAATACTTAAATATTGCAAAGGGTATGTACTTTTAAGTACACAAATGTTATTTCAAAATACCAACATCTATTACAAACAAATTAAAACCATGGATTTAAATCTAATTTTCAGAATTCAAACAATCAGTTTGAAAAACAATAAAATAAAGCACATGTTTGACTTGCCATACTTTGCAAAGGGATTAATAAACTTAAAAAATCTAAATCTAAGTGACAATGACATTTGCAATAATATGAAGTTTTGTGAAGTCTGTGCTTTATTATTTCCTAAACTGGAAATTTTGAATGAAGTAATAATTGATTCTAAATTGAAGGTAACATAGAAAATAATCAACACATAAATTTGGAATTTGTTACATTCCCATGTTTTTACACAATGGAATAAAAAAGAATGTGTTCCAGTATGTGTCTCTCCCATCAAACAACTGTGTCCTTGTAACATGTACTATATACATTTGCATAAATTCTCTAAAATAAGCACATGCTTGTGCTGTAGACAAACAAAACCAGTCGAGGCTGAATTTTTAGTTCAGAGACCCATTGTGCCACTGAGTTATATATTGTAGAAAAGTGGCAAATGCAATTTTTTTGTAACTACTAATAGAAATATTTGTAAAATCTTGTGTGAAAAAAGTGAACATACAGCTTCTTGTGCTGTGCCTAATAGAGGTTGACGACCATCACACCAAACTAATAAACTCAATCATAATATAATAATAAACTCAATTCTTTTCAAAATCAGTAAGTACCTATTGTATAATATTGTAATTTTTAAATTGAAATGTGTACCCAATAAATTAATGTAAGTTGTTGAAAATTATTATTGGTAATTCAAGAAAACCCATGAAGATTTCCATTCAAAGCAGTTGATGGAAAAAGCTGAGAATACACTTTTGAATCTGACATTAATTGAATTAAAAAATCCTCCTAATGTTCAATACACTAACACGATGGACAAGATGTTATCATGGCCAATGGTTGTATTGACTGGCCCACATAACTCATGGAAAGGTGATATCCTATTTTTCCATTACATTTTGTTTATTCACTGTTTTATTTTCATGTCTATAAATATATAATATGAGGTTCTTATATTTACGAAACATAACTTAGCTTGTAGATATTTTATAAATATAATAATTACAAAAACAAAATATATTAAACAAAATACAAACAATATACATTACAGCATATGTATGTATGTAGTATGTATGTGAAGGTAAATTTTTATGCACATAAGTAATTTAAAAATAGATCATCTGGGGATATTTTATTAAAAAAATACATCATTATGAAATAACTATTTACAAAACATGATCTTGAAGTATTTCCGTATGAATCCTATTTTTGTGGAAAGGTGATATCCTATTTTTCCATTACATTTTGTTTATTCACTGTTTTATTTTCATGTCTATAAATATATAATATGAGGTTCTTATATTTACGAAACATAACTTAGCTTGTAGATATTTTATAAATATAATAATTACAAAAACAAAATATATTAAACAAAATACAAACAATATACATTACAGCAAATACTAAAGTATGTATGTGAAGGTAAATTTTTATGCACATAAGTCATTTAAAAATAGATCATCTGGGGATATTTTATTAAAAAAATACATCATTATGAAATAACTATTTACAAAACATGATCTTGAAGTATTTCCGTATGAATCAAGATGTTTCTTCGTCTACATCTATTCATAGTAAATCTAGTCTTTATCTTGTATCAACTTCAAAGAAAAGCAAAGTTCGGAAATGCACATTTTTATATTTATTATTTTTATGTACAATCATAGAATTATAAGGTACAGAAGCCGCGTGTTATACAAATTTCAAATTCAAATGTATGACTCAAATGTACCTATTCAAAATATGAGTTTTTTTTACATGTGTGTGTGAGGCGGTAGATCGGTAATCGAATCAGTAGGTGTATGTATACTGCATAGAAAAGAGATTTTACGTGCACTACTATATATTCTATGACTGTATTGACGGCCAGGCGAGTGAAACTCCGGTGTTTCACCGTAATTTTTGTTGTCATACTTTCATTGCGCTGACTAGGTATCTGTATCATATATAATCTAAGTGTACAATAGTAATAGGAAATTTATTTGTTTTTATATTTAGGATCTTTATGTGTTGAACTAAGGAATAAATATTTTGACAAAGTATATTATGCCTATATCCATACAACAAAAAAGATAAAAATTGAAAACCCAATGAGTAGGCACTATCATTACATGACAAAAAATGCATTTACTGACATGATAAAATATAATATGTTCATCACATATTGGGAAAGTCTCGGAGAAAGCTATGGGCTAAGTAAGTTGCACAATAAATTATTATTATTATTTCAATACAGGCAATATGACCATTCAATGATGATTTGTGCCGTTTGACAATATGAGAATTTTATTTCAAAACAAAACAAAAACAGTTTAAAAAAGGCAAATAAAACCTATAAAACTACCATGTTTTTTGTACACAAATTTTATAATTTCCCTGTGAATAATAGGGGAGTGTCGAATCTTTAGTGGAAACTTGCTGCGTCAATCTTACCACGAAGAGATTGGTATAAATCGTATCAAACTCTAATAGATCATCCAAAGAATATGTGATCCAGATCTACTAGATCTAGGCCACACTTACAATGTTGAGAATTAACAAGATTTAATATATACAAATGAGCATCGAGTCTATAGTGTTATCTGGGTCTATTTAACTTCATCTTATGATACTAGGGCTTGCCTGGAATGTCACTTAATATTTCCTTATACAACGAACCCTTGACCATGCTCCCCCGATCCCAGAATGTTCTCCAGTGAACACGATCAACCTGCCCAGCCAACCGTTTACGATCACACTTGGAGAAAATCATATCAGAATGGAATACACCAGAGACGGTTGCTGTCCTAGCCAAAGAATCCACAGTTTCGTTATTATAATATATTCCCTTATGAAAAGGGATATCGTACTTCCCTGGCAATTCTTCATTAATTTATGTAACTCCAATTTAAGAAACAATATTATTTCACTGTCAATGTACATAAAAGGAAGAGAGGTAGCTTCTGAATCAACGACAAAGAATTGTGTAATAACTATAAATTTGCTAGAATTTAAATTTTTACAATATTATGGGCTTCCAGCAAAGCAACGCATTCCGCCATACGTAATAAAGATACATTATTATTTTTGTCTATAAGGTCTTTGTAACAGCATTAATTGCTTATTAGTGTACATCTATACATCTTATTGAAAGTTTGACAATTTTTTATGCTGATGACATGCTTCAATATAACAGTTCAATTTACTTTAACTACATTTTAACTACCTATATCAATTATCTTATTATTATAATAAAATGTTACTTATTCCACAGGCTTTGACGAAATAGAAAATGCTGTTAAAAAGAATAAACTTCTTCTGTGTCACATTGAAATTGTAGGAGCATTAATACTTAAAGCAAGAACAGCTAATTCACATTTATTCATTATATTAAAGGAAGACTCCAATAACTTTGAATCGTTAAATGAGAAAGATTGGTTTGTATTATTCCTGTCTTTTTCTACTGCAAGAAACCTCTAAAACACATGGATATTTCCCCATTAATTTTAATGACTTAAGTCGTCGCTTAGCGTTTGGATAATCTGTGGTCACAGCGTGTGTAACATGTTGTGATCTCATAATATGATTTAAAAAAATTTAAATTGAAAACTTTAAGAATAAATGTATAAAAACATTTTAACTTATAAATATTCTATTTACTCGTTTGAGCCAGTAACATTCTATTGCAATGCTGTGAGATTCATATGGTGGTTTGTACCTACATTATAATGTGCACTCAAGGTCAAAGAGGTTGATTTTATTAAGTTTATTAACACTCAGTTGTGATAAAAAAATTGCCATCACAACAAAAAAATTACAACTGAATTATTCCTTCTAGATAAAAATGATGTGCCATTCATTTTTTTTCCAGTAATTCCAGCAGTAATATTGTATCAAAATGTACCATCACTTCTGAAAATACTTATGTGAATATGTCTTCAAATTCAAATTGCGAGGTATGTTTTATTTTAATTTAGTTTTTTGTGAATCACCAATAAAATCTGTTGACAAGAAACCATCAAGAAACAATGCTTTGAGGTTATAAAAGCAATATCATGAGATAGAAGATGCAAATGAATAAAAAGCTTTACATAAAATGGAAACAGACATTAAGAAAGAAAATAATAGTGCTGAAGACAGAAAATAAAAAATATTTAAAATATCTATAATTTTACTAAAATGTTTGTCAATAAATATCCCAAAATATACACAGCACCAGATGGATACAATCGACTTTGAGTTACCTATTAAAAAGACATGTGAATTGAGAGAATAGAAATGCAAAAAAGAAAAGGTTTCATTACGACACTTAAACATCAACCATACCTTATAATTTTCATTTTTTCTTTGAGTGTATTTAAATAAACTTTTTATGATTTGTAGATCAATTTGGAACTGCCTTATTTCGAAGAATATGAGCCTTTAAAAAGAGAAATGATACCAAGTTCAAGTGAACCACAAATTTCTTATATATCTGAAAAATTAAATGATTTATCAATTCCATCTTTTTTTTCTCCTGAAAATTTGGAATCCTATCGCATAGACCATCAAAAGTTTGTTTCCAACTTATCTATAATTTATACTTAGTATATTCATGATTTATACCTAATTAAAAATTTACATAATTTTACCAATGTTCATCTTATTAATTTCTCACATAAATATTGGTTCTCTGGGCTGGAAACACTGGTTGGTTGGAAGAAATTGCCATATTTGCCATGAATAGTATATATAAATTTATTTTTATTAAATATCATGGAGCAAATAATTTAATTTTCTAGTTATAAGGGATGTATAATATATGCATATTATGAAGATAAATGGAATTTGTCAATTAAACTGGCCGGCCATATTATTCAGAAAATAATAAGTTGAATTACTAGATTTTTTTAATAGAGATTACTAAAGGTTTTTTTTTATTATTTTACAGAAAATTGGATGATATTCAAAATAATGAGGTTATTGAAAAATCAGAAATAATATCATTTTCTAATCAATATAGTAGATCCAAACAAGAGAATTTAATAATTCAAAATCAATCAGTGGCAAATGTAAGTTTTTGAATTTTTAGCAAAAGTAAAAGTAAGGAATCTATGAAATTTTTACTGTGGATTATACATAATGGTCCCCCGTAGGATAAGAACTGATTCCCTGGCTCATTGTTTCACAGTAGCTGGTCCATCTACATGGAACAAACTACCCCACAGACTAAGCTAAGTAAACAACATTACGACATTCAAAAACACATCTAAAGACATACCTTTTTAGAAAATCACATGAAAATAACTCAACTTCACCTAACTGACCAACTTCAAATGGTTTTATTTCTAAATGTCTCATGGCATTAAACTAGTAATATAGAATTTGTAACTGTTTTAATTTAATATTTTGGTCACTAACATATGTAAAATCCAATGTAAAGCAGCACCCTTGAGGTGATCTCTCGTCAAAACAGCGCTATATAAATCATAAACTATATTGTGAGTAAAAATCAAATGGGAGGGCAGGTCTAGGTCTATCTTTAACAGACACTGAGCTACAAAGTGATTTTAAAAGTTCCTTCAGAGAAATACAGAAATTCACTTTTGATCTTCAAACTCAATATTCTATTTTCGTGTAAATCATACTATTTATCTCGAAAACACTTAATTTTTTTATTATTATTATTTTGTACAAAACTTTCGCATCATTTTTTATCGAGCTCCTACAGTTTTCTATATATAGTTGATCTATGATAAATGCCATTTTCCCCCATATCATCACGCCATTTCCCTATTTGGCCTAGGCAAGGAAAACCAAACGCCAGACTATTCTATCTTGACATACATTTCTTGCTTCATTCATGTCCTTACATTGTCTTATACACGCCCTTTTATAACGTCTTCATGCTTGCCATTTCCTCAGAAATTTATTAAAAAACAAAATACATAGTGTTTGAAGGTCAACTTTTCGAAAGTGAAAGTAAAGATGGCTTTGACGATTATACTATGTTAAACATTAATCAACTGTCTATCAAACATGCCTAGTTTGGTTCCTGTAGACTTTTATTTTTTGCTAGAAGTTCTAATTTCATATGTATTTATGTCTCTTCTCTGAAAGAACTTTTTTAATCACACTGTAGCTCAGTGGTTCTTGAAGACAGTCACCCAGTCTCCTCCCTCCTGAAAGTTTTTTTAACTAGCAATGAGTCAGGGAATCAGCGATAAAATATCTATATTCTATGGCAGACCACCCTGTATTTTGGATGGAAATATTTGATTTCATAATACCCTACCAAATTTCAGGTAAACATATCCAGTAATTTGCTATCAAATCAACAGGATACTTTTTCAAACAAAGAATATTTTGGTGAAGACGATCAATCAGAAACCAATAATAATGTATGTAATAACATATTTTTTACTTCAATAAATTAAATAAACTATTGACATACAAAAAAAAATCAATTGAAATTGTTTTTCCTGAAATAATATTTATTGAATTTAAATTGCAGAATGAGCTGATAAGTTATCATACTCCTATATCTTCCAGGTAATAACTGAATTCATTAATATACAGACGGTGGCCAAATTAATACAATCAAAGGAAAAAAATGCAAAAATAATTGTATTTTTAGCTGTTATCCAGCAAAATCGAATCACATCAGTATATTTTTAATTGTGGCAACTCCCTTCATTATTGTTATCGTACTTGCAACACTTTTTAAGCATCAACATGAAGTTTGTCACATACAAGATACGATAATGTCAGTTTAGTCAAGTTTAGTATTGGTCTTCACAGAGTGTGCGGGTGTTAATGGAATATTTTGCCCATTGATTTTGTGTTTATTTGAGACAGTGTTTGAGTGTTTCTTACATTTTTTTTAAATAACAGGTAAACCTAATATTTATTACTAAATATTTATCACAATTATACTACTTATCAAATTATTACGATTTTGATAAATTATTTTCTAAATGTATGCTGAATTTCAGAATTTTTTGGTTTATTTTAGAAATGGGAAGATCTTGCGACCTCACTCCAAGAAAAAAATCTAAAATTGCAACCCTTCTTGGTCACTGTGAATACAGTCAACGAGAAATTGCCACACTTACCAATGTTTCTCAATATTCTGTGCACAAAATAAGTAGGCAAATGAAAGGAAATGTACCCCTTGAACCATCTCGAATAGGAAAATGTGGACGAAAGCGCATTACTACTCCGCGAACAGAAAGAAAAATCAGAAATGTTGCTCTAGAAAATAGACAGAAGCCTCGAAAAGTAATAAAATCTATTTTGCAGACCACAGGAGTCAATATATCTGATCGTACATTGAGACGAAGATTGGTGGAAATGGACCTCAAATGTTATCGCCCAGTGAAAAAGCCAAAACTAACACCTGAAATGCGTAAAAAGCGACTAGAATGGGCACTAAAACACCAAAATTGGAACGAAGACGATTGGAGCAAGGTATTAGAATGTAAAATAAGTTTTTATGAAACTTTCTGTATTAAATAAAATTGACTAGTGAAAACTTCTCGTGTTCTTTCAGGTTTGTTTTTCTGATGAATCCTCAATCCAAATACTGCAGGACAAAACTCAATATGTGAGAAGAAGGCCAGGTGAAAAATATAATGAATGTGTGGTCCAAAGAGTGAAGCACCCTCAGTCAATAATGATCTGGTCAGTGATTAGTGGGATGGGTATGGGAAGGCTGTATATTGTGAATGGCACAATGCGCCAGGACCAGTATATAGAAGTTTTAAAAGGGAGACTAAAGCCTCAAGTGGCCGAATGGTTTCCAAATGGAAAATATGTATTTATGCATGATTCTGCACCCTGCCACAAAGCGAAAACCGTTACTAAATTTCTAGAAGGAGAAAAAATAAAGGTATTAGATTGGCCAGGAAATTCACCGGATCTAAATCCAATTGAAAACGTTTGGGAGGCTCTGAAAAGGGCAATTGTAAAAAAAGGTGTCATCACCAACAAAAGACAACTAATAGAAAACATAATTGAGGCATGGCACAACACACCAGAATTAAAAAATATCTCAATTAAATGTATCTCCAGCATGCCCAGAAGAATATCAGCAGTAATTAAAGCTAAGGGAGGATTTACTAAATATTGATCATTTTACCATAAAACGTATTTTATTATCAATAAACTATTATATATTCATAGTAAATGCATTTTATTTTATAAAAATATATTAAATCTCCCATAATATTCTAGAAAGATCGAAATAAAATAAAAAAATAATAATTTTCAATGATTCGAAGTCTAAAAACTGCTATAAATTCATTTGATTGTATTAATTTGGCCACCGTCTGTAAATTCAATTAGCAGAATCTATTGTATGTGTATCTGAGATTTGAAATTTTCTAAAGTGAAAAAACAACACATTAAAACCTGTTGTAATTGAACTAGTTGCATGTAACACATGAGATCCAACTGTCGATAGCGATAGTATGTATAGTTGAAGAATATGTACCAAACTATAAACCCATAGATACAAATTATTGAATATTTTCAGATATTTTGTTTTCTATACAACATATGTAGGTATGTATGTCAAGATAGGATAGTATGGAGGAAGATCCTTTTTCCTACCCAGAATATGCAAATAGCATGATGTATGTATGTTTGGAGATGAAGTATCAAACTATTAAGTCTTCTTACATATTGTGTATAGGCGACTGCCATACAAAATGTATGAAGCGATGTCGTCACTAAATTCAATTTTTAAAAAAATTGTTAAAAAAAAATTGAGATCTTCTACTACAATGTTAATATTTTTTATAGGAAATTAAATTATCTAGTTGGGGTGTTTCGGCTTTTTTCGATAATTGTAAAAGTTTTGGAAATATAGGCAGTCAAACTCATAAATTTATCATAAAAAAAATATTTTTCTTAATAAAAAATGTTTGAGAAACCCTGGAATTTTTATGAAAAAACTAATTTGAGATTTTGTATTTGTCTATGTTTGTACCAATTTTCAGCGTTCTAGCGTTTATGGTTTCTGAGATATATGGAAAAATAAAATAAAAATTCAAAAGTTGATAACCCCTGACTGAAACAAAAATTCAAAATTCCGAGTATAAAAGTTTTGTAGGCCTGTAACTGTTTATATATTCTGAAATTTTAGGCTCTGTAAATTGAGCGGATCAAAAGTTATAAGGGGGGGACGGACACACAGACACACGAAATGTTCTACTCCGAATTCTGAGTAAATCCGTGTATGGAACATATATGCTGCGAAGCCTCTAAGTTGGTGTTTTTTGACTTCAAAGTTGGAAAAGCCGTGAAAAAAGTAGACCTCTCCATACAATTCTCGCGTATTCTGGCTTGATACATTGTCGATATGTTAAGAGAACAAAGTTCTCCTGAACAAATCGACAGTTGGATAAAAGTGATAACATTACCCAAGTCAGTTTTGAAGCTCTTATTATATACATATCTATATTACTAGTTGCATGTAACACATGAGATCCAACTGTCGATAGCGATAGTATGTATAGTTGAAGAATATGTACCAAACTATAAACCCATAGATACAAATTATTGAATATTTTCAGATATTTTGTTTTCTATACAACATATGTAGGTATGTATGTCAAGATAGGATAGTATGGAAGAAGATCCTTTTTCCTACCCAGAATATGCAAATTGCATGATGGTATGTATGTATGTTTGGAGATGAAGTAACAAACTATTAAGTCTTCTTACATATTGTGTATAGGCGACTGCCATACAAAATGTATGAAGCGATGTCGTCACTAAATTCAATTTTTAAAAAAATTGTTAAAAAAAAATTGAGATCTTCTACTACAATGTTAATATTTTTTATAGAAAATTAAATTATCTAGTTGGGGTGTTTCGGCTTTTTTTGATAATTGTAAAAGTTTTGGAAATATAGGCAGTTAAACTCATAAATTTATCATAAAAAAAATATTTTTCTTAATAAAAAATGTTTGAGAAACCCTGGAATTTTTTTGAAAAAACTAATTTGAGATTTTGTATTTGTCTATGTTTGTACCAATTTTCAGCGTTCTACCGTTTATGGTTTCTGAGATATATGGAAAAATAAAATAAAAATTCAAAAGTTGATAACCCCTGACTGAAACAAAAATTCAAAATTCCGAGTATAAAAGTTTTGTAGGCCTGTAACTGTTTATATATTCTGAAATTTTAGGCTCTGTAAATTTAGCGGATCAAAAGTTATAAGGGGGGGACGGACACACAGACACACACACACACAGACACACACACAGACACACAGACACACACACAGACACACACACACACAGACACACGAAATGTTCTACTCCGAATTCTGAGTAAATCCGTGTATGGAACATATATGCTGCGAAGCCTCTAAGTTGGTGTTTTTTGACTTCAAAGTTGGAAAATCCATGAAAAAAGTAGACCTCTCCATACAATTCTCGCGTATTCTGGCTTGATACATTGTCGATATGTTAAGAGAACAAAGTTCTCCTGAACAAATCGACAGTTGGATAAATTTGAATGTTTGTATCTATGTATGTATGTGTTGAATGCGCTCCTAAACCGTTCATCTGATTGCAATGAAACTTTGATGAATTGTCGAGTTTATGACCGAGATGGTTTCTGGATTAAAAAAAATTCTTCTTCTTCTTCATCGGGTATTAGGTCATTTTATGAAGGTAAAATGACCTAATACTCTGGGAGAAGAAGCTCCAACTGTCCTTCCATCTCTTCGCAGGTCTTCCAGGACGGTTTCTGGATTCAAACTTTTTTCTTCTTCTTCTTCTTTATCGTGTATTTGTTCATTTTGCCTATGAAGTTAGAGAATCCTGGAAATAGAAGGTCCAACTGTCCTTTCATCTCTTCGTAGGTCTTCCCAGTATTGTTTCGGGAATTAAACTTTTTCTTAACCTACTGAAGGGACAGGAGGTACTGAAGGGACGGGGGTACTGAAGGGCCTGAAGGGACGGAAGTACTGAAGGTATTGAAGGTACTGAAGGGACGGGAGGTACTGAAGGGACGGGAGGTACTGAAGGGTCTGAAGCGACGGGTGGTAATGAAGGACCATTTTTAATTTTACACGCAATACGAAGTTTGCCGGGGGTTCACTAGTAGTTTAATATAATGGAAACATTATGTTGTGACATTCAACAATTATTTTTATGATTCAAGTCAAATCTTATTGTAAATATTTAATTTAAATACATTCATTTAGATATCGGTACTGTTTTAGAATAATTAAAAAAATAAATCATCATCAGCAATGGCGCTACAGCCCGGTGTGGGCCTTGGCCTCCTCAAGAAACTGCCTCCATCCCGCCCTGTCGACAGCAAGTCTCCTCCAATTTGTCTGTCCGATCGCTCTTATATTGTCCTCGATGTCGTCCAGCCATCTCATCCTAGGTCTCCCTCTGCTTCTTCTTCCTTCAGGGCAGGTGTCCAATACTTTCTTTGAAAAAAATAACTAGCAAGTTCATAATATATATTTTTTTCAATATAATACAATGTATATGTCCTTGTAACAAGTACATTATACATCCTCATTCATTTTTTAAATTAAGCATAAATGCTTGCTAAATAGTTGAATGAAATCAATTGAAGTGAGATTCGAACTTGCAACCTCTGGATTACTAATTCAACGTGCTAGTCGCTCTGCCACCTACCTATCTAAGTTTATATACTAAATATCAGTGTATTCTATGCTTAATATCAATAAAAATAAAACATATTGCTTTTAGCTATTCTGTATTTAGTTCACTCTCTTCAGTTGGTCCAGATATTCTTCGCTTTGGAGATGATGTAAGTTTTGTTTTTTTTTACTATTGAATCCATATAGATAGAAATCCATAAAAAAATTGGTTTTATTTTATAACCAATTTTTAACATCTCTAGAGACAAAATTGTAATTTTATTATAGGAGAACTAGGAACTTTAGGCACCTACAGGGCTTGTCCTGTCATCGGCTGGTTTACGCGATCATTTTATATGCTTGTGCAAAGTTTACCAATTATGCCTTCTTATTAAGTTCTCTATCAATCCAATTTTTGAAAGTTCTGTATATTTTAATCATGAAAATCTATTTGTTTAAAAATAAGCTGAAAAACACCATCGCCATCTATGAAGTGATGAAGAAACCTTTTTGTAACGCCATCTATCGAGAAATTGGTTTGTAAACAATGAAAGCGACAGTCCTTATACGTTAACTAGCCAATGACAGTCATAAGCCCAGTAGGTGCCTTGAGTTCCTGGTTCTCCTGTTAAAAATTTGTAATAAAATATCTTCGACTCTTGACAAGGAAAAAAATTCAGTGTTTGCGTATATACAACTATAAAAACATTTGATTAGTTTTATCAACGGTAGATATTATATTTTTAAATACAATATTTTTTAGTGTCATTTTTCAAAGTTCTATATTATGTTTTTTTTTCAGATTTATCTGGGTTTTTTTGAATCATACAACCCTAAAGAAATAGATTGCCAATTAACAAACCAATGTAAAGATATTATAGAAGTTATACCATCTGATGTGTCATATTGTGTACCAGAAAATATAGTACTACAATCAGCGTTGTAAGTAAATGTATTAAAGAATATATAATATTACAGGCTAGTGGTTGGAGTGACTGAAATATTCCATTTCTTAATTAATTTAGTGATTCAGAAACCTTGATGAAACTCTTCCCAATCAAGAATTTTTGGAAGCTGTATAAATATGTTAAAAATCTTTCTGCTTGAAAATAAAATCCGTTAGAAACTTATTTAAATATCGAGAACCAACACTCATTGATGCTTTAGATGTTTTGATATTTATTTTTAACATAAGCTCATTTGTCTCTACAATCCCTATCCCAAAGTTTGCTTTAACTATCTTATTTTTCATTTTAATGTCAATTAAAACTTATATTACATTTTTATCTTAGAATTAATGAAGAATCGTCATTTTCATCAAAATGCATCTGCGAGATAAGTCTATGCAACGAAATTTCAAATAAATTAACAATGACACGTACATGTACATGTTCAAGTTCTAGTCATATTGAACATCAATCCAATGTCACCCTCAGAGACAAATCAAAAACATCTAATGAAATAAATTGTAACTATGAGTTAATGAACAGAATAAACGAAATCAAAGGTTTAAAACGAATTCATGACAAATACCCTGATTTATTCACTCAAATGGTTTGTACAACTTAGATTTTTTATTTACTTACTATAAAAATTATATTTCCTGCAGTCTTACTATTGACATTCAAATATGGGGGGGGCAAGTCCCGTCAAACGTTGAAGTCAAAACCCTCACAATTACCTACCCATATCAATGATATAATTTTCATATGGAGTTATTATAGAACATTATATGATAATTATATCCATGATATGAGCAATCAAAACCTTCATGATAACCCATATCATGGATATATTTATGTTATGGAGTTCTATAATATCTTAAGATAATTACATCCATAATATGTTTATCATGAGGGTTTTGATTGTAACGCTTGACCGGACTTGCTCCCCCTGATCCCAATTTTGAATTTTCTCTAAGAACCTAACTACCTATTACCAGTAGATAATTTGAATATTCAAATTATCTATTAATTATGATAATACCTACTACCGCCTGATTCTCCATTATAAAGGTAAGTTCGTAGCAAAAATTTGAAATTGGGGTACATGGGGGCTACTCATGACACATTCTTAATACCTTCTTATCTTGGTCTTAAAATTGTATAAATCAGTTCTCAATCATAGTCTAATCTTAATCTTTCTCTACATTTAATCATAAGAATTTGTTAAGTTTAAATTTTAGTGTGAAATTGTCATGAAACTTTGTAAAAATTAATATTATATTATTCAATTAATTTTAACCTCAAAGATTGCTAAAGACTGAAGCTGATCTGAATCATACTTTAATCAAATTCCTGAGATTTGATTGTCAAGAGAGTAAGGCTGCAATCATACTACTATGTTTTAGAATTTTGCAACCACCAAAAGGTAATTTCCGATGAAATATATTGTAATACTAGATGGCTCTAATACTAGATCTAGATGGGTCTATCGCAGAGAGGTTAGCACGCTGGGCTAGTAATCCAGTGGTCGTGATTTCGAATCCTGCCTAGACCGATTTCGTTCGCCTATAGCACAATCATTTATGCTTATTTCAGGGAACGTAGGAAGATGTATATGTACTTGTTTAACAAGGACATATTCAAATAAGACATCATTGTTATGATGTCTTATTTGAATTCATCCATTATTGATCCAAAGATTAGTATAAAACTGACACATTCATAAGTTACCATAGACTACCTCAATTCTACAAGTTTATTTTCAATTTTGAATTGTTGTTATGCTTCTGAAATCAACTTATTGTCGTTGATAAGATAAAAAAAATTATATCATAAGCTTGCAATTTGATTTATTCACATATCCATTTATTTTTTACTTGGGATTAAATGAAAATAAAACTTTTTGTTTACAGATCCAATCTCATGATTTTCAAACATTGTTCACAACTATAGAAACAGCTGTTGATTATCTATATGATGTTCATTTCAAAAATAAATACCAACTTTTGAAAAGCAGAGTCAAACTATTTAATAAAATATAAAGTAAAAATACATAACATTTAATTGAAACACACTTTATTTTTTTCAAATACAACATTATTGCAAAATACATTTACTATTAATAATTCCATTTTAGTCTTAACTTATCTAGTCGTATGAATTCACATATGAATTCATATGACAGCATATTTTCACGATAATAGATGTAAATAACAAAAAAAAACCTGCTGTCGGCCATTGTGGCTAAGTAAGTTAAATTATCTGACTCCTGGTTCAATTTCTGGTGGAGACACAGTTTTTAGTTGTGTATTCAGTCTGGAGATCTGTGAGACAATTTGTTATTGAGCGTGTATTAAATGAATATTTGACATAGTAGCTGTTAGCTGCCCGAGAAGCGATACAAAATAAAAAAAATAATTTTATATTCAACATTATTTGTGATTATTTAACAACAAAAATAGCACAAACACAGGTTGATGGAAAAATCATCATAATATTTACTACATAGATTGTATGTATTGCAATAAATACATATATTATTCAAGATACTATGGCCCGAGATATCAGTTGGCCCTTAAATCGTTGGATTTGGTAATCCAAGTTAAAAGTTTAGGGAAGATTAAATTTCATTCGCGTATTTCAGTGCAAAATGAAACGTCAGTTACGTAATCTTCAACTATAGATATATTTTACGTTTTTCTATGGTTATTGTCTATAACGCATCTGTCAAATTGTAATAATCTTAAATGATACCTAACGCGAAGCTGTGACTAAATATTATTCTATTATTATAACAACACATTATTTTATTTGTTTCATTACACAGCATGTTACTTTTTCAATTTTTTATACCGATCGATGTTTTTTTTAATTAAAATCAAACATTGTAGTGAAAAAATGTCATTGAATATGTACTACATACGTAGTACTTCAATGCAAAATGTATGTACATTTTACAGATGGATATGGAACTAAGTGATTATGGTAAAATAGTGTCTTATGTAGAAAATTTAAGAATACACATTATATATATAGAAACAGGATGGATCAATTTAAAAAGTGGGATGAAAAAACATCGCAAAAATAAAGTTGCGTGCCTGACGTTTCATTATGGCTGACAGTTTATTTCGTTTGCTGTCAGGCAATACATTATAATTATGTAAAAAAGAAAATAAATATTAAATACATGAACCACTTCTATATCAAGTCTTTTATTTTAACAACAAAAATAAATCATGATTATAATTATTATGCATAGTTATTTGTAGTATAAAATGAAATAAAACATTAAAGCGTGCGGCGATTAGTACGCCACCTGGCGAAAAAGACTAGAAACAATACTTAACTCAAGATTAAGACACGCGATCCGCCAGAAACGTTGAGTTAAATATTTGTCGTTTAGTGACGTATTTAAGGGAAGATTAGGTACTGAAATACGCAATATTTTTGTTAAACATGAGTTAAACTCCTAAGGGCCGACTGAAATACTGGGCCTATACAGATCAACTGTAATTGTGTATTGTCATTTCATAGACTCATAAAAAAGTATGTACATAAAAAATACAACAGATGTTAAGAAATTATGTTAAATAATTATAATATACATTGATTAATTTGAAAATAAATCAGTAGATAAGTATTTAAATTACTTTTTCCAAAATATCACGTTGAAACTATGCTTCATAAAAAATATAAAATAAGATCTAGTAAGCACATAAGACCACCATCTTTTATTGGGCATCAAATAAGATTCAATTTACGAGTAAAAACTAATAACTAAACATTGAGAAATATATAAATTTAAAATCATTTAAGTGTTAACAATAAACAGATTGACCATTCAATAGCATATTGAAAAAGTAAAATACAAAGTTGTAAATACATTCATCATACATTAGTAAGATGACCAGAAAAACCTCTAAATGTAGTTTGTCCAAAATTAAATTTCTCGCATTTATTTCAATTACGATTGTTAAATTTATTCCGACAATTTATACATTAGAATACATATTCTGTATTCACAAAAATATTTTCTATTAGAATAAGAAAAAATATAATTTTGTAGTAAAAATGTACAAACAAATTTAGTATAATTTCAGTATTTATTTAATACATAATTTGGTGAAAAAAGTACACTAAGATTTTGTTAGCAATGTAAGAAGTTAAGGTATGTGAGCCTTTTTAAATTAAAAGATCAAATTTTAGTTACCAAAAACCTAAAAGAATAAATGTTCTCAATGCAATTTTTATGAGTTTATAATAATTAAATAATAACATTAAATTATTATAAACACGGAAAATTACTAAATTTATATAAATTTTGATCGTTTTCATGAGTACACATGGAAAATAGTACTTTATATTTAAGATATTGTGTGACAGATGTGAATCAAACTTTCAAGGCTTTTATCACAACCATCCACATATTTTACATTATGAATCATTAAATTGATAATTTCTATTTCTCACTAACAATAGTAATATAATCATCACAGTTGCAATAACTATTTGGTAGTTACCATAAAATTCATATGAGGGTCCTGTAGTGCTGAATTTCATATTCCATATTCCCGATTACATTATTATATGAAAATATTCAAAATTCATTCCAATGCCTTCACATCAGAAAAAGTAACTATCAGAAAAACTCCCAAAATCGGGTTATAACTTTTTCACATGTTATAACAATAAATACTTATTGATAATTAATCAAATATATATTTAATGTTTATTTTCTCACTAGGACCCAATAGTACTGTTTAACATTAGTTACATAATATTGCTTATATATATTATGTACATTTATTATTACTTTCTATTTTGATCTAAAATTTGTGACACTGGTTACGGTTATAACTAAATCAATATATTGGTTTATACATTGACTCTTTTATAATATCACAGTGTATATTTCGCACAGCAAATTTGTTATTGTTTAATTCATAATATTTTAAGATGATTGAAATATTTTGAAAATAAAATATGTAGGCCACAATATAAGGATAGATATTAAATAAAATTAATTATAATTAAAAACTGAGATGTCAAGCAGGTCTATCTTGAGATGACAATTTTTCGAGGCGTTGGCACAGATCGTGAGCAAGACGTGCAGCTGCTGAACAGTGGGATGGAAGGGACATGGCCACAGGTAAGATGGTTGGAGCGGGAGGTGAAGGTGCCCTCATAGCAGGAAATGACTGAATAGACATTGCCAACTCTGATTCTGAGCAAATGCCGACCCAACTAGCTTTGGCAAAAGCATGAGTCTGGAATAAATGAAATAATGAAATCATTAAAACAATTATTGGAAAGGATACTCATATCATCTACTGGTGACACCACAACAGATTTGCAATAAATTTTGGGGTGAACAAGTGGAATCTTGTGATAATATTGCTTCCTGGGGGGCAAATCTAGTCCATCGGCGAAATCAAAACCCTTGTGATTACCCATATCATGGACATAATTATCATATGGAGTTCTATGACATCTTAAGATATTATAGAACTCTATAAAATAATTATATCCAGATTTGCCCTCCATATTTAAAGTATATTTACTCTATAAAATATACAAATAATAATAGGAACTCAAGATCATTCCAAGGGCGCTTATAGTTGAATTTTATGAAACTCTACGAAACAAAGATGTTTACATTCCTTTGGTGACAGTGCTCCTGCTTTGAGCACTTTAAAATGTTAACAATAATACTATTATAATATGACAAGATACAAACGGATGTTGTTAATAGGTATTGAGGCAATGTTTAGATTGTAGAACTCAATAGTTATAATCTTTGTCTTTCAGCCTATTTCCGTCCACTCCTGGACGAAGGCCTCCTCCATTTGACTTCACGTAACGCGCCAGAATATCGTTGTATATCACCCCTCCACCTCGGTTGCATAGTTATTATTACTTTGTATGAGAATAACATACAACTATATTATTACTTTGTATGATAACACCTTATATTCTTGTTAATACATTTCTTTAGTAATTATTTTATCAGTTGAAAAGGCCCTTACCTGACAAAACAATCCTATAAAAAGGAATAAATTTTTGTAGAACATTAAATGTTTTTTTGATTTTTACCAGTATAAAAAATCTGTTTCAATTTTAAATCTTTGTTTCAAACTGAGGTAAGTTAGGTTCCATACATAATAGCCAAATTTCAAAGTTACATCTTAATTATGAACTTTTACTTACCACCGGTCTGTCCCTATTCCAGAGCTGTCCACAACTTCCCTGGCAGAGTGGGCAGGGTCTCTGCAGAGCATATCCCCCACATTCTGCACAATCCAGAGTAACATGTTGTTGGGCCCAGCTAACTCCACAGGAAAAACACGAGTTGAGCTGTGCTCTAAGACCTTCGATGCTGAGCATATTCTCCCCACTAGCCGGTTGATATTGAAGCTCTTCCAATGAAGCTGAACTAGGACTTCGCGGAGTCAACCTGCAATCATTTTAAGAAAAATTTCTATAAAACCTTAGAAAAAGTCATAGGATGAGAAAAATTTTGATAACACGGTAATTTTCAATAGTAAATTGGCTAAAGTGCGTATGAAAAAGTTGTAATGCTTTAACATGATAATTACTTGATCATGAATAAGTTATTGAAATCGTTTTGTGTATTGTATAAATTAGCAACATTTGTCAACTTGACATACTCTTGATAGTATATTAAAGAAATAAATTGAGAGTGCTAATCACGATATTTCCTTTTGACTCATTATTAACATTCTGAATCAAGTAAGTAATTCAATCATTGAAATTCTAGTCACTGACAAAGCACGCTACATGCACGTTTTGGTTTAATTTACCTGAATCTACCAATTGAATCTTTTGTTTCATCAACTAAGTTACAATATGTGTAGTAATTATATAGTTGCTACCAAATATCTTAAACCAGGCTTGCAAATTTGTGTCATTTGTATACGTGCAAATCGCCCCCCTTCTCGGTGAAATATTTGGCGACAACTATACCTACTGTTTTGAAAAAGAATTATAATCTTATACTTAAATTTCACAAATAATCACAATCCTCTGTCAAATCCTATTTTCCTAACAATTACGCCATATCTTTAATGGAATAAGCAGAGAGAATACTATACGTCCCTATCCTGGCAGACATTACATGAGCATCCATACCCGTTCTACTATCAATCTGACCTCCCATCTTTCAGTATTTCGTTCACATTTACCCATTGTCATTATAATCAACATTCACTGAATTTCTATAATTTGTGATACAAAAAAGTGTTGATGAGATATGTTGCCAAAATATACAGATATAATCATTGAAGTATACTAGAATCGGCATGTTTATATAAAATATGTAACAGAAAAGATAGTAAAAATGACCAACTTCATTTAGTAGTGGTTTAGTATGAAACAAGGGTTACTATCATAACATTGTGAAATGACAACACTGAATTTCGAAACAGGGCCCCAGGAGGGCGAAGATGAGGAAGCTGTCGCAACAGAAACGTAGAAATGCTTCATATGAAGAAGTCCATCAGATTCAGGTCGGGAGAATATGGAGACCGTTATTTGCCATAAAACAATTGCTATCAATGAGTCCAAGCAGATTGACTACTAGACACTCGTGAAGTTAGCTAACACTTGACACCTCAGACCCTGTATATATTTGTATGTACTATGCTATTAATAATTTAATAAATAAAAACAATAAAATAAAATATATTCTCTATCCATCTCCTAACATGAAAAATCCAACGTCTAAAGTCTGTGTTGTCTGTCACGCTGATTGATGATTGTAGTAAAAGCTGTTTTGATATACTTATTCTCAATTTTCTTTTATTAATGATTTAAGTTCTACTAGGAGTTGATTGAAAACAGACGGTGGTCTGTAAGTAAACTGATACAACACCATTAACAATGTATGAACAATTTTGGTTTAAGTATCTACAAATATCTTGACAATTTTCAATCAAGTGGAGGACGGTTTGCGCATCTACGAACCAAGCAAAAAAAAAAAAAAAATCTGTTCGATTTTTCAAAATATTTACAGATCACTTTACTTACAATAATAATAAACACTTCATTTCACCCTGCGCAAGTGGGAAGTTTATTGCTATATGCCAATAATTTCTTCCAATAAACAATTAATAATAATAATGAAAAATTTATTGAGACTAAAAATGCAGTTTACAAAAAAAATAATAAATTTACAAAAGAATATACAACTGACAAAAAGAAAAACAACTTTTCCATCTCAAATGGACCATGCTCAGCTATGTTGCAGGAGGACAAGCCCCCCAACAACTGATTTTCAGCATGATCATATAAAACATTTAAGTTTATACTGTAGAATTATAATAGTATTGAATACTCTTTAGTGAGACTGCTTTATGTTGACTAATTTGGTCAACATTTTGCTACGAGCATTCAGTAATCATTTGGCCGTCTGCGAGATACGTTCCCCAAATAGGGTATTTTTTAAATAATAAATAAATAAATAAATAAATAATAATTTATTTGTTGCATATAAATGAGAAAAGAAAAAACAGACAATTATACATGTTTTGCATTATTTTGCAACAAATAGGCTATTGCTCAGCTGTACACCCGTGGAGACCCACAGTGCAGCTGGTTTTCAGCAATGCCTTGAACGATCACAAAATATATAGGTAATAATACAAAAGAAGAAAAGAAAAAAAGAAATAAAAATATAAAACAGGAAAATATTTAAACAGGAAAAATAAAAAGAAAAGAATTAAGTAAAAAAAAAACATGAGAAAAAATAAATAAATAAATAAAAATAAAAAATAAATAAATTTACAAAGAATGCACTATTACTTGTATTATAAGTTAATTTTGTGTACTCAATAGCCATTCACTGCAATGCTTTTTAAAGCTCCGCAGTGACGCTGCTGTACGAATGTGCTGCGGCAATTCATTCCAATATTTGGTTGATGTGTATGAATAACTCCCTTCAAAGGCAGTGGTTCGATGTCTGGGGAGAATAAGTAGATGGTCTCTTTGTCTCGTAGCATACATGTGAATATCACGGGACCACTGTAATTTGTCATACAGATAGGAAGGTGTCTTACTTTTAATGATTCTGAAAATTTGACACAGATGATGAAACTTCCTTCTGTTAAACATATTCAGTATCCCGTGCTGCTTAAGGTATGGAGAAACATGTGCTCGCCTAGGTATTTTGTAACAAAAACGTGCACACGCATTTTGGATACGTTGCACTTGCTTTTGTGTATTCTTTATCAAAGAAGGACCATACACCGCATCCCCATAGTCTAATATGGATAAAACAAGACTATCTGTCAGCAGTTTGCGAACATTGACCGAAACATATTCTCGAATTTTATATAAAAGGCGTAGCCTTGAATAGCCCCATTGCACCTTTTTTTTTATATGTTCTTCATATTTCAACCGTTGGTCCATTACTATACCGAGATTACGTGCAACGCTTACAAATGGAATGTCAGTGGAATCAATGACAACCCTAAAGCCGCTGCTCTCCACAGCAGTAATTTTTTGTTTTGGGCCCACAACCAGTGCTACAGTCTTTTGGGGGTTGAGAAGTAGTGCATGGGCTTGTGCCCATGCATGAATTTTATTCAAATCAGTATTTATCATGTCCACGGCCGATTGCACGTTGTGTTGCTCAAAAGACAAATAAACTTGCGAGTCATCTGCGTACATATGTGATTTGCAATAATTTAGAACATTCATCATATCAGCTGTGTATATAGCAAATAACAATGGTCCAAGTATGGACCCTTGTGGAACGCCACGAGTCAGCTTAACAGCAGTAGAGTATTTCAAAGACCCACCGAGTTCACTGCAGACCAGACGCTGAGTTCTTCCTCTGAAATAACTTTGGAACCATCTGATAGTTCCATCGTCAAATCCATAGAACTGCAATTTCGATATGAGCAATGGAATACTTATCATGTCAAAAGCTTTGGAGAAATCGAGAAGTACCAATATTGATACTTTTCCCTTGTCACATGAAGTGTGTAAATCATCGGTAATGCATTGTAATGCTGAAGTGGTGCTGTAACCCTTACGAAAGCCGGACTGATGAGGGGGTATAATTTTACATTTTTCCGCATATTTTACTGTTTGATCAAACACGATTTTCTCAAGTAATTTAGATAGAGTGGGCAATATACTAATTGGTCTAAGATCATTTAAGCTTGAAATCGGTGTCTTTTTGGGCAGTGGTTTTACAAGTGCATTTTTCCAGATCTCTGGTACCGTACTAGATGTCAATGATTTATTAATTATAGTTGTAATAGTACTAAGCGTATAAGGTAGAATGAGATTTATCATATTTATACTAATACCATCACACCCGATAGCATTAGATTTAATAGTTTGTATGTGTTTACTAATTGCAGCTTCGTCTACAGTTTGGAGCTTAAAAGACTGTGAGGTTATATACTTGTTCACATTATAGTAATTAAGTAAGTCTACGTTGTGTGATATATTTTGATTTAGGTTTATAAAATGGTTATTAATTTTGTCTGGATCATTTAATTCAGTTGGTATACTGGGTTGTTTTTCCTTTAATTCAAGGCTGCTTGACAGAGATTTCCAAAGTTTTTTTGAATCGTGAATATTACAATTGACGTTATATGCGAAAAAAGCTGATTTTTCTCTTTTTATAGAGGAGGTTACCAAATTTCGTAATTGCTTATAATACGTGTAATGCATATCTGCTTTGGTTTTTAGATATCGGCTATAGGCGCGGTCTCTAACCCGCATCATATATTTTATCGTATCAGTTATCCAAGGTTTGTGTCTGTCCCTTATTATTTTCGTATGTATTGGTGCAAAGGTGTCAAATAAATCTATAACATATGAATTGAAAATTTTAACCATATCATCTACATTATTTATTGATCTTATGTATTCTAACGGACCATTATTTATTTCGGCACTGAGATTATTTACATCAATATCTTTGATATTTCTAAATGATATTGTTTTTGTTACTTTTCTAGGTTTAGGAAATTTTAAGTCGCAAACAATTAAACCATGATCACTCATATCCTTGCAATGATGCACTCTGAGATTTGTAACTCTCTCAGGTGCATTAGTGAATACCAAATCTATGATCTTTGATGAAGTATTTGTTACTCTCGTAGATTCATGCATAACTGAAGTCATATTAAAAATATTAAATGATTCCAAAAGTTTTCTTGCATTAGTTTCTTTGGTGTCCGTAATATCAATATTAAGATCACCTAGCACAAAAATATTATCACAATGAAAAATGAAGTTAGATATATTATCACTAATACATTCAATTGATTCACCTACGCCCTTACTATGCGGTCTATATAATGTACCCAATATCATACTGATGTTTGGAGCCTTGATTTTTATCCACATTTGTTCTAAATATTTATTTTCATATGATAAAATCGTACAGGAAAGTCCGCGACGAACATAAAAACCTACACCTCCACCTCGACTTGGTCGTGGTGCCAAATATAAAGTGTAACCTGGTATAGCCCTATCCGTTGCACCTCTGACCTCATCAATCCACGTCTCGTTCAGGGCAAGCACATCAATTTCATGTTCATCCATATAAACACACAGATCATCGAACCCCGTGCCTAGAGATTGAGCATTTAGTAAGCCTATGGTTAAGCTCCTTTTTTTATTCCTGAATAGACTCATTCTGAATAATTATTATCAATGAAAATATTTCACTACTAAAATCGCTCAACACGAGAATTACGTTCAAATACATACACATAAACAGCACAATACGCACAAAGTCAATGGAGTGAAGCACCGCAACGCAACCAACAACAAAAATATACAGCAACCAAATAATAAATAATGCCGAAGGTACACGAAAACAATATAAATAAGAAAAGCAAGTACAGTACCAGATTTATAAGGTAAGGATATATTCATTCTTTAAAAAAAAAGAACATTAATGCCCTAGTATAATTTATTGGTTATTCAAAATGAACAATTCTTTAGCAATGTAATAATCGTTTGGTAGCCGTCATGTGCTGATTGAATTATGATCTTAAATACCAAAAAATAGGTATTACAATTTCGTTTTCTAGTATTTTCACAATATACAGTTAGTATCATAATATACATAAGAATATCGTTTTTTTAGGCATAAAAACAAGAATTATTCGATCCAAAATTTTTATCGTAGTCTACGGATAAAACATTTCAGATTTCCACGTGATCCTATAAACTGGTCGAAGTGGACAGAAATCGTGAGGAAAAACTCGAAGAAACGTATCATGGAAACCAAATAAAGGAACTAAGATTTGCTCTGAGCATTTTGAAAAAGAAGATACATACATAACAAAAGCAGGGCATCGCAAGATACGTAAAGGAGCAGTGCTTGTAGATAATTTGTTCGTTTTGACTATTAAATCAAATAGACCATCGAATCCATTACCTACACGATATTTTATTTTAATACAAATTCCCTCTAATTCTAGTTATTTTTTGTTATTATAAAATAATTTATTATTTTTTAATATCTCAATTAATTACCGATTGGAGGTTTTGTATTGTAAATCCAATGTTTTATTTCATATTTGATCATATTAAAGATTTATGCATATTTCTTTTTCTCTCAAATCCCAATTATTAATATATTTACAAAAACCTGCGACAAAACAAGTTCTCTCAAGTTTGTATGATGTTGGCTTGTGACACCAGAATAATGAAATATTGAGGCAAGTAAAAATGGAAAACATCTAAAAAACATCCAACGTCAAAGCGGGCCTATTGACTTAATTTTACTTTGTACGTGGTAAATACAGTAACTAAAAAATAAAAATTTAACTATCACAATGTAACGCAAATAATAACATTAAAAATTTTAATGATTAAAAGGTAAAAAAAAAATCGTCTCATACATGCTAGTCGATTATTCAAGCTTCTTATATTTCCTTCTTTCAAAATATCATTCACATGGTCATGCCGTCCCTTTCTGGGGCGGCCCCTGCTATTCACTCCATCTCTTACACCCATGTCTATTTTTTTGGTCAGTCGTTCATCATTCATTCATTCAATATGCATGGATATAAAGGAAGCCAGGAATGTGTGCAAAAATAGAGGAGTGTGGCGCTCGGTTCTCTCTGCTTACCCCGTAAGGGATATGGCGTGATGGTATGTATGTAAAAAATATATATTTATTACTAACTCAAATGATGACATTAAAATTATTAACACCATTTTTATAGGGAATTTTTTTAACTGTTTGCAACATTATTTACACACACAGTCATACTGAGTGGTAATATATGTACAAGGCTTACCGACAGTATTACACATACATAGACAAGAGCCGGCTTCTCTTATACAGCGAGAGTTTGTATGGGAATGAGAATTCTAGTATATTATAATTCTATGCTCTTTCCATACAATATTTGTTAATTCTTCCGAATGAAAATCTTCTTGAAAATAATAAACCTTTGAAATAAATGTGATTATGAAATAATAAAATGAAACACAAGACATTATAGCAAGTTTTAAGACATATATTGTAAAAATGTGTTAATTATTAGTAAAGATATAGGCATAATAAAATTGCATAATTTGTAAATAATATTTTATTTTTCTGACAATTTTCATTTTTATGGCATCGCACAAACCAATGTAGGTACCTACATATTCAAAAAATGTATCGAGCCCATTTGATATTTTATACATGTTGGAATGGTTACTATGGTTACGGACACATTCTGATATTCAAATAAAATTTATTATGAATCGAATTTATTTAGAACATTGTTGTAGCTAGGTACCTACCTAATACTATTTACTTACAAATCAACAATATACTGATTTCCTATAGGAAAATTATCTAACTACTTTAGGTTAACTTCAATACATATTCAATATACAAACTATTTCCTATAGTCGAATTCTTCTTCTTCTTCTAATATGTAGACCTTTGGGTGATTTTTTATACAAACTTTATCCTGGAGTCTAATTCTTTTTCTACTTATTTTATGTAGACCTTTGGGTCAATTTTTATACAAACTATTTCCTATAATCTAATTCATCTTCTTCTTTCTTTACGTATACATTTGGTTCAGTTTCATTACAAACTGTTTCCTATAGTCTAATTATTCTTTTTCTTCTTTTATGTAGACCTTTGGGTGAGTTTTTATACAACTATTTCCTGGAGTTTAATTCTTCTTCCTCTTCTTTTGTGAAGTCATTTGGGACAGTTCATAAATAATCTATTTCCTATAGTCTAATTTTCCTTTTTCTTAATTTATATAGACTTAGGTCAGATTTTATACAAACTATTTTCTATAGTCTAATTCATCTTCTTCCTCTTCTTTTATGTAGCCCTTTGGGTCAGATTTTATACAAACTATTTTCTATAGTCTAATTCATCTTCTTCCTCTTCTTTTATGTGGCATTTTGGGTGAGTTTTTATACAAACTTATTCCTATTATCTAATTCTTCTTCTTCTTATTTTATGTAGACCTTTGTGCCAGTTTTGATACCAACTATTTCTTTTAACTTTATTCTTCTTTTTCTAATTTTATGACCTTTGTTGAATTTTATATAAACTAATTGCCTAAAGTCTAATTTTTCCTCTTTTATGTAGACCAAAGGAGTGTTTTCATACAAACTTTTCCTTTAGTCTAATTCTTTTTCTTCTTCTTTTATGTTGACCTTTGCGTCAGTTTTTATAAAATCTATTTCCTGGCGTATAATTATTCTTCTAATATATAGACCTTTGGGTCAGTTTTTATATTAACTATTTCCTATAGTCTAATTCTTCTTTTTCTCATTTTATGTAGACCTTGGGTGAGTTTTTATACAAACTATGTCCTATAGTCTAATTCTTCTTTCTTTATGTAGACCTTTTGGTTAGTTTTTATGCAAACTATTTCCTTTAGTCTAATTCTTCGTTTTCTTATTTTATGTAGATGTTGGGTGAATTTTATATTAAATATTTCCTATAGTTCAATTCATCTTCTTCTTCTTTTATGAAGACTATTTTTAGTCAGTTTTTTATATAATACATTTCCTATTGTGTAATTCTTCTATTTCATCTTTTATGTAGACCATTGGGTCATTTTTTTATTACAAATTATTTATTATAGTTTTATACTTCTTCTTCTTTTTTTATTTAGTCTTTTGGGTTAGTTTTAAATCTAATAGTCTATTGTACAGAAATATTATAAACAACATGCATACTTGATGAAAATACATAAAAACGAATGGGATGTGACCAACACTAGAATCTTCTCAATACTTTTGTTCAATCGAAATTACACCATTTAGGTTAACTTCAATACATATATATTTATTATATCATCATATATTGCTTAATTTTCAGTAACTGGGTAAGGCCGCGTAAAAATGCACTTTCTGAAATAAATGTGTGACTCCTCACTTCAACCTTAATTATACGTAATTTTACGGTTTATCATTGTTTATTTTGTAATCAAATATCTAGCTTTATGTATTTTTAATTTAAGAAAATATCGTTAAACCTTTATATACATTGATTTATATTTTTTAATTTGAATTTTAAAACTGTCGGAAATTTTGGTTCATAGAAAATTACAGTGAGTCCACAATTTTTTTCAAACTTATGTTATTGAAAAAAAAAATATGCATTATATTATAGTAAAATGAAGATGGTGAGTGTTATTTGTGCTAAATTTTAATCATTATTTGTCCTTTATTCTGATTATAATCATAACTATTTCAAAATTATTTACGAAAACCGTCTTGACACTTTTGTATTTCCAGTGTGTTACTTTTGTGTGTGTTACTCTATTTTAGTAGTTTTTTGTAAGAAAATGGCAACTCTGGTTGTTTTTATTCGCATGGCAACATTTCATTTTGGTATTGCGATGCAATGCATAGAAATGTCAAACGGTCATTTTTGAAAGTTTAACAGTGTATCGAAGTGTGGTGAAAAAAATTAAGACTTTATTTTTTATAGTGAAAACGTCATATTTATTATAAGGTAAGTAAATATTCCAATCATTTAAGAGATTAATAAAATAGAAAACACTATTATTCAACCCATACTCATGTTAATTACCAAGAAAACACATATTTATTAATGGAAAAATCGCATTGCAGTCTAGAATACCATGTCATTTTTTCCAGTGTGTTACTGTGTGTTACCGTTTGGTTACATAAAGCTTGGTTCACATTATGAAAAATTGATACGGATAGTATTATCTTATTTGTGTTAACCGACCTGCAATTTTATTATTTGAAATTAATATCGATAACAAAGTATACTTATACCATTTATTTTTTTTTTATTATTTTTTTTATCAATTACTTTCTGTAAACAAACATTTTTTCTTTTCATTATTATGAAGCAGATATTTTAAATTTTAACAAATAATATAAATTTTAATACAGTATAAAATTTAGTGACAAACCGATATGTAATATATATTCTATCCGAGAACATACAATGATAATTGATTTTTAGGTTAAGTGCTTGTAGTTTATTTACTAAAAATAAATTTCAACACTAATTTGGTTCATCTCTATATTATTTTATAGTCACTCCGCTAGTTTGAAGGGCAATGTCAAGTTTTTGCTTTTTGGGAGAGCTTAATAAAAAAGATAGGTATAATAATAATAATTTACACTTCGTGCTGTTTTGACTTATTTTATAGTTTATATAATTTATTTTTCAGATGCCATTAACTGCTGCTGAAAAGCAACGCAGATATCGCGATAGACTAAAGGCAAATAATCCTGAGAGGTTTGGAGAAATGAAAAAGAAAAATGCTGAACGAACAAAACATAACCGGAAAAGAGTATCTGAGTGTAATAAGGAAGAAGCAACTCAAATGTGTCAACAATGGAGAGAAACAAAGAAAAGGAAACTAAACTAAAATACAACACCTCAAAGTTCTAATATTGTTCATAGTGAAGTGCAGATTACAAAGACATTTGATATTCAACAAAAAGAGTATCTGAGTGTAATAAGGAAGAAGCAACTCAAATGTGTCAACAATGGAGAGAAACAAAGAAAAGGAAACTAAACTAAAATACAACACCTCAAAGTTCTAATATTGTTCATAGTGAAGTGCAGATTACAAAGACATTTGATATTCAACAAAAAGAGTATCTGAGTGTAATAAGGAAGAAGCAACTCAAATGTGTCAACAATGGAGAGAAACAAAGAAAAGGAAACTAAACTAAAATACAACACCTCAAAGTTCTAATATTGTTCATAGTGAAGTGCAGATTACAAAGACATTTGATATTCAACAAAAAGAGTATCTGAGTGTAATAAGGAAGAAGCAACTCAAATGTGTCAACAATGGAGAGAAACAAAGAAAAGGAAACTAAACTAAAATACAACACCTCAAAGTTCTAATATTGTTCATAGTGAAGTGCAGATTACAAAGACATTTGATATTCAACAAAAAGAGTATCTGAGTGTAATAAGAAAGAAGCAACTCAAATGTATCAACAATGGAGAGAAACAAAGAAAAGGAAACTAAACTAAAATACAACACCTCAAAGTTCTAATATTGTTCATAGTGAAGTGCAGATTACAAAGACATTTGATATTCAACAAAAAGAGTATCTGAGTGTAATAAGGAAGAAGCAACTCAAATGTGTCAACAATGGAGAGAAACAAAGAAAAGGAAACTAAACTAAAATACGCCACCTCAAAGCTCTAATATTGTTCATAGTGAAGAGCAGATTACAAAGACATTTAACATTCAACAAAAATCAAGATACAATGTAATGTACTATGAAAATTTGAGTATTAAAAAACAGCTACTGATCTCTAAGAAAAAGATAAAAGTGTTGCAACAGAAATTGAAACACTATGGGCGAAAAATTAAATGTTTAGAAGAAAATATCAAAGAATTGCAAGTTCCAATTACTACAAAGTCTCCTGAAAAAGAAATAATGACACCGCTTACTAAAACCAATACTTTTTTTCAGGACAATTTAGCCGATATACCTGAAACTCAAAAAGAAAGGGTAAAAAAGCAAATTTTTGAACACAATGTTTTGGTTTCAGCCATAAAAGATAAATACAACCAAGCGCATAATGTTGAAAAAAATGTGTTAAAAGATGTAATAGAAAGTGATACTATCAAAAAATACAAACTTAAGGTAAATTTGCTGGATTAGATGCTTTAAAATCACTTCATTCCTTTTACGTTAGAGACGATGTCAGCAGAATAACTGCTGGGAAAAAAGAATATAAAACTTTTAAAAAGTGTCAGCAGCAACGGCGTTACCTTCTACTACCCTTGAAAACATTATACAAAAAGTATAAATCTGAAAATGGATCACTTTCATACACAACTTTTAAAAAACATAGACCATTTTTTGTACTGCCTCCAAAAATAATGAATCGAGACACATGCGCATGCTCTAAGCATGAAAATCTAGATATGAAACTTAAAAAACTTTACCAATTGAATTTGACAGATATAATGATTTGCCTGCCAAAATAATGTGTAATGTAAACTCAAAAGATTGTGCCTATAATGAATGTGCAGCTTGTAAAAATAAGACAATAATATTTAATATTGAGCAGACTAATTTAAAAGACGTAATTTCTTGGAGTGAATGGAGCATTAAGGACAAGGAATATCTTGACAAACATAAAACGGTTAAAAAGACTAAAAGGATGACAAAAATGATCAAGATGGGCACTGTGAAAGACTTGATTTCAAATTTTACAGTAGTCAATTAAATTTAAGAAACATTGGTATAATATTCGTCATCAATACAAAATGCATCAAAACTGTGTGAATTCTTTAGACGACAAGAGTGTTGCTATTCACGTAGACTTTTCAGAAAACTACTGTTGCAAGCTAGCAACCGAAGTACAGGCCATGCATTTTGGTGCTTCAAAAGTTCAAATCTCACTGCACACAGGAATATTATTTATCAAAGCAAAAGATCCCATCACATTTGCGACAATTTCATCAAATACTTATCACGGACCAGAAGCCATTTGGGCCCATCTCGAACCAATCTTAAATTTAATTAAAAAAGATTTTCCCAAGATTACAGCTATTCATTTCTTTTCCGATGGCCTAACATCACAATACAGGAACAAAAAAAACTTTTACCTTTTCATGGAAACAACAAAAAAATTAGCATTTCCTAACTCAACATGGAATTTTTCCGAAGCTAGTCATGGCAAAGGTCCTGCAGATGGTGTCGGAGGCGCCATAAAAAGGAGTCTGGATACAAAAGTGGCTTATGGCGCAGACATTCCTGATGCACAGACATTCCTGATACAAAAGTGGCTTATGGCGCAGACATTCCTGATGCACATGCAGCTTTTACTGCCCTGAGTGAGTCAGAATCAAAAATAAAATTGTTTTATATACCTGAAACAGCAATCCAAGAAGACAATTATGAATTGGTTCCGATTCCAGGAACTATGGCATTACACCAAATAAGGAATACCACCACTAAGAATGTGATTGCATATCGAGAGCTAAGTTGCTTCTGTTCGGATCTAAACGGTTATTGTGAATGCCTCTGCATAAAGCAGCATAACTTAGTAGCATCTGGATCTACTAATTTATAATAATAATAATAAGGACAATTTATAAAGCGCCGTTTAGTGACAACCGTGGTCACCTCAAGGGGCTTATCTACTACAGATTGTAAGAACACAGTGGAAAACTTATGTGTGGGTTCTTTCGTAATTTTTAAATACGAAGGGAGGCTATATCCAGGACGTATACTATCAATGAACGAGGAAGGTGTCTTGATTTCCGCAATGGAAAAGACTTCAAAATCATGGAAGTGGCCTGAAAGAAATGATGAACTACTTTATTCTTGGGATGACATTATCGAAAAGATAAAGCCGCCGAAACGAATCTCAAAACGAGGTTTTTTTTCGGTACCTGAAATAGATTTCCTGGAATGAGATGAAGAAATATTTAATTTAAGCATAAATATCTTACGCCCGATTTTTCCAAGGTCCCTCAAAATCAACCATCAACTTAAATCCTTTATAAACTTAAATCCTTGAGTGCATCACTCAATGAATTTGCATTTCACCAACTAAAAACTAACGTTATTAATTGAGCCCTAGGCTCAAATCGCCTTATATTTCCGGTGTATAGGAATACGAACTCAAGTTAAATTATATAAAAATCAAGAACACATAATTTATCTTGTTTCTTTTATTAAAATTTCAATCAAATATTGAAAAAAGTATTACTTTGATCTCATCAGTATATTCGCATTAGTGTACATAAGCGACGTGAGCGCTCACTGTTGTTTACAAACAAGCACGCTGCATACCGAGAGACGAGAGACCGCCACTTAAAATTTTAAGCGTGGACGTCACTAAACGAGGCTAAGATTGTTTGGGGGAAATGCAATTTTGCACTTAGTGGTACAAACATTTTATTTTTTACTTTTTTAATTATTATGAAAACTTGATTTGTATGCCATGTTAACGATAACAACAAAATTAAAATTAATAAATTTTGTGTCGCATACTAAACTTTGTCAATACCTCAACACAAACAAACATCGCAGGTACCATACCATACCATCACGCCATTTCCCTATTTGGGGTAGGCAGAGAGAACCGAACGCCAGACTCCTCTCTCTTGACATACATTCCTCGCTTCATTCACGTCCATACATCGTCTCATACACGTTATTCTTACTTCTAACATCTCCATCTTTCAAAATCCCATTTATGTGATCGTGCCAACTCTTTCTTGGCCGACCTCTACTTTTCATTCCTCTTTTATCAGCCTTGTATACTTTTTTTGTCAGACGGTCATCACTCATTCTTTCTATGTGGCCGAACCACCTTAGGGCATTTATTTTCATCTTACTTACGATATTTCTTTCAATCATACATTCTCGTCTAATATCCTCATTTCTTATTCTATCATACATCGTTTTACCACACATTCGTCTTAGTGACCTCATTTCAACCGCGTTAATTCTACTTTCATGCGTCTTCTGCCATGTCCATGTCTCACTAGCATACATTAGAGTCGGTGCGACGATACCATTGTGTACCGCGAGCTTTGCTTGCCTCGAAATAATTGGGTCAGCCATTACCGGTCTTAACATCGCAGGTAGCCTAATTTTAAACATATTTGCAATAACATTTGACCATACCCATAATAATAATATACAGTTACCCACCCCCTCCCTTCCCCCACACAACCTTTCAATCCTCCATAATTTTTAATTTTAATTTTAGCACATTTAATTTGTATACTCCGAATATCCGAGTGGTATTCTCCGAAACCGGTAGAGGTATCGACAGTGTTTAGTATGCGACACAAAGTTTATTAATTTTAATTTTGTTATTTAATTTTTTCACTAAGGAACCTTGGAGAAAACCGGCGTTAATGATTTAATGATATTTAATTTTATTGACAAAAAAGGTCATCAGTGTCGGTCGTGTAAATGTACGTAAAATACCTCGATTTTATTAAAATTAAGAAAAATGTAAAAAAAGAAAGAACAAGTAAACTTTACAGCAGCAGCATAAATAAATAAATAAATAATAAAATTTACTTATATGTGTGAACTATCCTTTAGATTATGTGTGTGATACCTTTTCCAGTGTGTTACCAACAAAGTTACTGGGCCTTACCCAACTACACATTTCATTTTGATGACAATACCTATATAAAAAATCGGGGTTGTGGCAATTATTGGACTCTTCACAACGTTTATATTCAAATTAAAAACTATTTAACATAGTTTAAGTCTTCTTCTTCTGTAATGTAGACTTATGTGTCAGTTTTAAGTCTATCAGTTTTATTGTGCAAAAATATAATAAACTATATGCAAACTTGACGAAAAATATAAAAACGAATGGGATAAATATGAGACATATAGGTTGAGACATATAGGTTGACATATTTGTTGTCTCATTATATTTTTTATAATGAGACATATAGGTTGTACCTATTTGCATTTTTTTAAAAAGCATCTAAACAGTATATACTTAACTATTGTACACAGATTAAAAAATGGAAGTGAAGTCATCATGATATGCATATACATACATACATATTGTATATGTATGTATGTATATAGATGGGTCGGTGGCAGAGCGGTTAGCGCGCTGGGCTAGTAATCCAGTGGTCGCGAGTTCGAATCCTGCCTCGACCGATTTCGTTCACCTATAGCACAAGCATTTATTTGCTTATTTTAGGGAATGTAGGAAGATGTATATGTACTTGTTTAACAAGGACATATTCATTTTTTTTAAAAAAAAAAAAAAAAAAGGTATCTTATAATTTTTATTTGTTACTAGCTTTTTTGTCCCGCCGTTGGCCAAGAATGTAAAATTGTGAAAGAAAAAGCAATCGTTTTTATAATATTGTCACCCAATTATTTTGCAATATCAGACTATGAAAAGTGGTTTGAAATTTAATTGAGTTTAAGTATTGTAAAATGTTCAAGTGATGGCCACAACCCATTCTTTTTTATATATTGCTATAAAGTGTGAATGAAGTATAATATTTATACAATTTCTGCTCGCATGGACTATGCGTAATGGTTTTAAATATGACTGTTTATCAACGTTGTAAAGAGATTGGTTTGGCCACAACCCCCATTTTTAAATATTATCATCGAAAACAAATTGTAATGTGTACCTATTGAAAATTTAGTAATTTTGGATGTTGGGATGTGGTTAAAATTTGATTAAACAAACGTAGGTACTGAAAAGATCTAGTATTGGTCACATCCCATTCGTTTTTATGTTTTTTCATCAAGTGTGCATTATATTTTTGCTCAATTTGACTGAAAGTCTTCATTAACGAAGAAGAAGAAGACTTGAACTATAGTAAATAGTTTTTAATTTGAATATAAATGTTGTGAAGAGTTCAGTAATGGCCACAACCCCCATTCTTTAAATATTAGGTGTTGAAAATTATTCAAAATAGGATGATATAAATGGTTTAAATTTAATTAAACAAAAGTATTGAAAAGATTCTAGTGCAGGTTATATCGTCACATCCCATATCCCATTCATTTCATATGTATTTTCATCAAGTGTGCATATCGTTAATAATATTTCTGCACAATAGACTATTAGACTTAAAACTAACCCAAAAGACTAAATAAAAAAGAGAAAAATAAGTATAAGACTATAAGAAATAGTTTGTATAAAAAACTATTCCAATGGTCTACATAAAATAAGTAAAAATACATATACCTAATAGAAGAATTAGACTATTGGAAATAGATTGTATAAAAGCTCACCCAAAGGTCTACAAAAAAGAAGAAGAAGAATATTTAGACTATTGGAAATAGTTTGTATAAATACTGACCAAAAGGTCTACATAAAAGAAAACGAATAAGACTATTGGAAATAGTTTGTATTAAAACTCTCCCAAAAGTCTACGTACTTAAATGAAGAAGAATAATAATTAGACTAAAGGAAATAATTTTTATAAAAAAATGACCCAAATGTATACATAAAAGAAGAAGAAGATGAATTAGACAATAGGAAATAGTTTGTATAAAAACTGCCCTAAAGGTCTACATAAAATTAAGAAGAAAAAGAATTAGACTCCAGGACCCGCCGCTTCAGGCCCTTCAGTACCTCCCGTCCCTTTAATCCCTCATTACGTCCCTTCCCATCAGGCCCTTCAGTACCTTCCGTCCCTTCAGGCAGTTTTATACCTCCCGTCCCTTCAGGCCCTTTAGTGCCTCCCTTCCCTTCATTACATCCCGTCCCATCAGTCGGTTAAGAAAAGTTTAAATCCAGAAACCATCCTGGAAGAACCGCGAAGAGATGAAAGAACCTTCTTTTCCCAGGATGCTCTACTTAATAGGTAAAATGACTAAATACACGAAGAAGAAGAAAAAAGTTTAAACCCAGATACCTGCGAAGAGATGGAAGGACAGTTGGACCTTCTTCTCCCAGGATTCTCCAACTTCATAGGTAAAATGACCAAAAATACACGATGAAGAAGAAGAGGAAGAAATAAGTTTAAATCCAGATACCTGCGAAGAGATGGAAGGAAAATTGGACATTCTTCTCCCAGGTTAGTCCACCTTCAAAGGTAAAATGACCAAATAGACGATGAAGAAGAAGAAGAAAAATGTTTAAATCCAGAAACCTGCGAAGAGATGGAAGGAAAATTGGACCTTCATCTCCCAGGATAGTTCATCTTCATAGGTAAGATGACCAAGTATACGTTGAAGAAAAAGAAGAAAAAAGTTTATATGCAGAACCCGTCCTGGAAGATCTGTGAAGAGATGGAGGGACAGTCGGACCTTCTTTTCCCAGGATACTCCCCCTTCATAGGTAAAACGACCAAATACACGAAGAAGAAGAAGAATAAGAAAAAAGTTTAAATCCAAAAACCATCCTGGGCATACGCTCGACAATTCACCAAAGTTTCATTATAATCGGACAAACGGTTGATAAATAAATAAATAAAATAATTTTCCTATAGGAAATCAGTATAGGTATATTATTGTTGATTTGTAAGTAAATAGTATTAGGTAGGTACCTACCTACAACAACCTTCTAAATAAATTCGATTCCTAACAAATTTTATTTGAATATCACATTCTTTCTGTAGCCATGGAAACGATTCGAACACGTAAGTAATATCGAATGGTTCGGATACATTTTTTGAATATGTAGGTACCTATACGAAATTAGTATATTGTTGGTTTTTAAGTATAGGTATAGGTAGTATTAGGTATGTAGGTACCTACCTACAATGATGTTCTAAATTAATTCGAATTCGATTTATAACAAATTTTATTTGAATATCAGAATGTGTCCGTAACCATAGTAACCATAGAACATGTAAAAAATATCAAATGGTTTGTAGACATTTTTTGAATAATATGTAGGTACCTACATTGGTTTGTTCGATGCCATAAAAATGAAAATTGTCAGAAAAATCAAATATTATTTACAAATTATGCAATTTTATTATGCCTATATCTTTACTAATAAATAACACATTTTTACAATATATGTCTCAAAACTTGCCGTAATGTCTTGTGTTTCATTTTATTATTTCATAATTACATTTATTTCAAAGGTTTATTATTTTCAAGAACATATTCATTCGGTGGGAAAATGAAATATTGTATGAAAAGATATTAAAATGGCGGCGTTTATGTACAAAAGGCTTACTTTAAAAATAAGTTAAACATTATAATTATACCAAATATTCACCATGTTTTTCACTTAAACGCTAAGTTATACTTGAAAATATATTTTCTTCGTGTAAATACGTACTTCTAACTTTTAAACTAACAGATATTTGCGTGCAAAATGTACACTTTTTTGACAGATACAACTTGGAAAATTTTGTATGAAAAAAATAATTATTGAAATATTTTTAAAATTCAGCATTTTTATCGCATTATTTTTAGCGTGACACTGCATCAGGTATACAGGTACACGTTCGCACATAAATTAGATTTTTAGATGCTCTTGGTTTTTCAGAAGGCGTGAGACAAACACACACACACACACACACATACACACACACAAACACTAACATTTTGATTGCTTTATTACTTTAGATTTACATAAATAATCTGAAATAGTATCTCTTGGGAATACTGAACTGACAGAGCATAGGTATGTCATATCTTTATTCTGTTGAGTCTCAGATCAAATCAAGACAGCACAAAATTTATAAAACAATTAGGATTTTTTGCGAAGGAAAGAAAAAAAAATAATAACAATTATATAAAATATGTCCTTTTACAGTACGATGTCGAACATTTGATACATTTAAAACACATTATTTGTGTTCGATGATAATAATCTATATTATAAATTTGAATGTTTGTATGTATGTGTTGAATGCGCTCCTAAACCGTTCATCCAATTGCAATGAAACTTTGGTGAATTGTCGAGAGTATACCAGGGATGGTTTCTGGATCAAAAATTTTTTTCTTCTTCTTCTTCATCCACCTTCATTTTACCTATGAAGGTGGATCCTGGGAACCGTTCATCCGATTGCAATGAAATTTTGATGAATTGTCGAGCGTATGCCCGGGATGGTTTCTGGATTAAAAAATTCTTCTTCTTCTTCATCGGGTATTAGGTCATTTTACCTATGAAGTGGACTATCCTGGGAACCGTTCATCCGATTGCAATGAAACTTTGGTGAATTGTCGAGCGTATGCCCGGGATGGTTTCTGGATTAAATTTTTTTTCTTCTTCTTCTTCATCGAGTATTGGGTCATTTTACCTATGAAAGTGGACTATCCTGGAAACCGTTCATCCGATTGCAATGAAACTTTGGCGAATTGTCGAGCGTATGCTCAGGATGGTTTCTGAATTAAAAAAAATTCTTCTTCTTCTTCATCGGGTATAAGGTCATTTTACCTATGAAAGTGAAATGACCTTATACTCTGGGAGAAGAAGCTCCAACTGTCCTTCCATCTCTTCGCAGGTCTTCCAGGACAGTTTCTGGATTTAAACTTTTTTCTTCTTCTTCTTCTTTATCGTGTATTTGGTCATTTCACCTATGAAGTTGGAGAATCCTGGAAAAAGAAGGTCCAACTGTCCTTTCATCTCTTCGTAGGTCTTCCCAGTATTGTGTCGGGAATTAAATTTTTTCTTAACCTACTGAAGGGACGGGAGGTAATGAAGGGAAGAGAGGTACCGGCAGGCCTGACGGGACGGCAGTAGCTGAAGGGACGAGAGTAACTGAAGGGACGGGAGTAACTGAAAGGACGGGAGTAACTGAAGGGACGGGAGTAACTGAAGGGATGGGAGTAACTGATGGGACGGGAGTAACTGAAGGTACGGGAGTAACTGAAGGGACGGGAGTAACTGAAGGGACGGGAGTAACTGAAGGGACGGGAGTAACACAAGGAACGGGAGTAACTGAAGGGACGGGAGTAACTGAAGGGACGGGAGTAACACAAGGGACGGGAGTAACTGAAGGGACGGGAGTAACATAAGGGAGGGGAATAACTGAAGGGACAGGAGTAACAGAAGGGACGGGAGTAACTGAAGGGACGGGAGTAACTGAAGGGACGGTAGTAACTGAAGGGACGGGAGTAACACAAGGGACGGGAGTAACTGAAGGGACGGGATTAACTGAAGGGACGGGAGTAACTGAAGGGACGGCAGTAACTGAAGGGACGGGAGTAACTGAAGGGACGGGAGTAACTGAAAGGACGGGAGTAACTGAAGGGACGGGAGTAACTGAAGGGACGGGAGTAACTGATGGGACGGGAGTAACTGAAGGGACGGGAGGTAATGAAGGGACGGGAGGTAATGAAGGGACGGGATTAACTGAAGGGACGGGAGTAACACAAGGAACGGGAGTAACTGAAGGGACGGGAGTAACTGAAGGGACGGGAGTAACTGAAAGGACGGGAGTAACTGAAAGGACGGGAGTAACTGAAGGGACGGGAGTAACTGAAGGGACGGGAGTAACTGATGGGACGGGAGTAACTGAAGGTACGGGAGTAACTGAAGGGACGGGAGTAACTGAAGGGACGGGAGTAACTGAAGGGAATGGAGTAACACAAGGAACGGGAGTAACTGAAGGGACGGGAGTAACTGAAGGGACGGGAGTAACTGAAGGGACGGGAGTAACTGATGGGACGGGAGTAACTGAAGGGACGGGAGGTAATGAAGGGACGGGAGGTAATGAAGGGACGGGATTAACTGAAGGGACGAGAGTAACTGAAGGGACAGGAGTAACAGAAGGGACGGGAGTAACTGAAGGGACGAGAGTAACTGAAGGGACGGGAGTAACTGAAGGGACGGGAGTAACTGAAGGGACGGGAGTAACACAAGGGACGGGAGTAACTGAAGGGAGGGGAGTAACTGAAGGGACGGGATTAACTGAAGGGACGGGAGTAACTGAAGGGACGGGAGTAACTGAAGGGACGGGAGTAACTGAAGGGACGGGAGTAACTGGAGGGACGGGAGTAACTGAAGGGACGGGAAGTACTGAAGAGTCTGAAGCGACGGGTGGTTATGGAGGACGATTTTTAATTATACTGGCAATACGAAGTTTGCCGGGGGTTCACTAGTATATATATAAATAAGGGTTGTGGCCAAAACCAAAATAATCAGTCATATTTAAAACCATTTCCCATAGTCCATGCATGCAGAAATTATATGTACCTACGTATATATAAAAACAAATGGGTTGTGGCCATCACTTGAATATTTTACACCGCTTAAACTCAATTAAATTTCAAACTACTTTTCATACTACGAATTAGCAAAAAAATTGTGTGACAGGCCCAATTCAGATTCGACTAAAAATTTTATACGGAATTTTAGTATATGAGAAATGTCAAAAAGTTGACCAAATTTATACGGGATTAAATTGGTATTCAGATTCTCTAATTTTATCTCATGACGTCACACCGCGCGGATAAAATCCTTTTATCCACGGTTTCCCGTTGATTTGGACGTTTTCGTATTCCGACTCGCATCTTAGACGTTCGATCTTTTAAAATATGACTTAAATTTATGCGGGTCGTTTGACATCCGTCTACAATTTTGTACGCTAGATAAGGGCTCATTATTTGTTTGTCTTTACTTTATTCAATTATTATTAATAATTATGTGGTGAAATTGTTTAAAGTGGAGTATTTTTTTTACTCACGTCTAAAGAAAAATAAACGTGATAACTTTTTAACTGTACAAATTTATGACAAACAATAATCATCACGTATTTATAGGTACAGGTTACTTGACTTTCGTTGATATTTTTCGAGACCACACAAATAATGGAATTTTATTATCTTTGCCTAGATAATGGATAAAGAAGGTAAAGTTGTAAATTTTATTGGTTTTTGTAGCTTTTAACTAATGATGTGACACGAATTTTATTAAAAGTAATTGTTAGAGATTCCACTTGTCAAAAAACTTACTTACAAATTATATATCTATCATAATAATGAAAATCTACCAAGAATGGTCATTCTTCATCAATTTTAATATGAAGTATTCTTACAAGTAGCTAAATTTATATTCAATGTTCTACTAAAGTTTGGGGTTTCAGTCAAAATCTCACATACAAGTTGTCTGTCATTTGAGGTTAGGTTATTATATAAACCATTATGTTCATTTTAAAACTTAGGTAACTCTGGATTAAATAATTATTACCATGGGTAATAACGCCCCAGATGAACCGACAGGATACTAAAAACAGGAATTCTTAGTTAGAATAATAATTTGTATACTATAAATAAATAAATTTTGTTCATTGCAGATGAAGACATTATTGAAATAGATATTGGCAATAGCGACAGACTTACTTATGATGATACTTACATTTTTTTCCACGTTGCAAGGACTAGAAGTAATTTAATAAGAAGACACATCACTTTAAAAAAAATCATATATATATTTACTTATATTAAATTTGTCACATTTTCTATGTATGTATAAAATAAATAATCGTAATATAAATACATGTGTATTAAATTTGTTGTATCTAATTTGTAGAACCTTTTAAGCAGTAGACAGAATGACAAGGAAAAATAAAACAAGTACCTACTTATGTAAATTGTTATAAAAATAATATATATTTTTTTTCATTAATTCTGTATATTATAAAAAAGAATTACAATAATATTTTCCGCCAAACTGCATAATAGTTTTTTGGCAAGGCAGATTCTCTTTTTCACATAACTAATGTATCTAATTAAAACATTTTATTTTACAGATCCATAGGTAGGTATGATAAACCTGAATAGGTAGCTATTTACATTCAAATAATAATTATATGCAAAAAGGTTATTATACTATATCAAAACACCAAAAAAAATTCAATAATTATTGAAAAAAATAATTCAGTCCCTTGATAGAGAAACATTATTAAACTCTGGATTGTTAGAAATCGCCAAATCTGAATTTCTCTGGTATTCTGGATCCACAATCTTTCAACTCTGGTGTCACTAGAATTCCCTGTAAAACAAATAATAACATTGTATTACATGAATTATTAAATGGTCTTAATCATTTTCATAAAAGAAGCCGTCAGTCTAACATAATAAACACGAGTTTGAGTAATGACTGCCATATGAGTAGAAAATGAAAACTAATTTGAATTCAAATGAAAGATACAGTTTGGAATGTTACTTGTTATTACCCTGATGTACCTATGTAATAACAAGTGATGCGTCATAAATACGGCTCACTTTTCTTCCAGTTATCACTAGATATGCTCGACATATTTAACCTATAAAATTTCAAGGCAAAACTTTATATTGACATATCTAACTTACCTTCATAAATTTACTATCTTTCCATTTCTCATTACACTATTCCTTGATACTAAGTCAATCATCAACTCCATCTGCTTCTTTGTACTCTTAATTTTGGATTTATCCTTAGGTATCCATAGCAAATAGCGCCGTACAAATTAGAAATGTTTCGGTTTTGGAGGTAAACTTTGTTTTAACCATAGAATACACTAACTAGTTTTGACAATAAAATCTCTTTTCTATGGTTTTGACGTTTTTAGGCTGATGAATATTGCTAGAGAAATAAATTTTCGAATGTCTTGAATATATTATTTTTTGTGTCGCGGCAACACCGAAAATGTTTTTATTCACGGTGACTAAAATTTTTCGGGCGAATTCATTTTAGTCGGCCATTGTTTAAGACGAAATCAGAATACGAGTTTACGACGCTTGCGACTAAAATTTTATTCGGGACGTATAAAAACTAATTTTAGTCGGCAAATCTGAATCGGACATATTATTATATAAACGATTGCTTATTCCTTCACTAATTTACATTCTTGGCCAACGGCGAGACATAAAAGCTAGTTAAATAAATAAAATGATTATTTCTTTTATGAGTGGTAACATAGAAATAAGTGTATAATTACTAGAGACCTGATATTCACATTTGCAATAAATCTGATTTAATTGCGATTTTTGCACTTTTTTCGTGAGTAATGAAAATTTTGCCCTTTTTTCGTGAATTTCACGTTTTAAAAAAATAACACTGAAATTTAGTTTTTTTAAGACATTTTTGTAAAAAATACACATCAATTATCCACCGAAAAGGTAGAATTAAAAAATAATTATTGTAATTCAATTTTCTGCAGGTAAAATTTACACAGTCAATGCATTAAATATAGTTTAATTAAAATAAGACAACATGACTATAAGAATTTGTTGACAAAATAAATAAAGCTATATGGATGCCTTACGCTAATGTTGATTCATAATATATAGGTTTCCATCTTCCTATAATACTGTTTAGGTAGTCAGATGAACAAACCTTAAAAAAAGTCACTTGGCTACAATGGGGATTCTTCATTTTGAATCTCATTAAAAATAAGAGTTTTTTTACATATAAATAAATGTGTTTTGAATAAACAATGCCATTTAAATAGTGTTTTTTTTTTAATTATTTAAGCATATCATCTATAGTGAAAAAGAACTTGTAAATCTAAATCATGTGATAAGTTCCCTTTATTTACATTTTTTTTGTAGGTAATATTATTGTTATCAAATAACACTGATTTTCATAAAAAAATAATACTTTTGTGTAGTTTAAAATTATTTTACTAATACTACTTTTCTACAAAAATATCACCCCTTTTCCAAAAAAATAGTGGAAATAATAAAGTTTTTAATTCTCTGCAAAAATAAAACTTCTTTTTCAAAAAATAATGCAAACAATAACACCGCTTTTCTACAAAAATAACACCCCTTTTCCAAAAAAATAATGCAAATAATTGAGGTCTCTAACGATTACTTAGTGAGGTACGTTTTAGGGTTTTATACATGTACAAAAAAATACTTTCCAACTGAGAAAGCTACAAAAAATTGTACTCAAAAAAATAATGTGGCTGTGGACTCTGTGACTACAATAATTTGACAGAACAATTAAAAACTATGAATGAAAAATCATTCCAACGGAAATCGAAAACCAGACATTGTATCAAGAACTGAAGTAAAGTGTTGCTGTACATGAAGAACTACTATATAAAAATTACAATGTTGACTATACATTATTATCATGAGCCAATCGGCTCTTTTAATAATTATTATAAAAAAAAAATGTTATTTTATCTATGACATTCTTGCAATTTCAGTCTTTGTTTTTTTATACACAGAAAATAAGAAACAGATAATATATCAAAGGAAGCAGTATTTTTGTTTGATAATACCAAAGTCAAGGGTGGCCAAACTATAGTCGGCTAACCGTCAGTCAAGTATTTTTTTTTTTGTAAAAAAAAACAAAAGACATTTATTTACATAACAGCAATGAAAAATCTGTCCACAAAACACACACATAACAATGATGAATTTTAAGAAATAACAATAATGATTGTATATTTTCTCCATTCCTTTATTAAAGATTCGGAAGCTTTCTTTTTTCTAATAATTTGTTTAGTCCATGTTTTTTTATTTGTTTTTATTTGTTCTTGTTTTTTATTTATAAGTATTCTACATTTTAAGTTGTCAGACAGATTTAAACTACACCTATTTATTTATTAAAGTTTATGTTAAGGGAAGATAGAAATGTATTGTATATAGGTACTTCTTTTTACTCACTTAGATGATTTATATACCTAATAATTTTTCATTAAAAATGTGATATTATATTATTGTTAAGAGTGTAAAATTGTGGTTATTGTCTTGAATTGTTTCAAATATTACAATTGATCCCCTTTCTACTGTAATTTTATTTCAGACATAAATTATGCTTGAAACAGTGTAAGTTGAGTGAGCCAATATCAGTCTTAATAATAGTGCATTTCAATACTCATTACATTGTTTATAGTTTAATGAACTTGAAATAAATTACTAATATTGAAATACAAAACTAATGCATGTCAACCATTATGACCTCTGGACGAATCAATGTACATGGAGTACAAAAACCCATTCAATAATATTGCGTATTGTTGATAATAATGACAACATCAATTAAGAATTTTTAATTTAGGAAATCCCTAAAGGTGATAAAGAAACAATTATTGCTTGCTATATAAATTTGAATGATAATAAAATGTTATCACTCCAACTGAACAATAACATTGATGTACAAGGGAAAAATTTTATAAAATGATCATTTTTTTCATTTATTAGTTTTAAAGATAATCTGATTGTTTAATCTTTACATATTTAAATTAATTAGACCTAAAACTAGTAAAATAGAGGTTCAAAGTAAGCAGTAAAAAAATTAATTGCAATAAATACAATGAGAAATTAATTTAAAAAACAAGGGATAAAAAATATGTATAATATGTCCTATTCTGATTATATGTATAATATGTCCTATTCTGATTATATGTATAATATATCCTATTCTGATTATATGTATAATATGTCCTATTCTGTATAATATGTCCTATTCTGTATAATATGTCCTATTCTGTATAATATGTATAATATGTCCTATTCTGTATAATATGTCCTATTCTGTATAATATGTCCTATTCTGTATAATATGTATAATATGTCCTATTCTGATTATATGTATAATATGTCCTATTCTGTATAATATGTCCTATTCTGTATAATATGTATAATATGTCCTATTCTGATTCGTTTCAGAGTACGAAAACGTCTGTAACCAACGGGCGACCGTGGATAAAAAGATTTTGCTGTGCGCTGTGACGTAATGAGTCCCGTATAAATGCAAGCAACTTTATGCTGAATTTGGTTGGGTTTTTAACCGTTTCAGTGCTAATCTCGATACGTTATCATGATGAATCATGTGCTACACCAGTGCGGATCACGATAGGTTATCGTGATGGACAATGCTCCACTTAAACTCGCTGTAGAAATCTTATTTATCGACATATCCAAAATATAATAATTACATCGTGTAGCTGAACCATTTATCTAAGTAAATATGATTTTAAAAAAATTTTAAAAAAATTTGGTAGATGGCGGTAGAGTGTTTACTTTTTGTCTATTTCATCTCGAGACATAATCGAGACCCGCACTGAGATACCGCTTTGTATGGATATTAATGTTGCGTATAACCCATATCCGAGGTCGTATAGATTGTGCGCCGGTTTAATAAAATATTTATGTTCGGTTTTTATTTAGTACCTATATAAAAACAAAGTATTTTGCTGTAAATTTATATGTTTTTGTTTATTTATTTATTTTGACAATAAGAGCATTATTAACTAATATGAACATAAAACAATGAGTAATTAATCTTATTATTTAATTATATTTTATTTGTGTCTTTAACGTTAATTCATATTTCAAAATTACTATTTTTTAAAGTTCATGTGTTTTTGAGAGTAACTTCGATTTTTTGTGTCACCAACTTTTAAAATCTTACTAAGTGATAGACAAAATACATTGAATATTTTTTGCTATTATGAATGAATTTTGCTTTTATAAATGTTTCGAAAAAGTTCTCCAGATCTTGTTGACTTATTACAGTATTATTTATAAAAACCAATTATTTTATGACTATTTTATTATAATATAAGTTGATAAATTACGGTGCAGCGGCGCATAGGTCAAAGCGCTTACAGATAAACTTCATACAAACGTATAAGGCACTAAGCAATTGTTGAAAACTGTGTTTGTTTTCGAAGAAATACTTAAAAATTCATGAATTTTAAGATGATTTTTATTCACTATATTCTTTCCTATGTCTTTTTTACCTATGTGATATTTTTTTGCTAATTAGTTATGTTTTTGTAAGCTGGAATGTTGAAAAAATCAGTTAAATAGTATGCAGAAACACAAAATAAACAAAAAATTGTATTCAACATTTAGAACAGCTAAAAACGAATATTCTTGTCGAAGATTTCAAGTATCTCAGGTGAGTAGTTATTGAGATATGACGATTTTAATTTTGTCCCAAAATTGCGCCGCACTGAGGTGTTACATTGTTTAGCATACGCGTAGCACGGAAAAGGTTAATAAGGTTTATAATAAAATGCATCAATAACTTATAAAATAATGTGTGACAGCTAGTAAATTTTGATCATACAAAATTGAACAATAAATTCTGGCAGCAGCTGCAAGACTGCTGGTTGGTTGGAAGAAATTGCCTAATGGCAATAAGCCTGCCAGTGTGCATTATATATGATTATTTTATGTACAAAAGGATAAATAAAATAAGGCATTATACAGATGTAGGCATTATATTGTAGGTATTATTTAAATGTAGGTAATGCTTTAAAAAATTATAAAACCAATAATACTAGAAAAATGTATGAAGAAATTCCGTATAAAATGTTTGGTTTTCTGACACTACGAAAACCAACAAAAAATTCACGACCAGGGGGGCAAGTCTGGTCCAACCGACGAAATCAAAACCCTCACGATTACCCATATGTGGACTCACTAACTGCGACAAACATGTTTTCGAGATAATGGCTGTCAAAGTTTTTAGGCAATATTAACTCTCATAACTCCTTTATTAATTGTTTATAGATTCTTATGATTTTTTCGACATATATAAAAATTCGTCTAATCTAACTATATATAATGTTAAAATTTGACAAAAACTCATTGGGAAAGAAAAAAAACTCAAATTTGCATATAATGAGGTTTTCCTGACGGCTCATCTGCCATACTGTGTGAGACTGTATGTAATATTTCTATGTGGTAAAACTCATTATAATGCTTTCATAAAAAAATCAAATTTCAATCACTTCCTTGCAACCTGCGCAAGTGGCGAGTTTAATGCCATTTTGCAATTTCTTCCAAACTTTTTGTATTTTTCCAAAATACTCATTTTATATATATTTTATTAGTAGGTACCTACCTATAAAATATCTCAGATGTTTCAAATGAAAAGTACCTATTGTGCCCTGGACCTCTTTTAAGTCTTTCTTCTGACTTTAAAATTAATAGAAATTTAGGTATTTACCCGCATTTTCAGTAGGTATTTTTAGTATTTTTTTATGAACTAACCAATATTAAACCTGGGTTTGTTCTAAGTCATATAATGAGTTCTAAACCTTAAATACCATCAACAATACCTACATACATGTAAAAATATACTTTTTTTTGTTTTTTAAAGAATGAATATGTTAACAAGTACCTACATTTATACATCCTGATATATTCCCAAATTTAAGCATATGCTTGTACTTTAGATGAACAGTGTCAGGAAAACACCCCTCTCTTTCTCCTGTATTTACCGATAAGAGATATTCGTACCAGGAAAGCAGTTTTTTTCTGGTATATTACTACAATATAAATATTATTTAGGATTTTTCGACCATACAAATAAAATTCTGAAAGAAGAAAATCTAAGAAACTTGAAAAAAAGACGAACATGTATGTAGTAATGTAATGATGTTTGAATATTGATGAGGCGATGTATGTGTTCCAGGATATAAAAATATGGTGTTTGGTTCTCTCTGCCTACCCAGTTAGGGACATGCATGAGTTATGAGAATAACAGACTAACATGTTGAGATGATGTATAAATGCTAATAAGGTGATTAAGGCAATCCAGGATAGAAAAAAGTGGCGTTCATGTCTCTCTGCCTACCCCGTTAGGGAAATGATGACATGCTATGTATTTATCGAAAGTTAAATTCTTTAGTTAATGTGTTAAAATTTTAGGAAACGTTGGTAGTTAAATGCAAATAATTGTAAAAAAAAGACTTCATTATAACGATAATGACTTTTTCCAGACGGCATAATTGAAAAAAAATGCAGATAATGAATATTTTTCCGAAAAATCTCCGCAACGGGACCTCATATGAACATATTTTTTTTTTCCAGATGTAAAGGGCGTTTTGGTGATTATGGTAGTATAGTTAACTCATTTTTGCCAAAATGGGCAGTTAATGACTTTTTCCAGTAAGCAGACGATATTATATAGAGTTCTATAATATCTAGATGTCATAGAACTCCATATGATAATTATATCCATGATATGGGTAATCCCAAGGGTTTTGATTTCACCGGTTGGACCAGACTTGCCCTCCTGGTGGTGAATTGCTTAGAAATGTTCTGTTCCGTTTTTCTTTGTAAAATAAAATCATTTTTAGAATAAACATATTGATTGAACCTACACAAAACAATATTTAAAAATGATGATTATATTGTAGGTACTTTTTATGAGAATTCAAAATATATTTTAATTTTTGTACACATTCTGTTGCATCGAAAATTGAGATAATAATAGTTGAATTAACAATAAATGAATAATTAAATTATAAAACATTTTGATTGCTAGATAAGATTTTGAATTCATTAATAAATACAATAAGATTATAAATCTATGAATTGTTCCAAAGTACAACTAATAAGATCAATTTTAAATTCAAATGGAAAAACCAAATATTGTATTTTTTACGTGGCAACAACAATGCCGATTCATTCACCTGTGGAAAAGAAAAGTAAAGACAATTTATTTAGACTCACCTGTCCTGTGATGCGCTTATATCAACTGGATGAAGGCTTGTTAAAGACATGATAACACCAATCCCACTAACAATCTGAAATAATTAATACAGTAAAAACATAAGAAAGATAAAATAAATTACATTTTAATTTAATGCTTTATGGATCCTAATATCTCCACTAAATAACATTAATTTTATACAATGTATTTATGCCTACTTATTCTACTAAGAGCTAAGTAAAGAAAACATTGTACCAAGATAATATAATCAAACTTCTAATAGTTTTTCTCTAAGCTTTATATAATGGATAAGAATTTTCTATTAATTAATGATCCTTTTCACATCCTTTCCTTAGAGGATGCAAAGATAAGTGATTTATCTTATAAAAATCTCGTGTCACAATGTTCGTACACGCTAATCTCCAAAGCCGTCCAACTGATTTCAATGAAATTTTCTAAATTTGTATAGATGGTTCCGGATAGGATAGAAGTTTTGGACCCGATAGGTGGCACTGTTATCAAAATAGAAAAAAAATATAATAATTTTAAAATATAAAATAAAAATATTTTGCTGTTTAATAAATAATGATAAATAGCAGAAAAAAATTTACTCCTCAAATACAGTTATGATTGTATTTGCTATCAAAAAACAGGGTCATGGTTTGTTGACCAAGACCTATTCTTGCAAGTGACTACTTTATTATTCATTTACACAATTCTTGAATATCTTGTAGGTAGGGACATAATATTTTAATTCCAATAATGAAAAGGTTGTTTAATGAAATTTTCATTCAGTAGTCAGTAATAATAATTAATGATGACTTTTTTCAGTAGTTATTAAAAAACCAGACTGAAAATATTCAAGGTAAGTACTTGAAAATATGACCTAAATGAATTTTTTTTTACCTATTTTCAGTATTTGTTTTTTATGTTGATTTTAAACACAACATTTTAGAGTAAAGTATAATTTTCGCCAAACATCTTGAACAAGCTTCCGGTTGCACAGAGCGTAAATTTGTGTCATTTTGCTTGTATGGTTTACATTCAAATCACCCCCCTTCTCGGCTAAAAGTTCAAGACATTTGGCTACAACTCTACTGCAATTTTTCTTATATAATGTGGTACAATAGTATAGTTTTTGTTTTATTTTATAGATTACAAGAGTAATATTATGGAGTAATATAAATTTAATATACCAATGAACCAACAGCTACATATTATATCTACCTACATTATATGTATAGGTTATAACTGCTATTTGTTTATTTACCTCAATTAGTATTCAAGAAACAGAGAAAACTTAACAAGTGATTGGATGACCTACAAAACAGTAGGTATGTAACATTTCGAAATATAATGATTTAATATTGAGTAGCATTATTTAATTCAACACGTTTTTTATAGAAATACAAACATACACCAGAAAAATAAAATATTTTTCAAATATACTAGCTGGTACACTATTTACTTGATCAAACAAAAAATACTATGTAGTATCATACATTCATATATATGAATACATTACAGAGAGAAAGTTATTAGCAATATGCACAGAAAAAAACATGAATAAAGCCCATACCATGAAGGTATAATATGTGATATGACCCCACACCATGAAGGTACGATACTTCCCAAACATTTTTTTTATAAATACATAATTATATTGTTACGTAAAAATATAATATCATGCTTACCACTGACGATAGAGTATCAAGAATAGTGTTGAAATTTATTTTAAAATTCCTGCTCCAACATATTTCAAATTTACAAGCGTCTCGCTAACATAAACTTAAAAATACACTTATAACAAAGTTCTTTGCGAAGTTTTAACTAAAAACAATGTCAAAACAAGCAAAATAATTAGTTAAACTTGGTTCTGTTTTTAATTTCGAACTAATGTCAAATTATTATCATATAACTTGAAAAACTTAACGAAATATTTTTTCAATGAAACATGTAACCAATAACCACAATCGAAAAACTGATTGTTTGTGAAACTAATCAATGATCATACAAATACAACAAAACACGGCAACAGCAAAATAATATATTATGACCACAGTATTATACTGTAATCTGTAATGTCGTCGACGATGAATGACTTTCTATGTACCTCATAATGTACCTATTGGTACCTATAAACCACTGCTATAAACACAACGAATGACGAACACAGAACACAAATACAATGACGAAGGGGCAAAGACCAGTCCTCACTCATATGATACATTAAAATAGCTCACAAAAGTTCCCAACTAAACTGAATGCTTTCTATCATTCTCACGTAAATGATTTGATCATTTTAACAACGTGCAACTATATTTATCGAAATTTTCACGCACAGTATCTAGTTCTCACAAAACAAGTATAATAACTAGTTGCATGTAACACATGAGATCCAACTGTCGATCACGCCTTGTATATGTGTTCTGTGCTGTCGATGGCGATCATGTAGTAATGTTTAGTTAAAGAATACATAGGTACCAAAATACCTTTAAATCCAAATTATTCAATATTTGAATGGAATGAGAGGTCGGGACCGCCCAAGGAAGGGATGGCACGTCCGTGTGAACGGTATTTTGAAAGACGGAAATGTTAGAAGCGTGAACAACAGACGAACAAGTATAAGACGATGTATGAATGTTGTCGAGGCGATGAATGTATGTCAAGATAGAAGTAAGTGGCGTTCGGTTCTCTCTGCCTACCCCGTAAGGGACATGGCGTGATGGTGTGTATGTATGTTATTCAATATTTTGTTTTCAATACAAAACATGTAGGTATGTCAAGATAGGATAGTGTGGAGGTCAGTGCTTTTTTCCTACCACGAATATGCAAACAACTCGATGGTGTGTGTGTGTATTTACGGAGATTAAGTATCAAATTAGATATTGTGTATACTGCCATACAAATTGTATGAAACAATGTCATCACTAAATTCAAATACTTATTACAAAAATTGTTAAAATAATTTGAGATGTACTACAAGAATGTATGTACCTACTTTTTAAAGAAAATTAAATGATCTAGTTGGGGTGTTTCGGCATTTTCGATATTTAAAAAAATGGAAATATAGGCATTTACAAACAGTTGACACATTAAATTGTCACAAAAAATGTTTTTCTTAGTAAAAACACTTTGAGAGACCCAAGAACTTTTTCATAAAAAAATGAGATAGTATATTTTTCTATTTTTATATAAATTTTCAGTTTCTAGCTTTTATGATTTTTGAGATGTATGGAAAAATGAAAAAAAAATGTTGATAACCCCTGACTGGAACAAAAATGTGCTGCTCTATGAAACAAAGCTATTTGCAGTCCTTTAGTGAAAAAGCTCTTTGATTGAGCACTGCAGACACCTGGAGGCAGTACATTCCACTTAATTAGACCACCCATAGGGGGAACACAGATACACACTTAAAATTCCGAGTTAATCACTATAGTATAATACTTACTTACTTACTTTACGTGTCCGGCTGGTTCAAACCCTGCCACTCCAATATGCGGTGACTGCTATCGCCTTGTCGTTTCCCATAATTATGTCACCAGGGGTGCATCCTTCCCCCATAAGTGGACATATCAGTATAATATATAACATATATATTCTGTGAAGCAAGCAGCAAACTGACCCTAGACATCCAATGTATGGCTCACAGCCGCATCAGTACAGACTCAAGTCCAGAAGAAGCTTCCTGGAGATGACCGCCCCTATAGTTGGCCTCCCCGAGGCCCGAAGGCTGTCACTGTGGCGTGATAGTGTCGAACGCACTCAGCTACCACCCGCGGAGGATGTGTCAGTGGGACACAACCTGCCTTATCCAACATGGAGCGCTCAATAGGCTCAGAACGGGTGTCTCCTGCTGTTACAGTGACCTCAAGAAATGGGGATACAGAGAGGAAGGCGCCAGACAAGACAACGTGCACCTCAGTGCACCTAATGTCATGTCCCATGATAGGAGCGACATGCACGCACCAAGACACAGTGATAGCAAACACTAGTGGAATACGAGTGGCCGAATATTGGGGGTTACGAATATGATGGTGTTCCGGACACGGAAAGTAAGTAAGTATTCTGTGAAGCCTCTAAGTTGATGTTTAGTTGAAAAAAATACAAATCTTGCGGATCTTGGTTTGAACCTATGTCCATAATATGTAAAGAGAAATAAATTCTCTTGAACAAATCGACAGTTGGACTAATAAAAAAAACACATTGAAAAAATACATGATAGGATTATTAACACATAGTTATATTTTTAAAATATCATGTTGATTCAAGTTCTTATGTATTCTAATATTAAATAATTTGGATAAGGGTTTATAGTTTGTAATTAAAAATAAAAACACACATACTATCATTATCGACAGTTGGATCTCATGTGTTACATGTAACTAGTTAATAAATTATTCTGATGTATTACATTGATCTTGGAAAATTGTATTATCAGTTGCATCACTAATAATATTTATTATGATATTTCAAAAGGTTATTGTTTTATTGATGTAAGTCACATTACTTTTAACTTATAAACATGCTCCCTGCTAAGAAAACAAAATATTATGAATAAAACACAAACAAAAATAACTACTGTGTTTCACTTAAGTGAATTTTGTGGTAATGTTGGTACGACTCAGTCAAATAAACTGAATAATGTTGCCATATTGTCAAATAAAATTCCTCTAATCTCAAATTAAAAACTTAACAATAGTCTTAATTTTATGATAGTGTAAAATATATCTTCTATAATTATTTTAAACAAAATACACTTATCTTTCAGTGATTTGTGCATTTATCAGAAGTAACTTTAAAAAATAGATAGCATTACAAAAAGATTTCTTCGTTACTTCATAGATGGCGATGGTAAAAACGGCTTATTTTTATAACGATCTGTTTCTCTTCATTAAAATTTATAGAACTTTGCTTTCAAAATTGCATTACTAAGGGAACTCAATAAGAGCCCGTTCCCACTTGTCGTGACACATTTTTTTTCATGTTGTTTCTCTGTTCCCACTTGTCAGACGTCGTGACACAATTTTTTTTAAGTACTTACATAGGTGGAGCCAATATTCGGCAATTTAAAAGAGGCGACCGTGGGCAGTGGACGTCGAAGAAGCTTTTGTAGCAATGTATTATTTTAGAAAAAAAAACAGTATCATATTTATATTATTGTCATCATCAGCAGCAGCTCCACATCCCAAGGTGGGACCTAGTTTCCAAAAGAAGTCTTCGCCATTCCAATCTGTCAGCGACTCTTCGTCTCCAATTGACCACGCCCAAAGAGTCTAGGTCCCCCTGGACGCAGTCCATCCATCTCAACTTGGGTCTCCCCCTACGCCTCACACCCTCTGGTCTATGGTGAAAGACTCTTCTAGAGGGAAGTTGCTCACTCATCTCTCCACATGTCCAAGCCATCTGAGTCTCCCAATCCTTACAAATACCCTAACATCTATATCATCATAAAGCTGGTACAGCTCGTTGAAAATGCAAAAGTTTTGTTTTAAATATAGATCCTCAAACAACTCCTCATCACTGATCTTTGTATAGCACTAATACAATACTTACCTAAAATTGAGTCAAATATTTACTTACATTATTTGTCAATGCCTCAGTTCAACTTTGGTTTTGTATTTATTAAGATAGATGTTGCATGTAAAAGGTGTATAATCATGAAACCAATGTTTGTTTTGTATTAGAATATTTAATATACGTATGCATTATAATAAAAGCAAGAACACTCCTAGTTGGAAGCAGTCTGAATCACGAGCAAATGTTCACCAGATGTTATACACTTCACTGATAATTAATAACCCTTAAATGCTAATGTATCTAACATAGCACACAAACACTGAACAATATTGGTCGACATTAAAACATCCACTTTCTCTTCCAAATGCCTCTTAGGATCCTGTTTACCCACATTCTTTATAGCTAATTGTTCAGGTGTCATTTTCTCCTCATCTTCTAACGCTTTGTTGTAATTTCTTGCAAGTTCTAACATATCCGCAACAGTAGTTTGATTAAGGCAACTGTGTTCCTTGTAATCGGCTAACGTTAATCCATCCATCCAAGATTTCTTATGAAGATTCAATAACATCTTTTGCTCCAACTCATTCTTTCTATAGTTTATACTAATAGAATAATAGTGTCGGTTAAGGCCATGAATTAGAGCCTGTACAGAAGGTTTCTGCAAATGTCCGAGGTTGGAAGTGGTCTGTCTCGGCTCCTGTCCCAGAACCATCATGTTAGGATTGATCAGACGGAAAGCATCTATAACAACTTTCCCTTTCACTGACTGAATAGGATCCACTACCACGGCTACGGCTCTTTCTGAAAGAGCTTCAAAAGACTGTTGAGTATTTATATCCACACCAGATAACCAGCATCCGAATCCAGGATGAGAGTGATACCTAAAAACAAAATGTTTTATTAAATCATGTTTGACAAATTTACATTTATTTTGAAATGTAAATGATTTTACATTTGAAATTAAAAATATGATAATAAAAAAAATGGTTGTATTAGAAGCTTTTGTAAATAAGCAAATTCGAGGAGTTACCTATTGTGCGATATATGTTTCAATGAATATGAATATGAAGCTTTTATAAATAAGCAAATTCAAGGAGTTACCTATTGTGCGATATATATTTCAATGAATATGAAGCTTTTGTAAATAAGCTAATTCGAGGAGTAACCTATTGTGCGATATATGTTTCAATGAATATGAATATGAAGCTTTTGTAAATAAGCAAATTCAAGGAGTTACCTATTGTGCGATATATATTTCAATGAATATGAATATGAAGCTTTTGTAAATAAGCTAATTCGAGGAGTTACCTATTGTGCGATATATGTTTCAATGAATATGAATATGAAGCTTTTGTAAATAAGCAAATTCAAGGAGTTACCTATTGTGCGATATATATTTCAATGAATATGAATATGAAGCTTTTGTAAATAAGCTAATTTGAGGAGTTACCTATTGTGCGATATATGTTTCAATGAATATGAATATGAAGCTTTTGTAAATAAGCAAATTCGAGGTGTTACCTATTGTGCGATATATGTTTCAATGAATATGATTTCTCAAATACATAACTAAATCATGTACTCCATATTATTACAGCTTTAATAAAAGCATGTGCAACTAAACAGTGTTTAATATTTTTTTGAAAATTTTGTGTAAGTTAATTAAGATTCCGAAACGATATTAAAATACCCAAATATAATACCAAACAAATGCAAAACAAGTACATATTTTTGGTTATTAAAAATTTTAATGCTTACACAAAAGAAATAAAGCAAATAAAATATTTTTCAAACAAAAACTGACAATACACAATCTTAATTTGGTGAATATTCTGATGTATGGATGGATGGTTTTATAGGAGCGGTGATAGCCCAGCGGTATTGTCGTCGCATCACATGATTTTTAAAAAATTTATGTGCGGATTTATATCACTAGCTATGTGTAGCCATGATCCAATTTGTCTGGTTCCCCTTTCTAAGGGTTACGAAGGTCAGATGGCAGTCGCTTCAATGTAGTAACCAGACTCGCCAATTCTAGGATCATGGTCAAAGCGTACCCCGATACAAACGGGACAAAAGCGCTAAGGGGAAAGAAAGTATTGTTAACGTACAAGCCCAAACGGAAGATAAGAGTGATGATGAAAAGGATGAATTTTATGAACTTCCTGATGGAGTATAATTCATCATAGGAGATTTCAATGCGAAATTTGGAAATGAGTCTGCATATCGCCCTACTATTGGTACCCTAACCTACATAATGAATGCAATGAGAATGAAACCCGCTTAGTGTCATTTGCAGCAGCTAAAGGAATGTGGAACGATGTTTAATTACAGGTATACACAAGGCTAGATAGAGATCACCTGATGGCCACACCCGTACCCTAACCTACATAATGAATGCAATGAGAATGAAACCCGCTTAGTGTCATTTGCAGCAGCTAAAGGAATGTGGAACGATGTTTAATTACAGGTATACACAAGGCTAGATAGAGATCACCTGATGGCCACACCCGTAACCAGATAGATAGTATATTGATCAACAACAGACACTTCTCGGACCTCATGGATACACATATTTGTAGAGGTGCAAATATAGACTTGGTTCATTATCTTGCAATAGCTAACTCTGAGCAAGTATATCGAATGCCAAGAAAAGTAAACAAACAAAAGTGAGGAAATATAATATTGACATATATAGAAGATTCAAACTCGTTCCACCAAAATATGGCAGAGAGAATCCAGAGAGACATGCAAAATAACGCAACCCTAAATGAAAAGTGGAAGCAGTGCAGAGAACTCATTGTGAAAACTGCTGAGAACACCTTAGGATATCACACCAGAAATAAGATGAATGAATGGTTTAAGAGGAACAAGAATGCAGCCTACCAGGCTATGATAAGTAAACAATACTAGAGCAGCAACCGAAGCCTAGCAAATGCTGCAACGAGAAGAGAAAAGGACACACAAATGAAAGAAGCGTGAATATCAAAAAAGGGAGAACCAAAGAATAAAAGAATTACATCAACATAATAACACTTGAACAAAATCTACCAGCAATCAAATTCACTTAGGAAAGTCTTCAAACCTAAAACGACAGCATGCAGAAACAAAGAAGGGCTCATAGTCAGTGATAATGAGAAAGTTCTTGAGAGATGGGTGGAACACTTCAACGAATTGCTTAATGGAAACACCCAACAGAAAGAAGACAAACTCATAATAGAGGAATTACCTAATGACACAGACAAATCCGAACCCACACTAACAGAAGTTAAATTAGTGTGGTGATATTAGAAATTGGAGAACGAAGGCAGCGGATAGACGGGAATGGAAGAGGCTCCTGGATTCAACCAAGGCTGTCGAGGTTAGGGTGATGATAATTCCATTCTTCCATTATGTCTATCCTTCATCCCACTTCCCTTTCTTTTTTGTTTCTGTAAGACACATCACATCTAATTCTTTCATTTGCATTACTTCACACAGTTCGTTCTTTCCATTCCTCCTCTCACATTCCACATTCCAAATCTACATTTGGTCCTCCTCTAGTCGCCTTCCCTATGAACTTCGGCATGATGGAGGGCGGGTCGAATGGCTACATAAAGTCTTAAGTATACCAATCTACACTATTTTAACATTCTTCACGCACAGACTTAAATGCACAAAATACAATATTAAACAACAGACTTCTGTAGAGCTACTAATGTGCTATAATTTAAAGAGTCCTTTACTAATTTTACGACACCACACTATTATTTACTCCTACACTTTAAACTAGTTCATTATATTATACTAATTTTAAATCATTATTTTGAAAGATTTGTCTGTATATTTGTGTAAATAATATTGGGTGTTATTTTTTCAGCATTGTTTGCTTTTCTCCATTCATCCATGGTCGGAAAATTAATAAAAATAAACAGAGTGCACACAGCTAATTTTGGCAACCACGCGTTTGCTGTGTCAGGATCAAATGCATAAAATAGGCTCCCACACACCCTCTGGCAAACCGATAATATATCTTACATCCAAATTATATGTTGTCCAAAATAATTATTCTTATTATAAAACATTGATCGACACTCACTACACTCCATTGGTTAGTCTTCCTCTGTATGTAGACATGCAGCAGGCAGCCATTTCCTTTTTCCTAAGGCACCAATTTTTTTACAACTGGACCCTGTTGGGGTCATTTATGGCAGTGAACCTTTTTCTTAAGAATGGTCAGTCTGACTGTTCACTGTCAACGTTTGACCAAAGTACGACTGCACTATTGTTTATTCATGTTTTTTTTTACAGAACTTAACTTAATGTTTTGCAGACTGACACTCAACTATCATCAACATTAGGAAAGTTTTGGCTATTTAACTGTCACAAGATGCTTGCATATCACTTTCCACACAGAATGGTATAACGTTTTATCTAAATATACTCACAAGTCAATGACTATTTTCTATAGGGCCCACTAGAACATTTTTGCATACTTGTCTTTCCTCGTATTGACATATCAGTTTTGCTATTCATTTATTTTCACTTTGAGTCAGAACTCATTTTTCCGGCCATTTCTTGAATATGTGCACCATCTCTCCAGTTCAATTTTACATTTCTTGAATATGTGCACCATCTCTCCAGTTCAATTTTACATTTCTTGAATATGTGCACCATCTCTCCAGTTCAATTTTACATTTCTTGAATATGTGCACCATCTCTCCAGTTCAATTTTACATTTCTTGAATATGTGCACCATCTCTCCAGTTCAATTTTACATTTCTTGAATATGTGCACCATCTCTCCAGTTCAATTTTACATTTCTTGAATATGTGCACCATCTCTCCAGTTCAATTTTACATTTCTTGAATATGTGCACCATCTCTCCAGTTCAATTTTACATTTCTTGAATATGTGCACCATCTCTCCAGTTCAATTTTACATTTCTTAAATATGTGCACCATCTCTCCAGTTCAATTTTACTTTTCTTGAATATGTGTCTTGTGTCTTGTTCAATTTTACAACTTATAAATTAAAAAATACTAAAAAGGACTATAAACAATATTTTGCAATCCTTGCACAAGTTCCTCACCTAACAGTGTTGTTCTACCAATCACAAAGCATGGCTTGCCCACAGTAGTATGAAGGAACTTTCTACTACCATCATCAAAACTTTGACACGTTTGCGGCATGGGTTGTTTTTGATCACTTTAATCAAAATTTTCAGAGAATTATTTTTTCGTGACAGATAATCATTTCAGAGGGTAGCAGTTGAAAATTTTCAATTTTCAAAAATAATGGTCACCCTAATGGACATATATCATGTAATATTGTAAAAACAAAAAAAATAATTAAAAATGAGTATGTATACTTAATTTTGAAAGTTATACTATATGATCTGATGATATAATGAAAGACTAACCAGCCAACAACCATTTCCGGTCGACCAGTCTGTTTAAGCATATCCAACATTTTGGCTTGGAAAACAGGATCTACCGCTTCTACTGATACACCAGTACCAGTCTGGGGCATGGCAAATACATCAATTACTCGTACTGTGTAGTCATCTACAAATTCTCCTACAAATACAAATCAATTTTAAAATTAGAATAATGAGAAACAAGCTTACAGAGGTAACATCCACAATAATACAAAATTTATATTTACTAGTTGCATGTAACACATGAGATCCAACTGTCGATAGCGATAGTATGTATAGTTGAAGAATAAGTACCAAACTATAAACCCATAAATCCAAATTATTGAAAATTTTAACAGATGTATGTCAAGATAGGACAGTATGGAGGTCAGTCCTCTTTTCCTACCCGGAATATGAAAACAGCATGATGGTTCTGTATGTATGTTTGGAGATTAAGTATCAAACTATTAAGTCTTCTTACATACTGTGTATAGGCGACTGCCTTACAAATTGTATAAGACGATGTCGTCACTAAATTAAATTTTTATAAAAATCGTTAAAAAAATTTTGAGATATGCTACTATAATTTTCAAATTTTTTATACAAAATTAAATTATCTAGTTGGGATGTTTCGGTTTTTTTTTTGAAAATTTTAAAAATTTTGGAAATATAGGCAGTTTAACAATTAAATTTATCATAGTAAAATGTTTTTTTAATAAAAAATGTTTGAGAAACTCTGGAACTTCTTCAATAAAATTAATTTGAGATTTTGTATTTGTCTATACTTATACCAATTTTCAGTGTTCTAGCTTTTATGGTTATTGAAATATATGGAAAAATAAACCAAAAATTCAAAAGTTGATAACCCCTGACTGAAACTAAAATTCACCATTCTGAGTATAAAAGTTTTGCAGGCCTATAACTGTATATATATTTTGAAATTTCGGGCTCTGTAAATTGAGCGGATCAAAAGTTATAAGGGGGGGACAGACACACAAAACTCACATAAAATGTTCTACTCCGAATTCTGAGTAAATCCATGTATGGGAACATATATGCTGCGAAGCCTCTAAGTTGGTGTTTTTAGCATGCAAAAAGTCCACTACGCCATACAAAATGTTCCTAGTATTCCTTATATGCGGGTCTTGGCTTAATACTTTGTCGATATGTTAAGAGAATAAATTTCTTGAACAAATCGACAGTTGGAAAATAAATTTAATACAAAATATGAATCGTGGCAAACAACTTGTGAAGCATTGAGTAATGCAAGAAAGTGTAGTAATTTTACATTACATACCTAGTAAATTTATTTTACAGGATAATAAGAAAATTTATGTAACCATCTCCTTGTCTCATAGGCTGCAAAATTTTGAAAACACTCTAAATAAGGGTGAATTGTCATATAAAGGAAAAAATAAATTTCCCCAGAACCCTTAAAAGATACGTCTCTGATATAAAGAACAATTTATTTTTAAATCTTTATTGTATTCCGCTATTTTTAATAAAATTTAAAATAGCTAAATTGTTTTCATATGAAATTAGTTGTAATAAACGCCTTTTTAGTGTAAATAGCTAAAAAAATCTACAAGGTCTATTAGGTAGATTATTACATCAATCGAAAGAGAATATGAAAATTTACCGACCGAGTTTTTTACTTTCTATAAAAGAGCACGAATTTATAAGTCTATAATTCTATAACAACTCAACAATTCAACAGAGGTATTCTTATTTTAGAAATGGGAATAGCCAGAAGCTCGGACGATAAGTGGATAAAGACAGTGCTGACTTGGAGACATCGTAGGACAAAGAGAGATATGGAGCGACTGCAGCTGAGGTGGAGGGATGATATCAAACGATATGCTGGCACGTTCTGAATGCAGACTGCACAGGAGAGCATGACAAGGAGGCAAATGGAGGAGGCCTTCGTCCAGGTGTTAACGGATACAGGCTGAGAAAAAAAGATAGGTTGGTGGCAGAGTGACCATCGCACTGGTTTTTAGTAATCCAGTGATGGAGAGTTCGAACCGACCCTACCTCATGCATTTATGCTTAATTTTAACAACGTATGATGAAGAATATGTACTTTTCTGGCTTGACGCTCACGATATAAGAGACATATTTTGTGTGAATATAACAAATTTCACTTAAGTATGGTTACACTAAAACCACGATCATAGTAAATGGCTTTGTCGGCTCTACCAACACAGTTCTTGAATGCATTACGGAGCTAAATCATGCAGAACCAAGACCATCAAGCACACTTAATATTCCAATCGCTATGGACATAACAATGTTGATAAACTAAGCAGAATTAAAACAATGTTTTAATACGTACTTAAAAGTTTATATGTATGTACATTTGAAAAAATGGTTCATTGATACTTTTTTGTTGAATGATACTAAATATTTTTGAAAAATGTAGTTGAAAATCTAATTTTATGAAGTTTTTTATTGCCATGAATAAACAGAAGTATAATGCAAATTTTTAGTTTTATTTGACAAGTTTTGGATCCTACTTTGATCTCAGATTTTTGTACTAAAACGCTGTCAATTTGATTACTTGTAAGCTATCAATGCTGCATTTTATGTCAAATCACACTATTAGGTATTTTTTAATCAAACAAAAATGATTATGGTTCTACATGTATATTTTCGTTATAATAGGACGACCGTTACGACTGACTAGGCCCTTATCAACTGGTGATAAGGGCCTAGTCAGCCAAAACGATCGTTCTATTATAAGGAAAATAAAAATGTAGAACCATAATCATTTTTGCTTCAATAAAAAATACCTAGTATATTGGAGTTCTACACCTTAAACACCGTCAGTATAGACAATTTAAAAAATATCAAATCATACTGTTGGGGATATCCATTTGACTCCATTCCATATTGTCCGATCCATAGCATAAATTATGCCTGACCGCCTAGCTAAAAATTTTTGCAAGAAAATATCTAACAACAAAAAACAGTCTTCTTCAAGAACGTGCATAATGCACTTCACGTAATGTTAGCACATATTATATTATCTTCTAAGTTAAAACTATGACAAGTATTTTACTACAAATGTATATGTATTTTACTACAAATGTGTGTATAGTGTTCTTCTTCAATTATGTTATGTCTTGTGCATCTACCATTTACTACGAATATAAAAAACTCCATGTATGCTGTTGTCGCGGTTGGCGGTAAGTACCGTTACATAACATTATTTTATGCATTCCCTTCAAAATATGGTCTACCTATTTATATTTTCGATTTAAAACCATCCATACATTCCATTTGCTCCAACACATAATATATCTTCAGGTTAAGATGAAACAAATTAAAACTAACATAATATGACTTAACAGAATTTCGCAGCTACTAAGCAAAATTTCATACCACTACCCCTAAGGCTGTGTTTATCGGACAAAGATTAAAGTAAAAGTATAGTTGAAATACTTTGATTTCATAAAACTGTTCAATACTTTTGATTGTTTCATTATGAAATCGTTGAACAATTTTATGAAATCAAAATATTTTAACTATACTTTTACCGATACTTTTGTTCAAACAACCCAGCCTAATAAGAGTCCAACCAATGAACTTGGAGGCCCACCAGTCCAGTCATGGCGAGGATCTCCCATCCCAATAGTGCTTGGTAACAGGTGACTCGACAGCGAGCCTTTACCATGCATTCACAGTAGTTTCAGTTCTTCCATTTTCACGCCAAGCGCGATATCACATTTGTGATTGGAATCTTAGGGATAGTGGTATGAAATATGCTTGATAGTAGTTCCTTGTTTTATCTGATTAATAGCCACCCCGGGGATGAATAGAGCTACAAGCTCTAAAATGCACTTAATGGAGTGGGGTAAGAGATTGCAAAATTCTGTTAAGTAAAACATATGACTATTTTTTTAGTATACAGTTTGGCATTATTTTTTTATGAGTTGTTGGATTCTCTATGTCTACTCTGAAAAAGACTTGGTATGATGACAAGTATGAAAATTATAAGAAATATTTTTACTACACTGCAATATTTAATTCATCATTTCTATTGTTTCATTTTTATTACTGACTGTAAAATCAAAAACATAATTTTAGTGATGTGCTACAACTCAGATTGTTTGTATTCATATTCCTAACAGCTTATGTCTCGCATAGACTCACATTGTTTTGTATACTTAACATTAACTCTGGTTGGTTGGAAGAAATTGCCACTAGGCAATAAGCCCGCCAGTGTACAAATTGCATGTACAAGAAGATTCAAATAAATAAATAAGTGAGTTGCATTTTCAATTGAATTTAAATACATGTTCTATGCTCGAATACCAATAAATATATAAATAAAAATCCGCCGGATCTTATAATTCACAAGTACAAAGAAAATTTGGTAGAATTTGAAATAAACTATGAATTTCTTCTAAAACTTAAATTTCTTGATTTTTTTCGTATTTACAATTATTAACGGAATAACCCTCAGAGACTGCATCAGAAATGAGACGATCAGAATGATGAGGACATAGCAGAAGATGCTTCTGAAGATGACCATGGTGTACGCATCATTGGCAACAATAGAATTGTCAAGATTGTAACTAAGACAGAAGTGAAGAAGAACAAGTAATGGTTTACTTAAAGTATATATTGGCATTACCAGAGCGTATCCATCCAAATATCCTAAATATGACAAAATATAAATTACTTAGCATTAAACCCATAATATCCAAAGCAATTTTAACCTAGATATAACAAAATATAATTTACCTAGCATTAAACCCATAACTTCCATAGGTACACCAGCTCTGCCGTGCTTAAGCATCTTGAGAAGAGCCAGAGACGATATATAAACTTGTTCAGCAGTATCCACAACGGGAGCATCTGTTGGTGGAGGAGCCTGAGAAAGACCAGGCATACCGCCACCTAACCTCAAAAGACGATCCATTTCCTATAACGAGATATATTTGTATTATATTATCAAAAATTAAAATATTGAGCACGTAAAAATACGAGGAATGGATATAATGCTATACACTCCTACAAAAAAACAATAACTTTGATTTCTATAAAGTTACAAGACGATTTATTTTTGTTTCAATGAATTGTAAATAATAGTTTTAATGCATTAATAATTACAAAAATATTCAATTGAAATATTTACTTTTATAAAATATTGTTATTCAGGTTCAACAATAATAAAAGAATCCGGAATACTCAAAACTACACTGTAAAAATGACAATTCACAATACAAAACGCTATGACAACTCAAATCTCAAAAATGCAAGCTCACGGGTGTTCTTGAGTCACGCCGTAACCATTAGTTTAGTTTTTCGATATGGCAACTGTGCATACAGGTGAAGAAAAACACGTCCTACCTAAACACTTGGGTGGAGGTCCTCACGGGCTAGGTAAATACTTTTACATAAAAAGAATACAATTTTCAGGATCAAAATATATCAATATATTATTATACACACACTTATAATGCATAAAAATGGTTTGTTTTTAGTTTTATGAAAAGATTTGACATTTTAATATTAATGTTACCAGTTAAAAATAATATTCCGTGAAATTAGCTCCTATTTACTTTATAATTAATTCCTACCTATATCAAGCATTTACTTTTTTAAAATATTATCCATAATTTTGATTTATTTATATTCCTCTCTCTCATTATTATATATTTTACTTCTCTTCGCTCCCTTGGATATTATTTATTTTCAGTTAAGTTGTCCCAAATCACTGAGTTTCAAGCTGATTGCATAATATACTAAGTAGGTAATCATAATTCAAAATAAATGATATCTCTAAATCTTCGCAGAAAATTTTCAGGTAGATTACTTTTTCAAGCTAGCAAGTATTTGAGTTATCCCATAGTTATCCCTAATTTGCTAGAGAAATTTGTGGATTTCACTTGATCGATAGCATAATTTTTATTGCTAGATTTTCTCTCCAGGACTATTTATAGTCATTCATTCTTACCATTACGGAGTATCCCACAATGTGAGATGACCAGCGACAAGTTTGCGGGTGTGCATTACCTTATGAATATAAGGGCGATATAAGAGCGATCGGACAGACAAATTGGAGGAGACTTGCTGTCGACAGGGCGGGATGGAGGCAGTTTCTTGAGGAGGCCAAGGCTCGCACCGGGCTGTAGCGCCATTGCTGATGATTAACTTATGAAAGGAAGCATGACACAAGTTTGCATACACGTCAGTCTCGTCTCACCTAAAAAGGCACTACATTCAAAATGGGTGGTGAACCTTATTGCTGAACTATGTGAGATGTTATTTAGCCTATTGTATTTTCGATTATCTGGCTCTTACAGGACACCCGAAAACGTTGATAATAGAAAAGAGTGGAAGCACTATTCTATACCGTTGCCTCACACCATACTTCTAATAATAATAAACTGGGATGATTTTTTGTGATAAACTCACTGCATGGAGCTTTGAATATATTACAAGTTTTTGTAAGACTCTCAAGAATTGAGTTTTCAGGTGTTTTCTGAATAGGGCTAAGTTATCTATCCACCTCAGTTCAGGTGATAGTTCATTCCACGAGGCTGGTCCAGCCACAACAAAAGCATGTTCACCGAAGGATGTGGTATTGACTTTTTATTTCAGTTAACTTGCCAATCATGGATGTGGTGGCTGACCGAAGTGTTTGTTTGTCACTCATTTATGGTGAGAGGCATAATTTGTACATAACATAGGCAAACATAATTTGTACTTGACTCTCTCTGGCACTTTCAGCCAGTGAAGATTTCAAAGATAGTGAGATATGTGTGAGAATTTCGCGGCTCCGGTGATTAGCCTAGCAACTGCATTGAAGATGGATTGAAGTTCGTATAGCTCAAGCTTTGGGAGGATTGTGTAGATACTATTACAGTAGTCCAGGCGGTAAAGAACGAAAACGTTTACTAGAGATTTCATTGCTACCTCGGGGATATTTCGTCTGATAGGTTTTATTCATCATAAGTGGTAGAAAGCAGAAGATGTTGTGCTGTTTATTTGTTTTTTGAGACTCAGCCTGTAGTCAATATATACTCCGAGAAGTTTAACGGCGGACTTGGGAATAATGTCAGTGTTTGCGACAGAAGTATTGTGTATGTAATGTTAACGGTGGTGTGTTGCGGTCCAGAGATATTTGGTCTTAGTTGGATTCAATTTTAATTTATTTGAAGACATCCACCACTCTATCTCTTCGATGCACAGACAAATTTTATCTTTTAGAAGGCATGTTTCACTCGGAGTTGAATGAAAGTACAGCTGCTAGTCTTGCGTAGCAGTGTGCAAGTAGACCATGAGATTTTACTGTATTAAAAATGTCCTTTGTGTAAAGTATGAACAGTAACGGGCCAAGTACAGAACCCTGGGGAACTCCTTCTTGGGGAACTGTCGTCACCTTTGTAGGGTGATGACAAGAATGACAACAAAGCATAATGATAAATAAAGAAAGACTTCTTTATTTATTATCAGGCTTTAAGAGCGGTTATGTAAATAAGATTGCAGCCACGAGGGGGCTGTTCCATTCCATGAATGCCGTAGGATATGTTCAGTCTGTTTAGAATAAATTGATGGTCGACTGTGTCAAAAGCCGCATTCATATATAGAAATGAGAGTAGAACTAGTTTGCCTGTTTCTATTGCAAGGATTACATCTGAAAATAATGTTTTGTTCATAATATGGTGCATCGGGAGAGGTTGTATTTTTGAGGATATTTTTTATTTTGTTGTGGAAAAAATCCGACACATCATTGGGGACCAGATCTGTGGTAGGCAGTTGTGTCGACTGCCCTAGGACAGAATTGAGAGATCTCCACATACGTTGGGGGTGGCCCCATTCTGAGTCAATTTTTTTCCGTCCAGTATGCATTTTTTTTCCTATTTATTATGTCTGTAGTTTTTTTGGGCGTCTGTCCATTCATGTCTGTGAAGGTTGTGAAAGTACAATCAGCCTATGACTATGAATAGTCAAGTCCTGATATTACGTTGGCTATCATTAAACATATTAAAAAAAAATATCCATCTGATAATACCTGATTTCTTCTTCCTCTCCTTTTATTTTATGTAGCTTCTCGGGCAACTAACAGGTGCTATGTCAAATAATTATTTAACACGCACCTGATAACAAGTTACCACATTCTGGAGACTTACGATATTTATCGTCTCACAAAAAAACACAATTAAAAACTGTGCCTCCCACCGGGAATCAAACCCGGGACCCTTGGATCAGCAGTCAGATACCTTACCAACTGAGCCACGAAGGCCTTTTGTTTTCCTATGATTGTTCTCACATTCAATATTTTTCTTTTTTCTGTTTTATCTAATTGCCATATATATGAATGACATTGGTTGTATATTAATATAAACTGGTTGGTTGGAAGAAATAGCTGTTTGGCAATAAGCCTGACAGTGTACAAATTATATATAATATGTACTAATTAAGTAAGTAAAATAAAAAGGGTAGTATGGTTTAAATCTTGCTTCAACTTTTTTGCTCTCTCAATAATGAATAAACTTCCAAAGATACCTGAGATAAACTACATTAGCTATGCAGCTTGCCGTTTCTGATAAATCTTAGCTGTATCATATAACTGTATATTATCCCTCATCTTTAAATTTTGAAACATTTGGTTCATATAGTTATTATCATGTATCAGTTGCTGTTATTTTGTGAATTTCTCAATACTACAAGTTTCCCTTTTCCTCAAACATTATATACTAACTTATATAATAAATTGTGTTATGTCTTTCAGGTGATCCAGATGATCGCACGTTAAGGAAAGTAGAAAAGGCTGTTTTAATACCAAAGATAATTCGAGACAAGGCCAGAACTGAAAAATGTATCAAAGAAGTGAAAGCTTTTGAAGAATGTGTTAGAGCTACGTCCTATGCAATGGTTGTAAAATGTCAAAAAGAAAATTCAGCAATGAAAGATTGCTACATTTCATGGTATCAAAATGAAGAATTCAGAAATATATGCAAAGAAATATATTTAAAAGAAAGGAGTGAATACAGACGTACTGGATTGACAAAGAAACAACGACATAATATGTGATTACGTAGGAATTACTCATACCGGTCATGTTTAATTAATGGTTAGATAAATATTTTAGCTATGGAGGAATGAATGATTTAAGTGTTATATTTTTTACTGAAGCATACTTAAAGTATTCAACACATAAGTTTGTGCTCAAAAAGGTTTCGAAGTGTGCTTATTTTCATCATTTTTAAACTATCAATTTTTTTTCTATCTATATAATATTCTAATAAGAAAATACAAGTATCTACAAGAATTGGTGTTTTTTTATTTGTACTATGAACATGTATATAATTTATTGAATAGTAATAATGGTCATATTGACAGATATTTCTATAGAAATTAATGGGGGGACTGCTGCCTATTTACCTAACGTACCTATTTTTTCAATTTGAATTTGCGTCATTACTACAAAACGAATCATTTTGAAGAAAATAACCTAGTTAGTTTGGATATTAATAAATAAGAATATACCTTGATTTTTTAATTATGTTCTGTATATATTCTTGTAGGAAAATAATAAGCATACCCCAATTTTTGACATTTATCTTAAATTTCTAAAAAACTATAAGGTATAGAGCATTATATTTTTTTATAAATTAAAGAAGATCAAAATATCTGGAAAAATACAATGTAATGTTGCATTAATGCATCAGGTTAAGTTAATAAACCAAAAAAACTTATATTTCGCAATGGCGCTGAATGGAAAATAAATGTTTTTAGGTTTATTTTCTAAACCTGAAGCATTAATGCAACGTCACATCGTATTTTTCTAGATATTTTTGTCTTCTTTAATTTAAAAAAAAATATGTTGAACTACGCCTTATATTTTATTAAAAATATAAGATAAACGTTGAAAATCGGGGTATGCCATTATTTTTCTACAAGAATTTATACAGAACATTATCAAAAAGTTAAGATACATTTTTCTTTATGAATAGGTACCCAAACTACCTAAATTATTTTTTTCAAAACGATTTGATAAGAAATAATGATGGTATATCAAATTGAAAAATATGTACGTTTGCAGCAGTCCCCCCCTTAAACAAAAAAATATTTTTTATAGGAAACACATGTCATGTTCTTCTGCTCACCTAATGACCTTTTGTTAACAAGTTGAGTATGGTTGAATAATTTTAGCAAAAATTCTGAAGCTTTAAAATTGTTTACTTTATCCCCTATAAAATTTAACAGGCATTTTGTACAAGTTATGTAGGTAATAAGTTTAATTAAAACAAAATTGTAAACAAATAATATTTATTATTGAATTTTGAATTTCAATATGTCTAATTAATTTTGTTGAAGATTTAGTCATTCTCATGTTCCACCCTTTCGTGTTTAGATATCCATCTTCTTAATAAAACTTCAAGAACTTTAAATTGTCCTATGGTCTCTGGACCTTCACATAAATTATCCAAAGTTTCACCACTTGGAACAATAACTTGAGCTATAATGACTTCCTGAAATAGTAAAAATCATTTAGATCATTCAAAATTTCTTATACCAAATTTAAATCCTAAAACTGTGAATGCAAAATCTTTTTATATTACACATGAAATTTCATGTCCAGTAACATTTTAGTAAGTAACTCATTCTTTCTTCTTTATATAACCTGTATAAAGCGCTGTAAACTTTACCAGTGATGCATTCTAGAACTGCCCAACGTTACAACAGATATATTGAGCAGTCATATCAGGGGAGCTACTCATGACACGATCTTAATACGTTCTTAGCTTGCCTTAATCTTTTAAAAATGTATAAATCAGTACTCAAACATAATCCAATCTTAATCATTATCTACATTTAATCATGAAAATTTGTTAATATCAACATTTAGTATGAAATTGTCATTAATTGTTGTATAAATTAATATTATTATTCAATTAATTTAACCTCAAAGATTGCTAAAGTCTGAAGCTGATCTTAATTTTGCTTAAATCAATTTCATGAGTTGCCTTGCAGGAGACAAGTGCCAAATAAATATTTCAAAATTGAGACCTAGTAACTATCCATATAACTTATAAAAATCTCATATTAAATATTAGAGAGAAATATGAAAATTGCAACCTTTTGACATCTCATATGATAAAAAAAACGCAAGAGTTTAAAACTATTTTGACAAAATTGCGAAGAAAAAGTGTTTAAAAAAACAACTAGAGATGGGAAAGGAATTTTCCAGATATCTGGCTATAACATTGCTGGGTATCCGCCAGCAGTACATATGCATTTCACTCTTAACTAGTGTTTATACATCACAATTAAATTTTCAGTATCAATAGATTTATTTATTAGTTGGGGTGGTATTGTGCACTTGCTTGCCAGGATTCCGGTTACAGTATCGCCTCAAGTCTCAAGAAGCTCAGAACCCGTATGAAGGTATAATAATAATTTATAAAGTGCCGTATAGTGATACAAGATCACTCCAAGGGCGCTAAAGTTAATATCTATTTGGGGCTTGCCCAATGTCCTCATTCTTATGTCACAGCATCGCACTCCACAAATAGGTGATGTGGCATTTCTGCTCCTTTGCAGAATCTACATGTGCAGTCTTCTTCTAATCCTATTTTCTGAAGATGTTCCCAAAGTCTACAATGTCCTGTGAGGAACCCTATCAGTTTTTAGAGCCTTTCTGCTAGGTCTCACATATGTTCTGCATCTTTTTCAGTCGTAGTTACCGAGCAGATCCTTAGCCTGCCTGAGCCCCGGGAGTTCAATCCAGACACTGGATCTCACTTCCTCAATAATTTTATTTACTTCTGCCGGGAAATATGGGTTTCCTAGGCCACAGAATATCTCTGGTCCTATCAGGTGCTCTCTTGCGCCAGCAATCCATTTTTGAGTCAAAGTTTGCAGAACTCTAATGTTTGCTTGACAGTCAGATAGAATAGCAATATCTTGCCTATAGTATTTTCTGTTGAGGTTGAATTGGGCACATCTTTCCATCGAGTTAACTTTCGCTTGAGTTTGCCCATCGACCTAAAGAGTATTCTCTTCATGGTCCATAAACTCCCGTTCCAGTTCGCTCTTTTGTTTTAGATCCATTGGTTAACTAATTAATGGTATTTTTCCTGAGTGATTGGTGTGCGCAGCTATGATATATTTTTATATAATCATTATTTTATGAGTATAGGATCTAAATTAGGTACCCCCCGCCAGGATCCACCAAGTATCGGAAACCAAACCAATTTTACTTTATTCATAGAAAATTTTAGAATTAATTTTATTTTTATTTTATGCTTAATCTACTAATTTTAGTATGAAATGATTTGTTACATTAATTTCATACAGGTAATGTGACATTTCACAAGAATTTCACTTGATGACTAAATATGGCTTAGTATCGAATTCGACGCATGGTTGAATGTAATTTGTTGATCGTTTTACAAAATTTTGTTCAGGACCATTCCAATGCGTGACAAAACTCTAGTTCACAATTTCATTGAATATACCAATTTCATATAAACACTTCATTTTTTGTGGAATCATATGATTGATCATGGACATACATACCTTAACAGCAGTGCCAGCCATTCGAACAAGTCCTAATAATGTTTTCCAATCGAGAATACTTTTTGAAAACTCATTGGATTCATTTTCCACAACATCTACAAGAACAATATAACTGGCATGATAGAATGGTTGTCCTTCCTTATAAAGAACTGAAATTATTAGTCACATTAAATTAATCATTTAAATTATATTATATCAATGTTATAAACATAAAGGAATATTGATTGATGTAAAATATTTCTTATTCTTGGGAAAATACATTTTTGAAAAATCATAAAATATATATCTAATGTAAAAAACTCACTGAAAAATTACAAAAATAACTTAATTTCATTACATACTTAAAATCCTTAGTAATACAAAAAGACACAGATAGGCAATTTAAAACCTTGAAATATTTTAGATATAGTAATTTCATAAATAATTTAGTAATTTGTAGCAATGCAAAAATTGAGGATATTATGAGACAGGGGAATTTGTTACAGTTAAAATGAATATAATAAAAAACTCACGAAAGTCACCACCAAATTTGTTACAGTTAAAATGAATATAATAAAAAACTCACGAAAGTCACCACCAAATTTGTTACAGTTAAAATGAATATAATAAAAAACTCACGAAAGTCACCACCAAATTTAATGCCAGGTTTAACAATCCACCCTTTCGAGCGATAATAGTGATAGACAATATATTTCCTACAAAAATCTTCCTGAGCTTTACAAAACAAAATCCATGATTCTTCTAAATTTAGAGGTTTTTCATGGTCGTCTAAAATCTGAAGACATCCAAGTCCATATGCAAGAAAATATGCTTCTTGCAACGTTAAAACAAGATTCTCTTCAAGATGAGATTCATCAATATACAGCTTTGATGCTAAGTCTTTAAAATAATCATCATTGTCTGAATCACTATCTGGGATAACAACGACAGAATTGGGAGGAAAATTTAAGTCATGAATGGATTTCTCTTCATCAGGATCTTCTGAATGTTCACAATTATTGGTATTTTGTAGTTTTGGAATAACTTGATCTAATTCAATGACAGCTTCAGAGTTGGAACTGGTACAAGGATCGTTTACTTCTGTATTATGACTTGTTAAATTTTCTTCGTCACTAGATAGAATATCAATTATTTCAGATTTATTTTTGTAATTATTATCATGTATGCAATCATCTCCGTCAAGCAGTTGATAAAGCTTATAAATATCTTCTAATAATGAACTATTGGTTGGGCATCTTTTTTTAGAATCTTTATTTCGAAGACAGGGAGTACTGTTCATCCACTTCTTTCTATGTAAATATTGTCTTTTCATTAGAATGTGTGGGAGTTTTGAATTATTCCTCATTATATATGGCCTAGATCTTGAATTTGACCCTTTGCCAAAGTTTCCCATATTGTGTAAGGCACTGATTTCTGCTGGTTCCTTGATAATTACTCCAAAACCATTGAATATACCAGTGCATATTACAGGTACCCAATTATCCACTGGAATACCAATTTCCGATTCGATAAATATCGGAAAAGGTTGTTGTAATTCCAAATTACACTGCCTCTTCCGTCTTGGTTCCCGGAGTTCCATAATAATTGTTTATAAATTGAAATTAAATTAACTATATTTTTGTTTTTTGGGATTGTGGACGACTTCAAAAAACAGAAAACCGATTTTTCATAAATATATTTAGAAATATTATTTCATTTTGATCAGAGTAATTTGTAAAATTATAATAAATGTTGGCTTGTCTTGTATTATTGTTATGGTCGTTGTCTGATATTTTATTTTTGAATATGAAATAGATGTTAATAAAATTATATCTAAACGTAAACTTTCAATGATGAAGCACAAAAATTATATGGCAGTAACGTAGTCACAGATAATTGAGATCACAGATAATATAGAAGTAAACTTATTGAGATAATATAGAAAATAGAAGTAAACGTAATAATGAACTTATGAAGGTAAATTGGTAATGTTGGTAAAAAAAAGAAACAAATGTCAAAAGTCAAAAATATTTTTTCTCGATAATATAGGAATTTTTAGCACAAGATTGGTGCTATGTTCAACTGTCAATGTTATACAGTTGGTTAAACTGATTGCGTATTGATTTCTTTTTATGCTATCTCTGTTTAAGGTTCGAAGTTTGTTTGCAAAAGTAGAGATGCAAGATATACAAAATGGTTTTACTATCAAGGCAAACTTTTTGACTTATAGCTATCTTCACATGAATCAGTCACAAGACTTCTCAGCTGAGTAGTATCAGTAATACGACGACATCCCTAAAAATTATTTCGTTTATTGCAAACTAAAGTGAATGAGTGTGAATTTATCAATTTAATATCACATCACAATGGCAAACCCTCAAGACAGTGCGGTTAAAAACATCATACCATCTTTACCAGATGAGAAAATCGGTAAGTGTATTGCCCAACCCCCACAATATTTTTTGTATAAATGAATACAATACCTGTCTGATATTTCTGCAATAAATTTGAATGTACTTTAGTAATTTATTCTCGTCATTTTTTTATATTTTAGACATGATTGCAGCCACAAGTGTTCTTCAGCAGCAAGCATCAGACATTCGTCAACAAAAAGTCAATTGGCAGTCATACTTACAGTACAGTAGCCCTTATTTTCCTTCATTTAAATTTATTTTACTGATGTCGAAGGATTATGTCTTTGTGAGACTTCAATTCTGTTTTTCTTGTGCTATTGTTGCGGGTGTCAAGCAACCATTTTTGTTTTTGCCTAATAAGAACTAGTGCTTTTTATTTATTTGTTTTAAACTTTATATATACACAGTTAATGCATAATGATACACAATTGCGTGTTTATTACCTAATTCTTATTTTATGCTTATTCAATGTCAGTGTGTGTTTACAGATCTCAAATGATTACTCAGGAAGATTACAACTTTGTTGTCGCTTTTGATAGTTCTGAAGGACAAGCCAAGGATGCTCTCCTGAAAGAGCACAGAGCTCAATGTGCTAAAACATTCTTCAATTTACTTTGTCATGTTAGCAAAGATCAAACTATCCAATATATTCTCATCATGATTGATGATATGCTTCAGGTAAATTTCCAATTTATTTTTCTATTAGGTTTATTGTGATACTTACTCAACGAGTCCGACTCAGGGGGCTATCCATGAAACGTTCTTAATACTTTCTTAACTTGTCTTAATCTTAAAAATGTATAGTAAATCAATACTCCATCATAATGTAATTGTAATCTTTATCTACATTGAAACATAAAAAAATGTTAAGATCAAATTTTAGTATAGAATTGTCATTAATTTTTGTATAAATTAACAAAATTGATTTATTAAGATAATGATGAATATGAACACATATATAATTCTACAATTTATTTATTTTACTCCCGACGACTGTTTCGGCTTATAAGGCCATAATCAACTGGAAACGGTCGTCGGGAGTAAAATAAATAAATTGTAGAATTATATATGTGTTCATAATCATCATTATCATAATGGAATTCTACAAATTAGAAGCCGTCACAATCGAAAGATTGAAAAGTGCTTTAATTTATTAAGTTTAACTTCAAAGATTTGTAAAGTCTGAACCTGATCTTAACTCATGTTAATCAACTCCATGAGTAGCCCCGCTGAATTTTTCACTCCAATGTGTGGCGGCGGATATCACCCTGTCAGTTGAACCTATCAAGTCATTCCTCAAGTCAAGAACCTATGTGACAGCCTTCCTCCAATTTTGGGCAAGACAACGGATGATCGTCATCCTGCACTGTTGATACATCCTGCACAGTTGATATTGTCCAAATTGATCTGTTCAATGTTTTCCATATTTGAAATGGCAGGTGATGTGCTTTATTTACTTTCTCGCTTGTTTCCATCTATGCAAAAATATGGTCATTCATCCATAATCCAGGTCTAGTTGGTGTTTTGTGATCATAGAGTGGGTGTCTTGGTTCATTTATTTGTTTAAGCCTCTCTGTCTGATAATTTTTCAAATTATCTTTGTAGTTTATTTTTATTGTAAGCTTTTTAATGTTTTGTTGTCTAGGAGGATAAAACCCGAGTTGAGATATTCCGTGAACATGCTATACGCAAACGTGATTCTCTATGGAGTCCTTTCTTGAATTTACTTAACCGTCAAGATGGATTTATTATGAATATGTCATCAAGAATTATTGCAAAAATAGCCTGCTGGTCTCGTCAACTTATGGAGAAAACTGACCTTCACTATTATCTTACCTGGTTGAAGGATCAACTCAAATTGAATGTAAGACTTTTTCTATAATTCATTATAAAACAGCAAATGTAATACAAAAAAAGTTGCATGAAATAGTAGTTAATTAACTGTTTAGTATTTCAATATGTTGAACTATCAATATATCAAAACTTTTTTATATCTAAACATAACACTTACCTAACATAATAATTTTACATTTTTTTTATATTTCATTCTATGGCCCCCTTTGAATGATCCTGCATTATTTAGTAGTTCTGTAGTGTATATATATATATATATATATATATATATATATATATATATATATATATATATATATATATATGTTATTCTTCAGGCTTTCGCGGAGAGGAGTAAATGATGCGTCGATTTCTCGGGTACTCCGCGTCGTAGTTTAAACTACGACGCGGAGTACCCGAGAAATCGACGCATCATATATATATATATATATATATATATATATATATATATATATATATATATATATATATATATATATATATATATATATATATATATATATATATATATATATATATATATATATATATATATATATATATATATATATATATATATATATATATATATATATTTTTACCATTATTTAACTAGCTAATATAATTTGTTTTTTTTAGTAGAGTATAAGTATTTTTTTCTTGGGTAATCCAACTGTCGATTCGTTCAAGAGAATTTATTTCTCTTAATGAATCAACAGTATTAATTTTAGTCCCGTGTGAGAGAATTGTATGCAGTAGTAGAGTTTTTGCACAATTTTTCCAACTTTGAAGTCCAAAAACACCAACTTAAGGCTTCGCAGCATATTTGTTCTGTATATGGATTATTCAGAACATTTAATGTAGCAGAACATTTAATGTGTCTGTGTGTCAGAGCCTAAAATTTCAGGAAGTAATAGAAAATTTTAAGCCTACAAAACTTTTATACCTACTCAGAATTTCGAATTTTTGTTTCAGTCAGGGGTTATCAACTTTTTAATTTTTGCTTTATTTTTCCATATATCTCAAAAACCATAAAAGCTAGAACGCTGAAAATTGGTATAAATATAGACAAATACAAAATCTCAATTTTTTTTATTTAAAAAAGTTAAAGGGTTTTGCAAACATTTGTTTTATGATAAATTTGTGTTTAGCTGACTATTAATATCGAAAAATGCTGAATCACCCCAACTCTATACTTAAATTTTCTGTAAAAAAATATATAAATTATAGTAGTACCACTCAAACTTTTCAAAACAATTTTTATAAAAATTGAATTTAGTTTCGACATCATTTCATACAATTCGTATGGCAGTATGCACTATATCTACGGGGACTCTTAATAGTTTGATACTTAATCTCCAAAAATACATACATACCATCATGCTGTTTTCATATTCTGGGTAGGAAAAAAGGACTGACCTTCATACTATCCTATCTTGACATACATACCTGCATGTTTTGTATAGAAAACAAAATATCTTTAAATATTCATCATTGGATTTATGGATTTTATAGTTTGATATGTATTTTTCAACTATACCTTCTATAGCTATCGAAAGTTGGATCTCATGTGTTACATGGAACTAATCTATAAGGATTTATGTATGTTTATACCGGATGTGTTTGTTGTTGTTGTTTATTTTTAAAGCAAGGATACTTCTATCCAATCTGCATGTTGATAACCTAATTTTTTTTTTTTGAAAACCTTATCTCTTGGAAAAATTGCTTGATTTAATGAATACTAATATCTAATAAATTATATTTATATTCAGTAATCATTGTATTTGTTATCATTTTTAATGTGTCACAATACATTCATTTTTTTATAAAATGAAATAGAACACAGTACCTATATTATACTGATTCTATTAGCTACCTTGATAAAAAAAATCTGAATTTTTGTATAAGAACAAAAGTTCTTTGTTATTTATCTACTTCTATGTAGTAGTGAAGAGCTACAATTTTAATGTACCTTTAAAAATTTCATCATAGAAATTAATATAATATTAGTTCCTATTGTTCAATAAACAAGATGTCCCCAGATAGAGTACACAGTGAGTGTATTACAACAGATTATGTTTTAAGATATTATGTGGATAAATGACCAAAATGTGAAATGAATTAGGTCTATAAATGCTAGGATTATTTGCTGCTATAATATTATATAAAATATATAATATATGTCCATAACACAAAAAGAACAAGAGTTCAATAGAAAAGTTTGTAGGTTCAAAAAAAATATTAAAATTTTTGTTGACATTCCAGACTACACGTTTAAAACAATTATCATATCATAACATGTTATACAGTTGCTTTACGGTTTAATTCAAATCACTTGATTTTTTTTAATTCACTTATATTTTAAATTTGTATGAAAAAGATTTGTAATAGTATTATTTTATAATATACTTAGTAGTTTTGTAGAATTTAACCCTTTGTTAATTGTTGCATTTATGTAACAAAATTTTATTTTTGATTTCAGTTTTATATGAAATTTGATATTAAAATATTTCTTTTCTCTTGTTTTCTTATAACTTGATCTTTTGTGAGTGTTTCTAATGTGTGTTTTGTAGTGCATTAATATTTGCTTTTAAATTTCATAACTAAGTCAATGGTCTTCAAATACTGATTATTTCTTAATTATAATTATTTTTTTAAATTATGATTCTCCATATCGCACATAACTTTATAACTTTTTATTATACATTTTGAAAAATGTTCTATTCAGTATGATTTAACATTATCACAAACTATGATAGTGATTTTTAATTCTATTATTTTCTATTTTCTCCAACCATCACTCATACATACATTGAAGGTAATTTGCAGTCTGTTTGTGTCAATAGTTTAAGTCAATAAAAATCAATTTGAAGATCGTTGCTCTTGATTATTTTGGTAAACTAGCTCTTTTAGTACGGCAACATAACATTTATAATAAAAAAATCACTGTTATAAATTGTTTAGTTGTTGTATAAATAAACAAGGTTTTATAACAAAACTTGCTTTTGGATATTTTAAATCAAATGTAATTTTTTTTAAATTCATTAAAATATGTTTATTTGTATTCACAATGTGTATGAAAAATAGAAAAATAAACTGTTTCTTTTATTACTTTTTGATATATGGAGCCTGGGAATCTGGAACGCCTTAAAACATCTTCATGCTAATTATTTTTTACAACATCGTGTTTTTTAATCTGTCCTTTATGCTAGGAGACCTATTTTTTTACCTACAAATCGAACATAGTAATGAAAAGTGATATTTTGTCAATATATTATATTCATTTTATTTCACCTGTTACTTACTTTTATGAAATTTGTACTACAATTAAATGCGTCCTCAGAAATTTTATGATTTTGAGTTAAAGTAGTATTTTTTGTCCTGAATTTCTCTACGGTTCCAAATGTATCTACCCACATAGGGGCATATGTAATTAGAATAAATTATCATTATATCACACTTATTTACATACCTATATGATATTCCACTTAACTATGTATAATTTTGTGCACCACCTACAATAAAGTTTTATTGCAATATTAATCATAAAGGTCTTATGTGACATTAATGTTTTGTGACTAATTCAACTTATATTTTAAACAAAATAATTATACATATGTATAATTTTATGTGACATCCACTGTTTCTGATTTAACAAAATTTGGTAATCATTTATATTTTCATCGCTACAAGGGTGGTCCGATAAGAACTTAGCCTCACCGCCCGATGGTGCCACTATCACAAGAGAAATGTATTATCGTGTAGTACATTGTGGAAGATGGCTACTGTCAAAATTTCAGCCGAATCGGACTCGTAATTTTGTTTTGTGCGCGCAGTTGCTATCGTGTCGGCAATGATTCGATTGTTGTTTTTGGAAGAGAAATCAAAGGGTGCTTGGATGCTGTGTTTTTTGATGAGCCACGCCCAGGCGCCCCGAAATCGGCTACCATGGAGGATAACGGGACAAAAATTCACAATCTCGTATTGGCAGACCGCCGATTGAAGGTCACCGACAGTAGGAATCTCAAAAGACTGCATGGGTCATATCCTGCAGAAAAAATGGCCCCATTTAGCGCCCAAAAGAGTGCTCTTCCACCATGACAACGCACCGGCTCACACCTCCGCCGTCGCCACGGCCAAATTGGTCTAATTAGGCTATGAACTGCTACCCCATCCACCGTATTCTCCAGATTTGGTCCCGTGCGACTTTTTTTTTTTTCTTAACTTGAAAAGTCACTCGCCGGGCAGAAGTTTGAGTCGAATGTAGAGGTTATCGCCGCCACGGAGGCCTACTTTGCAGATCTCCAGAAAACATATTTTTCAGACGGGTGGGTTGAAGAAGTTGGAGCATCGCTGGGTCAAGTGTATCATGCTAAAAGGAGACTATGTTGAAAAATGAATCGCCTCTTTTCTAAAATTTTTGTTTATCTTTTGTAGGCTAAGCACTTATCTGACCACCTTTGTATTTACTTAGTTAAACCAGTTCTACTGCAATATAGAATTTCTCTCCTTGGTACTTTTTACTTCACTTCATTATGTTACTTTTGTATACAAATTAGTTTTATTGTTGATTTGCCTTGAATGCACAGTGTTAGATTTGGTGTGTTTAACCATGTCGGGTTTTTTTGTATCTTCCTTGGAATTTGGAGGACGATTTTGGTGTGAATTAATAAAATTTATATTTATTTTAAGGCTGCTTATTAGATTTTATCTAACAAGACTTTCATGGTAAGACTTTCTCCATTTAAGTGTATACCTTGGTATATGGATTTTATTCCATCGCTTCAGTTAACACTCACTTGTTTTGCTGTGTGATTTCTGTATTTCAAAAATTCAGATATATTCCTATTTTTGGATTTATCACTCTTTTGCTAATACCCTTAAAGGCTGACCAACTGATAGCAGATATTAAGCATGCTGAAACTATGCGCCAGTTGAACAGCGGTGCTGAAAAAGGAGCTAAGGGACATTTGGAATCTTATACGGAAGTCTCCGCAGCTATTGATGAGATAAAATCTTACTCTGGTGTTGATATTTCGGTCTGTAATATTTTTGGATGATGTTGTTTCAGTTTCAGTACAAACACATCTTATTTTGTAATGACTAAAGTTCAGATTTGAATGAGTATAAATATTTTAACTTTAACAGAAAACAACATTCTTAAATACAGGTTTATGTATTTGTTTTCGGTACTCAACACTTTTGTATTCTCTCACCAATAATAATTTAAGTAACAAAAATCAGAAGCACATAACGCAAGTAAAATGGAATTTTATGTTTTACTATATTTTGACACATTTTTTCATTCATTCATTCATACCATCACGGCATATCCCACAATGTGGAGTAAGCAGCGAAAGGTGTGCGGGTGTGCATTGCCTTATAAAAGGGAGCACAACACATAGGTGTATACCCACACACCAGTCTCGTCTCACCTAAAAAGGCACTACATTCAGAATGGGTGGTGAACCTCATTGCTGAACTATGTCAGATGTTATTGTTGCCTGTTGTATTTTCGATTACCCGGCTCTTACGGGACACTCGAAAACAGTAATAGAAAAGAGTGGAAGCACTACTCTAAGCCGGTGCCTCACAGCTTATTATTTATTTTCTCGATTATTTTATATGAAAAAGATAATTGTATAAATTGTAATCACATGACTTAACATAATTTCTATTATATTTTATTAACTTTGATACATATTTGTACCTGTGTATATTTTTTGTATCATAAATATTAATATGAGGATTTTATTGCAAAGGGCATATTTCCTGACACATATAATGATATGATTTATTTAAAAAGGTTTAATTATTTCAAATCGTTTAGGTTTGTAATAGTTTTTTTCATTCGTTAGATTACAAGGAATTTGGAGAACATGTGACAAAAAAATATTATTTTTATTTATGATCATAGTACAAAAAAACTATTTTAAAAATGATTTGTCTATGTATATTATTTCACTAAATTGAAAAACTTTCAAGGATTACTTTCACAGCCCATTCCTACTTGTTGGGTGTTGGGCCAACAAAATTTTGGGTGCTCTTGTAGTATAACGTTTTGTATGAAGCTGTTCATATATCTCAGACACCGATTTTTTATCAGCTCCAACAAGAATTGTCAGGTGTTTTGCACCACTGCATGCCCGATAAAAAATGTCTGATGTTGCTCACATTCAATTGTGTATGACTTTCACATTTGTCAGATGTTCATCTCATCAACCTCACCCCTGCTGCGCGTTACTTGCCAGCTCTTGTCGACCATGCTCACTGAAACTTGTGCCAGCAGATCGTTGAATGTAGCTATGGACATTCTAAATATAATTAAAAAACATATGTTCATCACTTCTTAATTCAGTGATTAAGGTTTGAAAGATTTCCAAAGTAAAGCTCTTCAGGATTGGGTTCACCCAAAATTTTCTTTCATTGTTTTTTCTTTCATAGTTGCCTCATGTAGAGTATCAAATTTCAATCAGGTGCGACATCCTACTAGTGTAAACAGAAACACTGACATCTGATAAAAATTGGGTTTCGACACCTGACAAGTGGGAATGGGCTCATAGAATAACAACTGATTAAATACCTACTGACTTAAGACTATGTTAGGCACATACCCATGAGTTCTTTATTCTATATTATTTGGTACATGTATGGCATTTATTTATGAGTTTAATATATTTTTTTTAATGTTATCACTTAAATTATATAAAATAGAATTGATTTCAAAATATTTATAATCCATGTCAATATTGAAATGAAAAATCCTGTTATACATTTGCCTTCTTGGCTTATATATAAGTATACAGCCTTTCGTTGAACAACCTTTTATCACAAATAATATATTTGTTTTGATTCCTTCTTTGACACTCGTCAAGCATGTATTGGTATACAATTCATATTCAAAAAAATCTGTATTAAGACAAGACTTAAAAAATTTAAGTACCTTGTTAGTAAAGCTATTTATATCTATAATAGAGCCAGTGTACGAATGTATTTAAACCCTCCGCTTCACCTCTACTTACTTCCTTGCGTCTCACCATTAACAAAACATTCGGAGGTTGTCAACCAGTTAATTTTATTTCACTTTTTTGTTAGATTAAAAAATTGAAATTTCGTTTGAATTGATAAATAAAAAACATATACCAGACTACCTTATGCTGAGGTTGTAGCATTTTTTTATTACGATTGATGTTATATCACATATAAAAAGCGACTTTGTAAATAAGCCTTGTAATTTTGAAATATATTTATCACTAATTACTGTTGGATTGTTTTAATATTCATATAAAAATGTAACTTAGGTGCTGAAATCGTCATCACTACTGTCGAAGTTTAAATTTATTATGAAAGTATTTTCTATAACATTTTCAATGTGTCCTTCACACTTCCAGTTCTCCAACATTATTTCCTTTGTTTTCCTAACTACTTTGTACCTATCGTCTTTAGATATTTTATTCGTGACATTTTGCATTAATCCAAGAATTTTGTTTGATGAAAACGGCGGTGATGTGTTGTGACGTGCAACATAGCCTTTCACTTGTGCCCATATCAATTCAATAGCGTTATAAATGCAATAATACGGGGGAAGTCTTATTACACTATGACCAGCTGAACGAGCTATTTCATCAATCACATAGTGGTTTTGGTGGCTTGTGTATTTTTACAAGTCGCCAAAGTTCTGATTTCCGCATATCAGCAGCAATAATAGGGACGTTATGCCTCTGTAGCCATTCAACGATTACTGCCTTTCTGGCGGATGTTGTAGGATCTTTATCAATTTGAACAGAGTGGTAATTATTTATTTGATATTGCTTCTCGGGCAACTAACAGGTACTATGTCAAATATTAATTTAACACGCACCCAATAACAAGTTGCCACATTCTGGAGACTTACGATATTAATCGTCTCACAGATCCAGACTGAAAACACAATTAAAAACTGTGTCTCCACCGGGAATCGAACCCGGGACCTTTGGCTCAGCAGTCAGATATCTAACCAACTGAACCACGAAGGCCGACAATCAGCATGAGAGTATGAGACGTTATCAATAATTATTATGCTTTGGGGAGGAATATTTTTTAACAATGTGTTTTGAAACCATTCTTGATATGTCTGGAAGTTCATTTCTTCATGGTAGTTGGAAGTCTTTTTAGATTTAAACGCCAATAAAGAATTTGGAACGAAGCCGTCCACTGTTTCAGCGCAAATAATTATCCTTTGGGCTTTACCGATTGGTACACGACACATTGACTCTTTTGTGTTGTCATTCCAGCACTTGGGACACAGTGTAATTGGCATTAATCCTCATTTCATCGGTAAACACAACTTTATTAAAATTGACGCCATGCATTTTTTGCAAAAAATCAGTTTTTGCAATCTGAATATTAGGTCTTTCTAATAAATTTTTTTCTTTTGTCAGCAGGTTTGAAATTGAACCGTATACTTTTTAAGAAAATTTTTAGGGAAGATTTTTGTCCATCACATAAATCGGTTTTAAATTCTAAAATTTGTTTTAAATTCTACGTATATTTGTTAATTCATCTTCAAGACTATAGTAGTCTTAATAGTAGACTATAATAGTCTTGAAGATGCCCTACCAAGGCGAAATAGCTATCGACGAATTAACAAATATACGTAGAATTTAAAACAAATTGTTTTGTTTTTAATATAAGTTTTTTTTATCGTCGAATACTCCCTGTCATTGTAATAATTGTATATATGACTTCTTATGGCATCTATTTCAAATGAATCTTTATTGCACGCTGTTTTTTTACGTTTCCTAGATAATTTAGAATTTGATAAAACTTACTTTAAATGTTAGGGGTTTAAATCGAAATATTTTTCACTGTCCGTTGGCTAATACCCAAAGCATCAGCAACACATAAGCACACACTATCGATAGAAATTAGCGGTCCACCATTATCTTTTTCCTTTTTAAAGTAATCACGAAGACGTATCACAAATTCACGACACTGGGGAGTCAACACTTGACGTTTAGGCATATTTTAGTAATTTATAAACTGACACTAAATAAACTTTCACTTTTAGATGTTTCAATCATGAGGGCTCGTTTAAAAACTAAAGAATATAAACCCCGTGTGATTTCTACTAAATTAATTTTGTAATTCCCTGACAATAATAGACATACAAAATAAGTCATAAAATGTATTATCGATTATCGCAAGTTTTGTGTCAAGATTCCTTTGGTAATTTCCTAATTAGCTACCTGTACATATTTACATAGCAATGGCGACAATAATAATTTGTTTTACATATACTGCTAATACCTACTGAGAAATACGGTATAATAATGTAGCTATTATACTATGTTTCATTAATAAGTACCTATTTGCAATTGAATATCCTCTTTTACCTACCTGCTGTACTAATACGGCAAGCAGTGTATATATGAGGTACCTAGGTTAAATAATAATATCGATAATAAAATGTTCTGTAACAATTCCTTTGGTTGCCGATATCTGTCCATGAAGGAAAGAGACCATCTTACCCGAAACGCATTCGTATACTGGCACTAGTATAAATTATTAATAAAAACATTATTCATTCATCAATTCTGCATGTTCCAGTATTAGCATTTTTACAGTACATATCTAACTAACATGTATCTTATTCATTTAAACTTTCATATTATTCTAATGGCTAAAAAAAACATGTTTTTATGGTTACTTAAAAATTCTTCAAAAACAATTATCAGAATATCAATTGCTCAAACTCACATTTCGCTTGATAACTTTCACAACCTCATATTTAAAAAAGCTGCTTTCTCATATCCATAAATAAACACTGTTTTTAAAGGCTTAAAGAAATAATTGTGTAGAGAAAGTCATGAAAGTTTTAGTGTTTCCTGTAAAATGATACTTTTTGAGATATGAGGTTGTGAAAGTTATCCGGTGATTTGTTGAATAACCAAATTTACCAATTCAAATATATTTTTGTGTTATGATGTTGGCTCTTTTTGTCATATTTGTTGCTAGTGAAAAAATCAGGTGTCTTCCTAATAATATTATTAAAGATTTGAGCAACAAAATGTTCAAGTAGCCCATTACTTTATTATTATATTATATACCACACAGCTCCATATGTTTACATCTTTTTGACAGTGCGATGCCATGTTACTTCGTAAAATTGAGTTTGAATTGAAAAATTTATTTATGAACATTGAGCATTCAAACAATTTTCCTGTCATCTTTTTTTATATTACAAGTACATAAATAATTGTGGCAAATTTTAGATTTTAGTTTTCCCCAGACATTAATAATATTTAAGGTAAATAGTAATTTATAATTATTTTTGTACAGAATAATGAATATATACAATCAGTTGCTCGCTGTCTGCAAATGATGTTACGTATTGATGAATATAGATTTGCATTTCTCTCTGTTGATGGAATTTCTACCATTTTATCTATACTTTCTTCAAGAGTCAACTTTCAGGTACCTATACTTATATTATTTTATAAATTCATTCTACAATAATGTCCCAAATAAACTGTTCACTTTAACTTTTGAAAATCAAGGAAAATCTTTGTAACATTTAATTCAAATTTTATCACTTTGCATTGTAGTGATACTGACTAGATCCATTTTATATAATGCTCTAGTCCAGGGGTGGCGAACCTAGGGCATGTGTGCCCGAGGTGGCACGTTTGATAATTTGGATGGCACGCGAAGGATTTCTAAGTAAAAATTTCTTTTGAATTTTTAAGTTTAAAAAATTATGTTTTTAATAAATAATCCGTGAATTATTAATTTATTCCATTTTTTTAATCATCAAATGTTTCCCAAGATAAACGACAATCGTTTATTTATTTTATCGTGACAACTTCTAACAATTTTTATATTGGCAACACTGCCTTTGACATTTGTTTTCATTTGAGACTATGTTAATTGTAATTTGTTGTTTATCGCTGTCTCAGGTGTCAGTGTATCAGTGAAGTATATGTACAATATACACCACATATGTACAATATTCACAAGTGAAAAAGAACAATATCTCTTTGGAATAATGTTTTTCACCAAAAAATGATGTGATTAAATGAGCTGTGTTTTGTGTTTGTTCGAATTTTTGCTTAATGTGTATCATAAAGTGACAAAATATGAACCAGATATTAAGAAATTGTCATCGAATCTCATATTTTCTTCTCATTGATAAATAACTAATGTGTACTTTTAGTGATTACGATTTTATTTTTAAGAAAATCTTTTGTAATTTTTAAGCTTGTTAATAAAATTCAGAAAAAAACTCTTTTTTTTCTATTTTCTTTATTTTTTACTGCTTAGGCACGCCAGAAAATCGAGAAATAATATTTGAGGATTTTTGGCACGCGGACCCAAAAAGGTTCGCCACCCCTGCTCTAGTCAAATATTTTTGATGTGTTATTTAAAGTGTCAATTATTTATCCAGATGAAAGTTTAATCAAAGTTACTTATTAATGTTTTCCAGGTTCAGTACCAGCTGGTCTTCTGTCTTTGGGTTTTAACATTCAATCCACTTTTGGCTGAAAAAATGAACAAATTCAATGTTATTCCTATTCTAGCTGATATTTTGGGTGATTCAGTAAAAGAAAAAGTGACGAGAATTGTTCTAGCAGTATTCAGAAATCTTATTGAGAAACCAGAAGATAATCAGGTATCTTGTTTGATTTTTGCGTTATATTTAATACAATTTTAGGAATATCCAAGTACATAATATGTAATCGAATATTTTTATTATTGCATATGCGCAAACATTGGATTTTTTTCCCTGTCGGGAGTCAAAGATATTTTTTAACAGATTTTTAATTATCTCAATAGAGACGAAGTTGGAATATTTATTGTAGGAGAACCGGGAAATCAAGGCACCTACAGGGCTTACGACCTGTCATCGGCTGGTTTACGTGATCACTTTATGCGCTTGCGCAACGTTCACCAATTATGCCTTTTTAGTGAGATCCCTATCAATTCCGATCCCAATCAATTATTGAGATAATTAAAAATCTGTTACATAATATGTTCTAAATTGCTATTACTTGAATGATATTTCTAATTGCCATTACTGATATTTCTAATTGCCATTATATGTTCTAAATTGCTATTACTTGAATGATATTTCTAATTGCCATTTTGAGAATGAATATGTTCTTAAAACAATCATACACATTCTTTATATTGAATTCTTGTAGTACCTATATCTGAATGAAATTTAAATCCTAGCTTAGCATTTCTAGTCTATCTCATACAGCTCTACCACTGATTCATTCTCTTGTTATTAAACAAATTGTGAACGAGTGATTTTTTTAAGAACATTTTAACTTTCATTTGATTTTTTTAACAACAGGTGGCTAAAGAACACTGTATTGCTATGGTACAATGTAAAGTACTAAAACAACTATCTATTTTGGAACAAAAAAGATCTGATGATGAGGACATAATGGAGGATGTTGAGTTCTTGAATGAACGACTGCAAGCATCTGTTCAGGACCTGAGTTCCTTTGATGAATATTCAACAGAAATCAAAAGTGGAAGGTATATAATGTTAATTTAATATATTTTTTAATTGCATATCACTTGTTGCGCAAGCGCATAAAGTGATCACGTAAATCAGCCAGGTCGTAAGCCCTGTAGGTGCCTTGGGTTCCTGGTTCTTCTATAATATCCCAACTACGTCTCTATTGAGATGTGTTATTTTCAATAAAATATATAATTTTATCATCTGTATTTTCTTATAGTGTTGTTTATATGTAATTATTTTACTACGTAAAAAAAATATAGTTCATAGTTATGTTTATATTTTGAATAAAAAAAATACTAATTTTTGAAAGAACATGTTTAGTTAATATTTAATAGAAATAAAATCTATTGTCAATTTACAATATTGTATTGATACTTGTATTATTTGATAGAATATTGTTTATCTATTAATTATTGTAGACTGGAATGGTCCCCTGTTCACAAATCGGCCAAATTCTGGCGTGAAAATGCTGGACGATTAAACGAGAAAAATTATGAATTGTTGCGAAACTTGATTCACCACTTGGATACATCAAAAGACCCTCTTGTATTGTCTGTTGCCTCATTCGATATTGGTGAATATGTTAGGCATTATCCTCGTGGAAAACAGTAAGTTATATGCCATATTTAGTTCATATAGATACTTTTTTTAGGTATTTTCATTTTCTTATAAATTTGTACGCCAACTTTTAATGTGGATGTGGCCACTTGTAATTGGCTGACCAGTTTTGTAATAGCTTGCCCTTATTTTATGGAACTATGATGTATAATAATTTGTTAGCTGTAAGTGGTCCTTTATATTAAATAAATAAATTAAATTGATTTATATTTCCTATGTGGATTGTGTGTGAAAATAACATTTTTTTTCTCGATCAACTCAACGTACTCATATATTAGGATCATGAACAATTTTTATAAAAAAAATACTCATTAATTTTACTAAATACTCATTAATACATGTATGTATATTTTTAATCCAGTGTTATCGAACAATTGGGTGGAAAACAACTTGTGATGCAACTGCTTGGACATGATGATCCAAATGTTCGTTATGAAGCACTGCTTGCTGTACAAAAGCTCATGGTTCACAATTGGTAAAAATTATTTTTATATGCTCTTACAATACCCATAACTATGATAGTTGATTCAATATTTCATTGTAATAAAAATCTGTACATAATTTATTTTTCTTGTAATTAAAACATATCAGATATAATATGCATGTTTGGATTCCCCAATTTTTATTAAATTTATGTTAATTACAATATTTCCAAACCATTATGAATCAAATTCGCTGTGCTGAGAATTTTGAATTTGTCAGGAAGCTTCCCTTTATTGATTTTTTTATTAATACTTTTCAGGGAATACCTCGGCAAACAGTTGGAAAAAGAACAAACAGGAAGCAGTGGACCAGGAAAGCTATCTGGAAGCAATGCAGTAGGAACTAAAGCTTAAATATTATCCATCTTTTATTTCTTTTTCATAATATATGTATTTTCAATTAAATTTGCATACAAAATAGTATTTTATCACTACAGTATACCTGCATATTATTATTTTGTATATTATTATTAAATATATAGGAAATATTGAACACTCAACAGTAAAACAAGTTTTGCCTCATGAGAGGTAAGTAAATGTAAATTCAGTATAAAATCGATTGTAAATATATTATGATATAATCATATTAAGTGTCACGAATTGTTTGTGCTGTTATTTACATTCCAAAATTATTATTAATATTATATTTTATATCTATTTCTTTATTTCATAGTTTTTAGAAAATGAAACCATTATTGCTCCTGTTTTTATACACAACATTCAAGTGAGGAATTGAATTATTTTTGTTTCTACCAATTACATCTAATTTTAAAAATCTATGTATATTCATATTACATTTGCCACAGACAAATCCCTTAATTGAGCAGACCAAGATGTGTCTAGGCAATAGCACTTGAAAACATTTAAATTAATTTTTTGAAATTTGAAGATACAACAATAACTTTTATCTTGATTTTTCTCCATACTTGTTGTTTTATGTTCACATAAAAATATGGTACTAACTGTCACAGATAATATAGAAGTAGACTTCAGATGTGTCACTCAATACGTAGAAGCGGTAACCAGATAATCATAAGGTTTCTTGCATACCCGCTATAGGGGCAATGAATATGCGACCGGTCCACGGCAAATTTAAATTTCCATTTTAAAATGTTTCCAGCTTTGAGGAATGGATTCAAGGATAACTTAAATAAAAAATAACCATTTTTCAATCATTATTTATTAAAAAAAACACACCTTAAGGATTTTATTTGCAATATTTCAAAAATCATGCCAAATAATTCATAAAATACATGGTTCTAAATAAAATGAGCATTGTAGATTATTAGGTTATTTTAATTTATTTTCCACAAAGAATGATTTATTACTGATTTTCGGAAAACTATATAACTTCACTTCGCCGTATTTCACTTGACAATTTATTCAAAACACAACAAAACTTATCAGCCATCTTGCGAAGATAATCGAAAATACAAAAAGCTGGCAATAGAATAACACCATCACCATCACATGGCGTGATGGTATGTATGTAGATTAACACCGAAAACAACAAGAATTTTACAAAATCACACGTGTTATATTTATTGTTTGATTTACTTCAAGATTTTAAAGGATCAAAATGTTTCGCGTCACAACAAACACAACTGAAGTATGCTGAAGGTCTGAAAATTTTACATTGCATTTACAAAAATACCAACATAAAAAAAAATTAAATAGCGCCACCTTTGGAGATGCAAGCGTAAAGTAAAACCAGTGCTACCAATAAAGTGCCACCGGCGTGCTAACTGTTCTTGTTCTTGCAATAATTCCTCTGTGAACTTTGTATCAATTTATTTTATATGACTATGAAATAGATTAAAAGTTATACTGTTTACCAATGTATAGATATTTTTGTGTGTTTTAAAATCATAAGTAATTTTTTGTGGATTAATATGTAGACAAAAAATGATTTTCTTTTGATATTCATGTATATATTACATATGTAATTTAACTTAAGATGAGTTTAATGAATCATTATTTCAAAGTAATATGTTGGATTATTATGGACTAAAGTTATAAAAAAAATACCATTTAAACCATTAAATTTGTAGACAATAATATACATACATATTTTTTTTCTCAATAGAAATTATAATCACCTTTTTTCGATATTCATTATCATGTTTGTAGTACTATATATCTTTTTATTCACTATTTAATGTATATTGTTTTTATATTGTGTATACAGCTATTTTGAATTATATTATTACAAATCATTTGAAATTGTGAAATAATGTGTATGTATAAAAATAATCTAACATTATAATATTCCTTTGTTAAATATCAAATAATAGAGAAATTATTTATTTCTTGTTTAATGATGCTTAGTTTTAGAATGTTTAAAAAGTGTTATGAAAAAAAATCATAATAAAATGTTGATTTATTTAAAGTTTTGTCATTTCACATATTTATGAAGCTACCAGACGATTTAATGAAGGTCAAGTTGAATTAAAGATTTCTTTAAAAATAAATTCTTCAACAAATATAAAACCTTACTGGCGCTCTTCTTTGATGTTACATAAGGGCTCTTGATGTTGTTTTTCACATATTTCATATGAATACTTTTGTATTATTCACCTTTGTGGTATTATTTTTTTCTTATTAAAAACATGAATATCCTTGTAACGAGTAATATTTTCCCTAAAATAAGCATATACTTGTGCTATAGGTGAACAAAATCGGTCGTGGCAGGATTCGAACTCCCGTCCACTGGATTACTAACCCAGCACGCTAACTATGCCACGATCCATCTAAATAGTACAATATTAATATTTCTGTTGATATTGCAGTGTCGATAAGTGGTATACTGAAGTAAAAAAATGTATGATCACAATTACACTTTATTTTTTTTTTAAAAACTTAGTTGCTTTTTTAATAACATAAAGTAAACAAAATAATTTTCAAAAGTATGTGAATTATAGGTAAGTATATACAGTAAATTTATAAAAATTACATTAAAATGGTTCATCTTGACATTATTCCTTTTCTCCATTCTGGTGTTCCCCTGCAAGAAGGTAAAATATGATTGGCACATATTGTAATGTCAATACTTGAACCAAAACACCATTATTTATATTTTTAGAGTACTTAAAAGTTTACTCTACCATTAAAAGGTAGTAGAGTGGGATTTACTGACTCATTTATTCTGTAAAACTCTTCAGAATCAATCAAATGTAAAAGTTATCTATATTATAAATTTGAATGTTTGTATGTATCTATGTATGTATGTGTTGAATGCGCTCCTAAACCGCTCATCCGATTGCGATGAAACTTTGGTGAACTGTCGAGAGTATACCAGGGATGGTTTCTGGATCAAAAAATTTTAACTTCTTCTTCTTCATCGAGTTTTAGGTCATTTTACCTATGAAGGTGGACTATCCTGGGAACCGTTCATCCGATTGCAATTAAACTTTGGTGAATTGTCGATCGTATGCCCGGGATGATTTCTGAATTTAAAATATTTTCTTCTTCTTCTTCTTCATCGGGTATCAGGTCATTTTACCTATGAAGGTGGACTATCCTGAGAACCGTTCATCCGATTGCAATGAAACTTTGATGAATTGTCGAGTGTAAGACCGGGATGGTTTCTGGATTAAAAAAAATCTTCTTCTTCTTCTTCATCGGGTATCAGGTCATTTTACCGATGAAGGTGGACTATCCTGAGAACCGTTCATCCGATTGCAATGAAACTTTGGTGAATTGTCGAGCGTATGACCGGGATGGTTTCTGGATTAAAAAAAATCTTCTTCTTCTTCTTCATCGGGTATCAGGTCATTTTACCGATGAAGGTGGACTATCCTGAGAACCGTTCATCCGATTGCAATGAAACTTTGGTGAATTGTCGATCGTATGCCCGGGATGATTTCTGAATTTAAAATATTTTCTTCTTCTTCTTCTTCATCGGGTATCAGGTCATTTTACCTATGAAGGTGGACTATCCTGAGAACCGTTCATCCGATTGCAATGAAACTTTGATGAATTGTCGAGTGTAAGACCGGGATGGTTTCTGGATTAAAAAAAATCTTCTTCTTCTTCATCGGGTATCAGGTCATTTTACCGATGAAGGTGGACTATCCTGAGAACCGTTCATCCGATTGCAATGAAACTTTGGTGAATTGTCGAGCGTATGACCGGGATGGTTTCTGGATTAAAAAAAAATCTTCTTCTTCTTCATCGGGTATCAGGTCATTTTACCGATGAAGGTGGACTATCCTGAGAACCGTTCATCCGATTGCAATGAAACTTTGGTGAATTGTCGAGCGTATGACCGGGATGGTTTCTGGATTAAAAAAAATCTTCTTCTTCTTCTTCATCGGGTATCAGGTCATTTTACCGATGAAGGTGGACTATCCTGAGAACCGTTCATCCGATTGCAATGAAACTTTGGTGAATTGTCGATCGTATGCCCGGGATGATTTCTGAATTTAAAATATTTTCTTCTTCTTCTTCATCGGGTATCAGGTCATTTTACCTATGAAGGTGGACTATCCTGAGAACCGTTCATCCGATTGCAATGAAACTTTGATGAATTGTCGAGTGTAAGACCGGGATGGTTTCTGGATTAAAAAAAATCTTCTTCTTCTTCTTCATCGGGTATCAGGTCATTTTACCGATGAAGGTGGACTATCCTGAGAACCGTTCATCCGATTGCAATGAAACTTTGGTGAATTGTCGAGCGTATGACCGGGATGGTTTCTGGATTAAAAAAAATCTTCTTCTTCTTCATCGGGTATCAGGTCATTTTACCGATGAAGGTGGACTATCCTGAGAACCATTCATCCGATTGCAATGAAACTTTGGTGAATTGTCGAGCGTATGACCGGGATGGTTTCTGGATTAAAAAAAAATCTTCTTCTTCTTCTTCATCGGGTATCAGGTCATTTTACCTATGAAGGTGGACTATCCTGGGAACCGTTCATTCAATTTCAATGAAACTTTGATGAATTGTCGAGTGTATGCCCGGGATGGTTTCTGGATTAAAAAAAAATTCTTCTTCTTCTTCTTCATCGGGTATCAGGTCATTTTACCGATGAAGGTGGACTATCCTTGGAACCGTTCAATCAATTTCAATGAAACTTTGATGAATTGTCGAGCGTATGACCGGGACCTACTGAAGGGACGGGAGGTAATGAAGGGACGGGAGGTAATGAAGGGACGGGAGGTAATGAAGGGACGGGAGGTAATGAAGGGACGGGAGGTAATGAAGGGACGGGAGTAACTGAAGGGACGGGAGTAACTGAAAGGACGGGAGTAACTGAAGGGACGGGAGTAACTGAAGGGACGGGAGTAACTGAAGGGACGGGAGTAACTGAAGGGACGGGAGTAACTGAAGGGACGGGAGTAACTGAAGGGACGGGAGTAACTGAAGGGACGGGAGTAACTGAAGGGACGGGAGTAACTGAAGGGACGGGAGTAACTGAAGGGACGGGAGTAACTGAAGGGACGGGAGTAACTGAAGGGACGGGAGTAACTGAAGGGACGGGAGTAACTGAAGGGACGGGAGTAACTGAAGGGACGGGAGTAACTGAAGGGACGGGAGTAACTGAAGGGACGGGAGTAACTGAAGGGACGGGAGTAACTGAAGGGACGGGAGTAACTGAAGGGACGGGAGTAACTGAAGGGACGGGAGTAACTGAAGGGACGGGAGTAACTGAAGGGACGGGAGTAACTGAAGGGACGGGAGTAACTGAAGGGACGGGAGTAACTGAAGGGACGGGAGTAACTGAAGGGACGGGAGTAACTGAAGGGACGGGAGGTACTGAAGGGACGGAAGGTACTGAAGGGACGGGAGTAACTGAAGGGACGGGAGTAACTGAAGGGACGGGAGTAACTGAACGGGACGGGGGCAACTGAAGGGACGGGAGTAACTGAAGGGACGGGAGTAACTGAAGGGACGGGAGTAACTGAGGGAGGTACTGAAGGGACGGAAGGTACTGAAGGGACGGGAAGTACTGAAGGGATGGGAGGTATTGAAGAGTCTGAAGCGACGGGTGGTTATGGAGGACAATTTTTAATTATACAGGCAATACGAAGTTTGCCGGGTGTTCACTAGTCTATATTATAAATTTGAATGTTTGTATGTATCTATGTATGTATTATGTATGTGTTGAATGCGCTCCTAAACCGCTCATCCGATTGCAATGAAACTTTGGTGAACTGTCGAGCGTATGACCGGGATGGTTTCTGGATTAAAAAAAATCTTCTTCTTCTTCTTCATCGGGTATCAGGTCATTTTACCGATGAAGGTGGACTATCCTGAGAACCGTTCATCCGATTGCAATGAAACTTTGGTGAATTGTCGATCGTATGCCCGGGATGATTTCTGAATTTAAAATATTTTCTTCTTCTTCTTCTTCATCGGGTATCAGGTCATTTTACCTATGAAGGTGGACTATCCTGAGAACCGTTCATCCGATTGCAATGAAACTTTGATGAATTGTCGAGCGTATGACCGGGATGGTTTCTGGATTAAAAAAAATCTTCTTCTTCTTCTTCATCGGGTATCAGGTCATTTTACCGATGAAGGTGGACTATCCTGAGAACCGTTCATCCGATTGCAATGAAACTTTGGTGAATTGTCGATCGTATGCCCGGGATGATTTCTGAATTTAAAATATTTTCTTCTTCTTCTTCATCGGGTATCAGGTCATTTTACCTATGAAGGTGGACTATCCTGAGAACCGTTCATCCGATTGCAATGAAACTTTGATGAATTGTCGAGTGTAAGACCGGGATGGTTTCTGGATTAAAAAAAATCTTCTTCTTCTTCTTCATCGGGTATCAGGTCATTTTACCGATGAAGGTGGACTATCCTGAGAACCGTTCATCCGATTGCAATGAAACTTTGGTGAATTGTCGAGCGTATGACCGGGATGGTTTCTGGATTAAAAAAAATCTTCTTCTTCTTCTTCATCGGGTATCAGGTCATTTTACCGATGAAGGTGGACTATCCTGAGAACCATTCATCCGATTGCAATGAAACTTTGGTGAATTGTCGAGCGTATGACCGGGATGGTTTCTGGATTAAAAAAAAATCTTCTTCTTCTTCATCGGGTATCAGGTCATTTTACCTATGAAGGTGGACTATCCTGGGAACCGTTCATTCAATTTCAATGAAACTTTGATGAATTGTCGAGTGTATGCCCGGGATGGTTTCTGGATTAAAAAAAAATTCTTCTTCTTCTTCTTCATCGGGTATCAGGTCATTTTACCGATGAAGGTGGACTATCCTTGGAACCGTTCAATCAATTTCAATGAAACTTTGATGAATTGTCGAGCGTATGACCGGGACCTACTGAAGGGACGGGAGGTAATGAAGGGACGGGAGGTAATGAAGGGACGGGAGGTAATGAAGGGACGGGAGGTAATGAAGGGACGGGAGGTAATGAAGGGACGGGAGGTAATGAAGGGACGGGAGGTAATGAAGGGACGGGAGTAACTGAAGGGACGGGAGTAACTGAAAGGACGGGAGTAACTGAAGGGACGGGAGTAACTGAAGGGACGGGAGTAACTGAAGGGACGGGAGTAACTGAAGGGACGGGAGTAACTGAAGGGACGGGAGTAACTGAAGGGACGGGAGTAACTGAAGGGACGGGAGTAACTGAAGGGACGGGAGTAACTGAAGGGACGGGAGTAACTGAAGGGACGGGAGTAACTGAAGGGACGGGAGTAACTGAAGGGACGGGAGTAACTGAAGGGACGGGAGTAACTGAAGGGACGGGAGTAACTGAAGGGACGGGAGTAACTGAAGGGACGGGAGTAACTGAAGGGACGGGAGTAACTGAAGGGACGGGAGTAACTGAAGGGACGGGAGTAACTGAAGGGACGGGAGTAACTGAAGGGACGGGAGTAACTGAAGGGACGGGAGTAACTGAAGGGACGGGAGTAACTGAAGGGACGGGAGGTACTGAAGGGACGGAAGGTACTGAAGGGACGGGAGTAACTGAAGGGACGGGAGTAACTGAAGGGACGGGAGTAACTGAACGGGACGGGGGCAACTGAAGGGACGGGAGTAACTGAAGGGACGGGAGTAACTGAAGGGACGGGAGTAACTGAGGGAGGTACTGAAGGGACGGAAGGTACTGAAGGGACGGGAAGTACTGAAGGGATGGGAGGTATTGAAGAGTCTGAAGCGACGGGTGGTTATGGAGGACAATTTTTAATTATACAGGCAATACGAAGTTTGCCGGGTGTTCACTAGTCTATATTATAAATTTGAATGTTTGTATGTATCTATGTATGTATTATGTATGTGTTGAATGCGCTCCTAAACCGCTCATCCGATTGCGATGAAACTTTGGTGAACTGTCGAGAGTATACCAGGGATGGTTTCTGGATCAAAAAATTTTAACTTCTTCTTCTTCTTCATTGAGTTTTAGGTCATTTTACCTATGAAGGTGGACTATCCTGGGAACCGTTCATCCGATTGCAATTAAACTTTGGTGAATTGTCGATCGTATGCCCAACGATGGTTTCTTGATTAAAAAAAATTCTTCTTCTTCTTCTTCATCGGGTATAAGGTTATTTTACTTATGAAGGTGGACTATCCTGGGAACCGTTCATCCGATTGCAATAAAACTTTGGTGAATTGTCGAGCTTATGACCGGGATGGTTTCTGGATTAAAAAAAATTTCTTCTTCTTCTTCTTAATCGGGTATCAGGTCATTTTACCTATGAAGGTGGACTATCCTGAGAACCGTTCATCCGATTACAATGAAACTTTGGTGAATTGTCGAGCATATGACCGGGATGGTTTCTGGATTAAAATTTTTTTCTTCTTCTTCTTCATCGGGTATTAGATCATTTTACCTATGAAGGAAAAATGACCTTATACTCTGGGAGAAGAAGCTCCAACTGTCCTTCCATCTCTTCGCAGGTCTTCCAGGACAGTTTCTGGATTTAAACTTTTTTCTTCTTCTTCTTCATCGTGTTTTTGGTCATTTTACCTATGAAGGTGGAGTATCCTGGGAGAATAAGATGCAACTGTCCTTTCATCTCTTCGCAGGTCTTCCAGAACAGTTTCTGGATTCAAACTTTTTTCTTCTTCTTCTTCTTTATCGTGTATTTGTTCATTTTACCTATGAAGTTGGAGAATCCTGGAAAAAGAAGGTCCAACTGTCTCTTCGTAGGTCTTCCCAGTATTGTGTCGGGAATTAAACTTTTTCTTCACCTACTGAAGGGACGGGAGTAACCGAAGGGACGGGAGTAACCGAAGGGACGGGAGTAACCAAAGGGACGGGAAGTACCGAAGGGATGGGAGATATTGAAGAGTCTGAAGCGACGGGTGGTTATGGAGGACCATTTTTAATTATACAGGCAATACGAAGTTTGCCGGGGGTTCACTAGTCTATATTATAAATTTGAATGTTTGTATGTATCTATGTATGTGTTGAATGCGCTCCTAAACCGCTCATCCGATTGCGATGAAACTTTGGTGAACTGTCGAGAGTATACCAGGGATGGTTTCTGGATCAAAAAATTTTTTCTTCTTCTTCATCAAGTATTAGGTCATTTTACCTATGAAAATGGACTATCCTGGGAACCGTTCATCCGATTGCAATGAAACTTTGGTGAATTATCGAACGTATGCCCGGGATGATTTCTGGATTTAAAAAATTTTCTTCTTCTTCTTTATCGGGTATCAGGTCATTTTACATATGAAGGTGGACTATCCTGAGAACCGTTCATCCGATTGCAATGAAACTTTGGTGAATTGTCGAGCGTATGACCGGGATAGTTTCTGGATTAAGAAATTTTTCTTCTTCTTCATCGGGTATCAGGTTATTTTACCTATGAAGGTAGACTATCCTGGGAACCGTTCATTCAATTTCAATGAAACTTTGATGAATTGTCGAGTGTTTGCCCGGGATGGTTTCTGGATTAAAAAAAAATTCTTCTTCTTCTTCTTCAATCGGGTATCAGGTCATTTTACCGATGAAGGTGGACTATCCTGGGAACCGTTCATTCAATTTCAATGAAACTTTGATGAATTGTCGAGCGTATGACCGGGACCTACTGAAGGGACGGGAGGTAATGAAGGGACGGGAGTAACTGAAGGGACGGGAGTAACTGAAGGGACGGGAGTAACTGAAGGGACGGGAGTAACTGAAGGGACGGGAGTAACTGAAGGGACGGGAGTAACTGAAGGGACGGGAGTAACTGAAGGGACGGGAGTAACTGAAGGGACGGGAGTAACTGAAGGGACGGGAGTAACTGAAGGGACGGGAGTAACTGAAGGGACGGGAGTAACTGAAGGGACGGGAGTAACTGAAGGGACGGGAGTAACTGAAGGGACGGGAGTAACTGAAGGGACGGGAGTAACTGAAGGGACGGGAGTAACTGAAGGGACGGGAGTAACTGAAGGGACGGGAGTAACTGAAGGGACGGGAGTAACTGAAGGGACGGGAGTAACTGAAGGGACGGGAGTAACTGAAGGGACGGGAGTAACTGAAGGGACGGGAGTAACTGAAGGGACGGGAGTAACTGAAGGGACGGGAGTAACTGAAGGGACGGGAGTAACTGAAGGGACGGGAGTAACTGAAGGGACGGGAGTAACTGAAGAGACGGGAGTAACTGAAGGGACGGGAGTAACTGAAGGGACGGGAGTAACTGAAGGGACGGGAGTAACTGAAGGGACGGGAGTAACTGAAGGGACGGGAGTAACTGAAGGGACGGGAGTAACTGAAGGGACGGGAGTAACTGAAGGGACGGGAGTTACTGAAGGGACGGGAGTAACTGAAGGGACGGGAGTAACTGAAGGGACGGGAGTAACTGAAGGGACGGGAGTAACTGAAGGGACGGGAGTAACTGAAGGGACGGGAGTAACTGAAGGGACGGGAGTAACTGAAGGGACGGGAGTGGACGGGAGTAACTGAAGGGACGGGAGTAACTGAAGGGACGGGAGTAACTGAAGGGACGGGAGTAACTGAAGGGACGGGAGTAACTGAAGGGACGGGAGTAACTGAAGGGACGGGAGTAACTGAAGGGACGGGAGTAACTGAAGGGACGGGAGTAACTGAAGGGACGGGAGTAACTGAAGGGACGGGAGTAACTGAAGGGACGGGAGTAACTGAAGGGACGGGAGTAACTGAAGGGACGGGAGTAACTGAAGGGACGGGAGTAACTGAAGGGACGGGAGTAACTGAAGGGACGGGAGTAACTGAAGGGACGGGAGTAACTGAAGGGACGGGAGTAACTGAAGGGACGGGAGTAACTGAAGGGACGGGAGTAACTGAAGGGACGGGAGTAACTGAAGGGACGGGAGTAACTGAAGGGACGGGAGTAACTGAAGGGACGGGAGTAACTGAAGGGACGGGAGTAACTGAAGGGACGGGAGTAACTGAAGGGACGGGAGTAACTGACGGGACGGGAGTAACTGAAGGGACGAGTGTAACTGAGGGACGGGAGTAACCGAAGGGACGGGAGTAACCGAAGGGACGGGAGGTACTGAAGGGACGGGAGGAACCGAAGGGACGGGAGGAACCGAAGGGACGGGAGGAACCGAAGGGACGGGAGGAACCGAAGGGACGGGAGGAACCGAAGGGACGGGAGGAACCGAAGGGACGGGAGGAACCGAAGGGACGGGAGGAACCGAAGGGACGGGAGGAACCGAAGGGACGGGAAGTACTGAAGAGTCTGAAGCGACGGGTGGTTATGGAGGACGATTTTTAATTATACAGGCAATACGAAGTTTGCCGGGTGTTCACTAGTAATAAATAAAGCTCCTTTGAAGTGAACTCTCACATAAACAGTACAGCAGTGGCTGGTCCATCAGCGTGGAACAAACTACTCCACAGACTAAGACAATTTCTTATACAATGACTTTCAAAAGACACCTTTTTAAAAAATCACAATATAACTTAACTACACCTAACTGACCAACTTCAAATTGTTTTATTTCTAAATGTCTCATGGCATGAAAATAGTAATACAAAATTAGTATGTTTTTATTTAATATTAAAGTCACAAATTAAGATTTTATTTTTCTAGAATGATATTTCAATTTTATGCAAACTCAGTCTGTTTTTGACACTAGGCAGTGCAGTATGTAATCTATTAGATATTGCTTAGGTAACATATGGTTTACAAGTATTGGACTTTGTTTTTATAAGTAACCACCAAAATTTATTTTTTCTGAAATATATTTTTACTGCGTGTAAACAGACAAAAACAAAATAAAAAACTATTATTCATTATAGCAAATTTTCGGTATAACAAAACATTTTCTGTGGTCCTGTGAACTTCGTTAAACTGAGATTTGACCTGTATATATACATTATATAAATGGATTGAACTCCGAGTAGATCATTTTAAGTAAATTCTTGTGTGAGATGAATTAATTAATGCATACCCTACATAAATATGTAAATAAATAAATTCAAAAACTTTCTCTTGTATATGCTGAACAAATCCCCAAAGTTTCATCGCAATCGGGTGGATGGTACAGAAGTGCATCAACCACATACATACATATATAATATATACATATACACATCCGTTTTTATATATTAAAATTGTAATATTTTTAGAAACATACAGTTTTGGAACATTTTCCACTCCATTCATTCCAAAATTTAAATTTATAGAGTCCATCGATCTATGTCTAGAAATTCTTTGTCTCCATTGCTCTGTTGTGTCATTAAATCGACCCTCTCGATTTATTTTAGAATTTTTATTGCTAATCCTAATAGGTTCACTGTTGTGTCGTTTATTTTCAATAAGAGATTTCCTCTCTAACATGAAGGATAAATCTTTTTTTCTGTGGAAAAATATCAATATTATTTCAAAAAATAAACTAGATATATCATAAAATTAAATACCTAAATACACATTGAAAGCAAGTATAATAATGTTAATCTTTAAAAGTGCCTAGCTGATGTCTAGCACTACTATTGATTTGTTAAGAGAATTTACACTATACACATTCTATCGACAGTTGGATCTCATGTGTTACATGCTATTAGTTTACTATAATACTCGAATACTTTTTCTTCAATTATGTGTCAGGATGTACAAACTTTTTTGACAAATATTGATCAATTATTATTACCTGAATTCTTTGATTTTCTTGTTTGCTTCTATTGCTTTGAGTTCTTTGTCCTTTTTAGAAATCTCTTGTTCCCTTAAGAGCCTCTCCTCTAACTCCAACCGTTTTGTTTCAGTCCACTTTTTAATTAAATCTTTATCATTTTTGTGATTCCTTTCTTTTGAAAATTGAATTTTATTTTGGTTGAATGTTTCCCCAACCTAATTTAATTCAAACTCTTGTGAGTACTCAATAGACCAGAATGGGCATTATTATTTATAATTATTATTGAAATAATTGATTGGCTCATGATAATAATTTATAGTTAACATTGTAATATGGTAGTCGCTCATGTACAACAACACTGAACATCAATTCTTGATACAAAATCTAGTTTTCAATTTCAAATTAACAAATTCAGCACTTATTACTACAAAAACGTAAGACTTTAACATTGTAATATGGTAGTCGCTCATGTACAACAACACTGAACATCAATTCTTGATACAAAATCTAGTTTTCAATTTCAAATTAACAAATTCAGCACTTATTACTACAAAAACGTAAGACTATATAAATTTATATTCACCAGATCTTATTTTTCCATATATAAATTTATATTCACCAGATCTTATTTTTCCATATATAAATTTATATTCACTGAGGTGGAAAGATAACAAGATTTTGTCAAAATTACTGTTTGTATAGGGTATTTCAATATTAAAAAAAACTTTCAAAGTTCTATTGAAAGACCGTATTCAATGGTGAAGGTGGCACAAAGAAAGTAGAAGAAAAGAATCAAAAATATAAATAATGTTATATAACCTGTTTATCCTGTTGTGTTTTTTTTTCACATTCTTTATTTTTCTTCCATTCTTCCAATAACAATCTAACGTTTTGTTTTCCAGAATTATTTTCTTTGCTTTTTTCATTATTCTCATTCAATTTGACATCTTCGATTATTTCTTTATGGTATTTATGAGCTTCTCGTAATGCTTTCCATATTTCTATAGCTTTTGCCTGTAGTTCTTTCAAATTTTTGTATTCTGACAGCCAATTACAGTGAGCGACTATTTCTTCACTGGATATTTCTATAAATTTACATTATTTATTTTGTATTGCCTCTCAGATTACTGATAGGTATTATGTCAAAAATTAATTTAACACGCACCTAATAACAAGTTGCCACATTCTGTAGATTTACAATATCATATGTATCAATCAACCAGTTCAATCCAGAAGTCGAAATCTAAGTTTAGCTTGAAGATTTCTATTCAAAACTATCAAGGTCAATTTAAAACATAACATATGATGACAAACCCTTTGTAATAGATCTGCCCTAAATATCAGTAAAATATTAACTCTGTTGTTTACAAAACAGTTACCTCAGTTATCTACAAATATTATTACGAGATAAAAATTTTATCCTCAACATTTGATGAATGCTGAGCTGTTGATTGATTAGATTTACATTGATAAAATTGTTTTAGAGTCTTCAATTAAACGAATAATATATATTTACTATAAGGACTTATTTGTAATGCTAGCACACTTATCTAAACTATAATTGTGAATCACTAAAGAATTAAGTGAAGTTATTCACATGTGATGCCCATTTGAAAATATGACTGATTTTATTTATTAACAATAATATGATAATAATATAATAATAATATGATAATATATTCAACTTCTCGCAGTACTTAAAATGAGAAACTGATGGTGTTAGCTTTCAAAGTTATTTATTCAACTTAATATTTTATGCTTGTTTACTTGGACAGTGAAAAGTAACAAAAAAATAAATGTAACACAACAAGTAACCACATTGGGAAAACTCAAATTATAAGAGGAACTGAGAAGTCCATTGTTCATCTAGGCCAACGTCAAAGTAGTTTTTTTGTTTTTGATGTAAGGACAAGATAAGTTGATTAAAAATCATCAATAATTTAAAATATGAATAATAAATACCTGGTAACTTCTTTTGTACTTCATCAACAATTTTTAAGTGAAATTTATCATCATCAATATTTGTGTCTACTGAGTTTTTGGGATAACATTTTTGCCAGCACTGCATAAATACAGTATGTTCTACATCTCCCCAACCACCAGTATGACCTCCAGTTCTCAACAAGAAAGATTGAAATCTTTGCACGTCCTTAAACACAAAATTAATATAATGCCCCCAAGTCAAATTGAAAACGCTGTTCGTTATCGCCAAGCGCTAATTTTTTTTTTGTATGGGATTTGACGTTTGTTGTTTGTTATTGTAGAAAAAATTTCTACAACAAACGTCAAATCACATACAAAAAAAAATAGCGCTTGCCGATAACGAACAGCGTTTTCAATTTGACTCAGGGCCAATATCTAATGTAGACACTGGAAAATAATTTGGCTTGAATGTTAATTCTTACTGTACCCAAGATTCTTGGAGTGATCCTGAATTATCAAATAATGCCCATTTAAAGAATCGACGGATATTTTTTGGTCGGTAATATTAACCATTTTTGACTTTTTGATGCCATATTTCGGACTCATAAAAAAGTGGTAAATATCAAATAGTAATGTCAAAAATGGTAATAAATGTGAGAATTTATTTTGATATTAAACCATAATAATTAATTTAGATCACTTATATTATTATTATACCTTCATGACTTATTTACTTGAAAATCCCAAAAAAAAATAATAATAAAATGCAAAAACATTTACCTTATCTTCAGTATGCGGCATATTTTTTATAATCCTTACGGAACTTGGTTTTATTAGGTTTCTATTTATTGAACAAAATAATTCATCTTCTGCAAGTAGTTTTTCAAGTACATTAACCTTAAATAGAAAATTTCAAATCAAATCTATAATATAAGATTGTATATATGTCACCCTCCATCACATCTATCATAAATAGTAAATATCTATTTAATTTTGGTACCCAAAATCAAGACCTGAGCCAAGACTGCGTGGATAAAATCCTTTTATCCACGGTCTTCCGTTGGTTATAGACGTTTTCATACTCTGAAACGAATCAGAATAGGACATACTATGATTTCTTTTGTACGAAAAAGAACAAAAATTCAAACCTCATTGGATAACTCCTGTTCTGCTTTTTGCAAGTCTTCTCTTTGTTTTTTTATGTTTACATTGAATTGATTAATTTTGTCCTCCAAATGATTTACATTTTGTTTGTAAAATTCAATATCTGCAAGTATTATTTTTCTATTTTCAAATATTATCGTATACAAATGTGTGATTATAATATTACACTTTTGTTAAACAATTTATTCTTTAAAAAAATTAACACTTCCTTGCACCCTGTGGAAGTTGTGAGTTTATTGCCGTATGGCAATTTCTTACAACTAACCAGAGAAGAGATATTTGCGTGAGAAATAAATTTCTCCTATGCTGGGAATCGAACCCAGGACGCCCGGACGCAGGCGGTCGGTAAATGGCAGTCTTTAGTACAAGAACAACAAATAATTGATAAACAAGAATATCCATAATATTTAATAAGGTAAATTGAAGCATGGCTTGCAAAAATATTTTCTTTTGTGCGTATGTATGGCAAGTTACTTCTTAGATACAAATATTGTTGTGCGTATGTATGGCAAGTTACTTCTTAGATACAAATATTGTTGTGCGTATGTATGGCAAGTTACTTCTTAGATACAAATATTGTTGTGCGTATGTATGGCAAGTTACTTCTTAGATACAAATATTGTTGTGCGTATGTATGGCAAGTTACTTCTTAGATACAAATATTGTTGAATATTGTTTTCCTCTATCCCACATATGAAGTTCATTATCTTAAGAGGACATATAACGCTAAATCTAGTGTCTGAAAACATGATGTATTAAAACCACCTAATACACTATGAAGTTACGTGTTAGTAAGGGAACTATCACATACGTTAATAAAGGTTTATACGTTATTTAAATTAGAAACTCATAATTTGTTGATTTTCGCATTTTAAGAACAAACCTTACTTGAAATGAAAAAACTTTATTGGTTTTTCACTTTGATTTTATGCACTCTTTAAGTATATATTTTTATTTATTTATTTATATTTTCTTGATATTTATAAAATTATTTATAAATATAATCCCAACCTCACTAGGACTACGCCTGTTTAGAGGTTGGAGATTTACATATAATATTATATTCATGCATTACAAGTACACCTACATACATGCACCTACCACACAAAAATACAATATTTACTAATACGCAGTTGGATACCTTAAATCATTATTGTGACAATAATATTATTCCGCAGCAATAAAAGGCACACCCAACTAGTACAATTAATGCAAGGTACATGGATATAAAATACTCATTTCTCTACAAAACAAAGTTATGGGGTAATTTAAAAAAAATGCCGTAAAAAGGATACTTTTTATGGGAAATTTAGGATGAATTTTAAAATTGTGTGACAAACATTCACTAGAGAAATGTTGATAACACTTGTATTTTTTCTAGAAACACACTGTTTAACATATTTGAGGAATTTGATTTAAAATTGGGGTGTTTAGGTTTATATGCCCCCTTAAGGTAGAGTTAGTAGAATGGTTGAGATCCATATTTTATTTACTTCTTACATCTCCATCCTTCTATATTTCATAACATGATTATGCAAAAATTTCATTAGCTGAACTCTACTCTTCGTTCCTCTTTCATCAGCCTTATACAAAATGAAAATAGGTTACTTTTAAGTGGCATATCATACAAATAATTTAAAAATCTTTTTATAAATACCATGATTTTCTAATCGTTCAATTGATATTACATTGTCTGTCAAATTTTCCAAACAATTCTTTAACATTATATATTCTTCGGTGATTTTTTCTAAATCTTGTTTCCTGTAATGTTACAAATTGTATATCTTGTACATGAATAAAAATGGATATTTTTTTAGGTTGTCCTCGTCTTGTACATGAAGAAGAAGTTGGAATTATATAGGAAAACTGAAAAATCAAGGCACCAAGGCTGGTTTACGTGACCACTTAAGTTAAGTGCTTGTGTAATGTTCACCAATTATAGCTTTTTATCGAGTTATCAAACAATTTTTGAAATTTCTATATATGTTACTCATCAATAATCTGTTCGCTTGAAAATAAGCTGAAAACACCATCTCCATCTATGGAAGTGATGAAGAAACTCGTCTCTATTGAAATAAGTTTTAATTTATCAAAAAATATCATTGACTCCCAACAGGGAAAACATCCAATGTACCTATATATGTAATCATAGAAATATTTGATAGAATTCAAAAAGAGATCATAAGTCAAAATACTAGCTATATCTCTTTCCTCTTGTGCCCTGTCAGGAACCTTCGATATTAGAGATCACCTTCTCCAGAGTTTTCCCTCTTATCCTGTGCCATGAATTATTGCTCCACAATTTTGAATTATAAACTATATGCATCTATAAATGGCAATGATATCAATCTATCATTGGTCAAACAGTACTGCAGAGTTGTCATTTGATGGTTTAGTTAAAGGTTAGCATCCACATAACGCATCAGACAGATTTTCATCGACAATAATGAAGTTGTTGTTAGGAAACAAAAATCTGATCCACTGCGCCTCTGTGGAGGCTAAGGTGAATTTAACAGTACATATTTGATTGAAATGTTTCTGTTGTATTTGTAACCAGAATATTTAAAATTTAATATACTTATACGCACTTAGCCACTTCTACGCTTGCTATAAAATTTAGTGTATCTTCACATTTTAAATTGTGCAATGCGCTATCAGTTGCATTATCCAGTATGGATTCCTGAGTTTTCAATCTTTTGTACAATGTTGAAAATTTAACAACATAGTCGGTGGCTTTAGCTACTTTAGTTTTCCTATGCAAATCATCCATAACTTTAAGATCGTGAATGTTAAGCTAAAAGGAATCCCAATGAAAAAATATTATGTCCTAAATAAGATTCAAATGAAGAAAACAGAAATTATTTAAATCTTTTTTAGGTTTTTTAAAAATATAATAATTTTGGAGTCACCAAAATATATGATATTACAGTTCACTACAAATAAATATTGCTAAACAATCATCTATATCCATAGTAACTAATATGTACATCTAAATAAAACAACAAGCGCGTCATTCCTTGACTCCTTCATTTAAAAAATTGACATTTCAACATATTTTCAGTGTGACCGTTTTCCAAACTGCCGAAAATACCGCACTTGTGGCGAAAATATACCAAAATACAATAATATACTAAACCACATACTAAATGTGAAAAAATACCAATTATACCCTCATGATGTAGATGTAGTATTCCGTGCAAAAAGTGAGTCATGAAATATCGCGCGTTTGACGTTTTGGTTGGCAAAATATTTCAGTTTTCATTACATCCTAGATACTTAACTGTTCTCTAAACCTTAATAAACAATGTGTTTTTTCGACAAAAAATCCGAAAACAATTCAAGTCGTTATTCTTCGTAGAAAAAGGATGTGGTCTGCTAACCAAAACGTCGAAAATCCCCCGGAAAATGCCTCACTTCGATTCATACAAAAATTTGCTAACTACGACATCTAGTATATTATATGAAAATCTAATAATAAAAAAATAATCACAATAAATAAATAATAAATCTAATCTAATCTTTGAACATGTCAAAATACCCCTAAATTAATTTAAAATACCTAAAATCTAAATATTTCGGAGAATGTCTGTGTTTCTTCAGGTTTCAAAACTTATGAAGTTATACATTTTTAACATTAAACAAACTTAACATAATGTTAAGGTCAAATGATTCGGCATTTTGTTTGATGTGCCTTCTCTCGACCACGAGGAAACATCAAAGCCAATGTGAGGAAGAAAAGGAGACAAATGATGGTGACACTATGAAATTCTTTTAGTACGGCGCATTTCAAAACGAAGAAAAACACATGGCATATAACAATCAACTTCTCAAACACAACCGAGCATGAAGAGATGCCGACCAGAAGGTGCAGCCCCAGGGTACAGCGACATCCTTTCTTCAGGCATGTCACTGTATTCCACGCGGTGGCTGAAAGTCCGGCGGGGCCCAGCCTATGCGTCAGGCTGGCAGGTCCTTGTCGTACCCGGCATAGTTTCCTCTTCTCCTCTGCCAGATGACGCGTCCTGTTCGCGATGATTTGTTTGAATTCGGCGCCAAATCAGACCACAACAAACATTTGTGAAAAATAAAAGATAACCTCGAAAATGTGACATTACAAGTGACAGTGACAGACAATCAAAATTATACACGCGTCGTGTCGACACGGACCGCGCTCACTGAACGGCCGAGGGATGTATGTCCACATCCCTCGTGGCCAGAGCAGCTGCAAACCGCACCAAAGGGTGTCGGTTAGGCTCGCTCCACATCGGCAGCCATGGACATGACACCTGGAGTGCCGAAATGGATCGGCGCACCACCATTCGGCGAGAGAACCGCTTTCCTGGACCGAAGCGGGTGCTGAGTTTGGAAAGTGTTCCAAACGAAACGCTGTTGGGTCGCGCTGGACCCTGGAGCAACGGCCTGCATCTCCTTGAGACTCGCCCCGCCGCCGTTCGCTCCCGTCAGTCGCCCAATCGACATCTGCCGGTGTCTGGGACCCGAGGTTGCTTTCGCCGATAGCTTTGCCCCTTCGCCCATCGACGACGGTCATTCCGGCATTGACGGTGCATGAATGATTTTATAAAATAAAATCCCGATCGACCAGCCAAGAACTAACACGAAAACCAGCTGACAGCTGTCAAAACGAAAACTGACGAAAACTCGTGCTGATTAAATAGACACTTTTGTCAACATTTTGAGTGTTGCCATAATTATCCTTATTTCCGTGCTTAGAAATTGGTGGGTTGCCATCATACAGATGTAGTACTCAGTGCAAAAAGTGAGTCATGGAATATCGCGAGTTTGACGTTTTGGTTGGCAACATATTTCAGTTTTCCTTACATTTCAACACATCCAAGATAAATGTTCTCTAAATTGTTATTAATTAAAATGTTTTTTATACAAATTGATGAGACCTCTCGTCTACCACGAGGAAACATCAAGCCAAGGTGTGGGGAAGAAAAGGAGAGACAAATGATGGCGACACTTAAAAATTGTTTTAGTACGGCGCTTTTTTATTTATAATATTCACAAATGGTCCATGGCAAAAAAATAATTAATTAAAAACAACAGACAACAAATAAAACAGAAACACGTGGCATCTACCGAAACGAACTGTCAAACACACGCGAACACACGAAAAGACGCCGACCAGAATATACCGCCCCAGGGTACAGCGACATCCTTCTTCCACGTGGTGACTGTAGTTCGGTGGGGCCCAGCCTCTGCGTCAGGCTAGCAGGTCTTCCTCGTGTCCGGCGTGGTTTCTTCTTCTCCTCCTGATCTCCTCCTCCAGACCGTCACCCATGGCTGGCTCTGTGCCCCACGGCACGCTATGACGGCGCATCTCGACAGAGGTGGCATACCAGCTGGGGCCTCACCGGAGGCGAACCGACGCCCCAGACGACACGGATTGCCCCTCGTGGTCCAATCTGCGAGCCGCCGCGTTCCCTACGCGGTGGCCCCACACTGCGCTCTGCCTCCAACCTCCTGTCCTGTTGATGCCCTCATCTTGGTTCTGGGCCACCATCGGCGTCCATGCGCGTGACGGGTCCTGTCACACAGACCTCCTGCGTCGTCGAAAATATGGCCGCCATCGGGAGCACAAGTCGACCGATGACGGCGTCACAACAAGCCGTCCGTCTTCCACCAGAGTTGAATGCTAAGAGAGCGCGTGCCATAACGCGTGCTAGCTGCTAGCTGCAAGTCTCGTTACCTGTCCGCAACGAGCGCTAGCTGTTTTCCGAAATGTTGCCATGGAACAAAATAAAAATCATTGTTTTTCGGCATTATTTTTTTCGGGCATAAAATAAATCCGAAAACAATTCACATGTCGTTATTTTCTATAGAAAAACGATGTGGTCTGGAACCAAAATGTCAAAAATCCCCCCTGAAAAATGACTCACAAAATGCTAACTACGACATCGTGTATTGAAAACCTATGGTTGCCATATAAAAAAATTATCTAAATTGAGAAATAATAATTCCATTATTTTTATTTGACTTTGACACTAGTTCTTCAAGTAAAGGTTAAAAGCTATAATTACGAATCAATTTGAATTGTCTTGTTTTTCTATGAATACTAAGTGTCAAATTTGACATTTTCGGTTTTAACTTTTTGAAATATAATGATAGAATTAACACTTTCAATGCTTAAACCACATTTAACAAATAATCCGCGAGCCTTAGAGAATATCAAAAAAATTATTTTGGATCATAAATTTAAATTTGTTACACAAAAGAGAGTAATTTTAAGTCAAGAAATAGCACAATCATTTTATTGGGAGCATAGGGACAAATTTTTCTTCAATAGGCTAATCTCATTTATATGCAGGTATATTACGTATTACAGAAAAATTCCGAGTGTGTAAATTAAGTATTTTTTTTTTACATTTTGATCAAATACATCTAAGAAGTAAACTGTGTCTAAAATCACAGTCACAAAAAATGAGCATATTATATTTTCAAATGTGCTTGTACAACCAACAAAATCGTGTGAGCTCATACTTTTTGTTGTGAACCATATATTTAAATACTTCAACTTATTTGCCATCAAAATTAAATTGAAAAGCACCAATATATTAGTCTACAAAAATATTATTATATATATGAACATAACCTTGTTGATTTCAGTGGTCCTATTGAGGCATATATATTAGCTAATGAAGATGCTATAGTTAAATGGAGACAATTGATGGGTCCCACTCGAGTATACAAAGCCATATATTCTGATCCATGTTCAATAAGGGGAATGTATGGAATATCTGACACCCGAAATGCAACTCATGGTTCTGGTCTGATATTTTTATCTATTATTTATTTATTTAACTTCACATCTATACAAAAATGTGAAACAAAGTATAATATGACAATATAATATTTTACAAACACATTGTCAGCCTTCGTGGTTCAGTTGGTTAGGTATATGACTGCTGATTCAAAGGTCCCGGGTTCGATTCCCGGTGGAGACAGTTTTTTATTCTGTAAGACGATTAATATCATAAGTCTCCAGAATGTGGCAACTTGTTATTTGGTGCATGTTAAATTAATATTTGTCAAAGTACCTGTTAGTTGCCCGAAGAAATATACAATACAGTACATGTAATTTCATTGCAGAATGCCATATCTTTTTGAATTTCGAAACAATATGGGAATTAAAGAGTAATACAAATAATTCATGCCTGGTCATAGACATTTAAATATTATGATGTAGCATGTCAATAAACCTTTGAAAGAATACCCTTATTTTGTTTGCCAAGAATAGACTTTTATTGGTTAACACTATCCTCGTATACAATTTGGCAATCCTGTTTTCCACTGCCTGCAACTTGAGTGAACCATGATCAGTTACTATCATTTCACTCATCTTAGCAGAACTTCACTCATCATTACCAGGAGCCAGTTACCGTTATATGTATTTACTTATTACGTATTAAAAACTATATTATTGTCTTGAGAAACTTTTTAACATATCAATAGAGACGAAGTTGGGAAATTATAGAAGAACCGGGAACTCAAGGCACCTACAGGGCATACAACCTGTCATCGGCTGGTTTACGTGACCACTTTATGCGCTTGCGCAACGTTCATCAATTATGCCTTCTTATTAGGTTCCCTTATCATTGTAATTTTTGAAAGTTCTATATATTTGAATAATGTGTAACAATTCACCTGAAAATAAGGAATTATACTATTGCCATCTATGAAGCAACGAAGAAACTTTTTTTTTGTAACGCCATCTATTGAGAAATTAGTTTATTTGTAAATAACAGTCGTTATATGAAAGCATCAGTCCATATATGCAATTAAATAAAATATTTGATTTATATTATTGTCATTTCGTCGCTTTAGTTCTTATTTGTTGCATAGACCATTTTTAACGAAATTGAGTTATGAATGGGGCGACCTAGAGTAGACTATTACGCATCGTTTAAGCCAAAAATAAACCATATTCAAATAGAATTTAGCCTATTTTTGGTTATTTAAGAAATTCCATATCCAGTATTTGAATATAATTTTCGTGCTTATTTGTTCCATATCCTGGATTTGGACTAATGTAGTGATTTCATTACAATTGTAAGGAAAAAAACAAACACATCCAACTTCAGTTTACGTTCTTATTTGGTCCATATCCACCTCTCCACCAATCGCATAGCTGCTAAGCTGTCACGTGATATGTGACCGGCCGCCATATTGTAAAACGCATTCTCTGATTTGATTTCATTAGAGTGGTTTATTAGTGTTTTTTCGTGGTTTGTGTATTTATTTTGGAATATTCAATATCAAAATGATGTTTGAAGAGTCTCCTGAAGTGACACGGATGTCGTTGGAAATAAAATATGGGAGGTAAGTGTGTTTTTTTGCTTAATAATGTCAGATTTTTGAACTTACTTAGAAATAGTAATATCACATACAGGGTGCTTTTTTTCTGGGATTGCATACATATATATTTTTTCATTAAAAAATAGTCAGTTGTAAATTATGTGATAATAATTCATTATTTAAGAATGATTTCGATAGAATATGAATGATTACGATTTTTTTTAAAGAGCCTCTTAATATTATAGAAATTTTATTACTGAATGCATAAATTGTCTTTGAATATTGTAAAAATTTTATTACTGAATGCATAGATTGTCTTTGAATATTATAGAAATTTTATTACTGAATGCATAAAAGTTATATCAGTTAGAGAAATTGTCTTTTCTCTAACTGATATAACTTTTTTTAACTTTTTATGTACCTATTTTTTTACTTCTACTTATGTAACTTCTATAACTTGTTTTTTTCTTATCTTATGTAACTATTTTTTTCTTCTTATTTTTTACTTAACTTTTGTAACCGAATTTTATCTAATTTATGTAACTCATAATTGTGTAACTTGCGTATGTGATTGAATATGAGCTCATGTAATTTTGTGTGCATCCATAATTGGACGTCCAGCACTTATAATAATAACCAATATTATTTTCTTTTTATGAAAATTGTAAGCTGGATGTCTGTCGATGTACCCTTTTAATAAAATTAAAAAAAAATAAAGAGATGGAAAAAATTAAAAAATATAATAAAAATATATGACATTCTTAATATTTTTATTTAATTTACAAATTATTTAATTGTAATACTTTTTCTTTGTTGTAGATTGGACAAAGTGAAAAAGTTTCTTCGGTTTGACGAAAACATAGATATTAACAATTCTGAACCAAGTAATTACCTTCTGTATCAAGATAGGGTAATTTTAACAAAAGATAAAGTACAATGTACAGAAACCAACGACCAAGCTACTGATTTGGAGGAGATAGGAATATCAAGCATTAACTACACAAGCAACGAAAAAAATAATTTAACAGCAGATATTCTTTCTCAATCATTAACTTGGAGTAAACAATTTACTAATGAAGCCGGAGGACACAAAAGACCTGAAGAAAAAAATGTAACACGCAAAAGAGTAAGATGTCCTTCTAAGTGGAAAAAAAACATAACAAAAACTTTAAGAGAAAAAGGAGAAGAATACACCGACGAAAAAGGTCAACATCGTTTGGCTAGAAAAGTAAAGCCGGCATGTTCTGACGAATGCTACTTAAAATGCTCATCAAGTTTTTCGGAAATAGAAAGACAAAAAATTAAAGAACAATTTTATGAGTTAAATGAAATTAAAAAAAGGCAATTTATAAGTAATTTTGTAGTTCGTAAAGTACCTCAAAGAAAAAGAACCAAAAATGAAGTGAGTTGCAAAAAAAACACTTTTAAATATTTTTTTCAAAATGATAACAAGCAGCAAGTGCAAGAATGCAGATTGTTTTTTTGTAAGACCTTAGATATAAGTAAGAGTAAAATTTATTACTTTCATTCCAAATGGCATCAAGCAGGTACAATTATTCTCCTACCAAAGGCAGATTTATAAAAAAGGTTACTAAACCAGAAAAAACTCAACAAGTAATTGACCACATAAATTCATTCCCAATAGAAAAATCGCATTATTGCCGGTCTCAAACTAAACGAAAATATTTAGATCGCAGTTTATCTATTTCTAAAATGTATTGCTTGTACAAAGAAGGATCTGAAGAACCTGTCAAAGAAAATATCTACAGAAAAATTTTCAACGAGAATTTCAACCTCTCGTTTTATAAACCTAAGAAGGATGCTTGTGATCATTGTTGGGAGTTTAAGGCAATCAAAAACCCTGATGACTCACAAGTAGAAAAACAAAATAATCACGAAAAGAGAAAGAAAGAAGGCGATGTAGAACGCACAAATGACCGCGCTAGGTTACAAGAAGGCGACTCAAATACTACTGCTGTCATTTGCTATGACCTTGAGAATGTGTTTTCTCTACCAAAAGCCAATATATCCACTTTCTTCTATAAAAGAAAATTATCAGTGTTTAATTTGACTGCACACTGCAATATTAATAAGAATGTGTATAATTCGATTTGGGATGAGACTGCAAACGGTCGTAGTGGTGACGAAATTGCGAGTGCTCTAATACGCATTCTTAAACAAGTTGCAAAAGATCTTCCTGATACAGTGACAGATCTTATTTTGTGGTCTGACAGCTGTGTCCCACAGAACAGGAATTCTCATATGAGCAATTATAAATTTTTTGAAATCTGATGCTTGTGGAAATATTAAGCAAGTAGAACAGAAGTATTCAGAGCCTGGTCATGGCAATATACAAGAAGTTGATTGTGCCCACAGCATTATTGAGAGGCACATAAGGCATTTAGAAATATTTAGCCCACTGTCCTAAATGCAGAGTCTTAAAAAAATAAAATCAAATAAAATGCATTTTGTGTTATTTCAAATGCTATCAAGTGATTTCCTATCATACCATAGCGAAGCAACAAAATACTCTTTTAATCAGTTGCCTTATTCTAAAGTTAAAAGCATAAAATATAATAAGAAATCGTGGAATATCATTGGCTACAAACTTAATTTCACTTCAAATGAAGTTTTAATTAAAATATGTAAGAAGAAAATAGAAATTTTATCTGACATTCAGATAAAACCACCTTCTTCGCGTGTGTCAATCAAGAAAATACAGGATATTAGATCTATGTACAAATTTATGCCGCAAGACGATAAGACCTACTTCGAGGCTATATTTAAAAAAAATTTAAAGGAAAAACAAGATGAAATGCCAACTGATCATAAATTTGGAGAATCCTCCAATCCAAAAAATAAATTAAGGAAACTGAGAAAAAAAACAAACGTTAAGTCGACAAATTCGAAAAAAATAATAACCCAACGTAAGAACACAAGGCGAAACCATACGACGAAATAGGAATACGATTGACTATGTAAAAAAAAATATATGTATATATTATTGAGTATTATTGTTGTAAATAACTGAAGTTCCAATATATTTTACGGTTATATTGATTAGTATTCTTAAAACGCTTCGGCGATAGCTCAGCGTTTTAATGCTGGTTTTTAATAAAAAAAATATACCAAAGAACATGAACAAATTCAATTAATAATTATATTAATTGAATTTGGTCATGTTCTTTGGTCATGTACAATTTCGTACACTATCAATATTCCGTTTTTAATATAAAATTGTTTTGATTTTTGTGTATTTTATTTTATAATTTTAATAATAAGAACAGTTAACACTTAAAAAATTAGCTCAAATTTTTTATACTGGAATTTTTGAAACCAAAGATTTTTTTGTCCAACTGTCGATTTGTTCAGGAGAACTTTGTTCTCTTAACATATCGACAATGTATCAAGCCAGAATATGCGAGAATTGTATGGAGGTCTACTTTTTTCACGGCTTTTCCAACTTTGAAGACAAAAAACACCAACTTAGAGGCTTCGCAGCATATATGTTCCATACACGGATTTACTCAGAATTCGGAGTAGAACATTTCGTGTGTCTGTGTGTGTGTGTGTCTGTGTGTGTCCGTCCCCCCCTTATAACTTTTGATTCGCTCAATTTACAGAGCCTAAAAATTTAGAATATATAAACAGTTACAGGCCTACAAAACTTTTATACTCGGAATTTTGAATTTTTGTTTCAGTCAGGGGTTATCAACTTTTAAATTTTTATTTTATTTTTCCATATATCTCAGAAACCATAAAAGCTAGAACGCTGAAAATTGGTACAAACATAGACAAATACAAAATCTCAAATTAGTTTTTTCAAAAAAATTCCAGGGTTTCTCAAATATTTTTTATTAAGAAAAGTATTTTTTTTATGATAAATTTATGAGTTTAACTGCCTATTTTTCCAAAACTTTTACAATTATCGAAAAAAGCCGAAACACCCCAACTAGATAATTTAATTTTCTATAAAAAATATTAGCATTGTAGCAGAAGATCTCAATTTTTTTAAAAATTGAATTTAGTGACGACATTGCTTCATACATTTTGTATGGCAGTCGCCTATACACAATATGTAAGAAGACTTAATAGTTTGATACTTCATCTCCAAACATACATACATACCATCATGCTATTTTCATATTCTGGGTAGGAAAAAAGGACCTTCCTCCATACTATCCTATCTTGACATACATACCTACATATGTTGTATAGAAAACAAAATATCTGACAATATTCAATAATTTGTATTTATGGGTTTATAGTTTGGTACATATTCTTCAACTATACATACTATCGCTATCGACAGTTGGATCTCATGTGTTACATGCAACTAGTTTAAAATAAAAATACCTTTTTTAGTATAAATATTCCTGTTTTAAAATAAATATTTTTTTATTTTTGTAGCTTGTAATAAATAATCCTTTTTTAATATACATATTTTTGTAACTTGTAGATTTGATGGTTGTAGTGATAAAAACTTCCAAGGCTTCGACAAATTGTGAATTTTATACCAAAATGAAACCAAAGAACTTCGTTGTTTACATTTTAAATGTTGTTGTTTTATTTTTATAGCTTGTAATTTTTATTTTATGTCTTGTAGTGATAAGAGCCAACGCTTCGACAACCTTAGCTCAGGTTTCGTAAAGCTGGATTTTTATACCATTATTAAACCAAATAATTTCCTTGTTTATTATAAATATATTTCAAATATTCTTTTGTTTTTGTAGCTTGTAAATTTTATTTTATGGTTGTAGTGATAAGAACTAACGTTTCGATAACTTTAACTCAGGTTCTTTAAAGCTGGATTTTTATACCATTATTAAACCAAATAATTTCCTTGTTTATTATAAATATATTTCAAATATTGTTTTGTTTTTGTAGCTTGTAAATTTTATTTTATGGTTGTAGTGATAAGAACTAACGTTTCGATAACTTTAACTCAGGTTCTTTAAAGCTGGATTTTTATACCATTATTAAACCAAATAATTTCCTTGTTTATTATAAATATATTTCAAATATTGTTTTGTTTTTGTAGCTTGTAAATTTTATTTTATGGTTGTAGTGATAAGAACTAACGTTTTGATAACTTTAACTCAGGTTCTTTAAAGCTGGATTTTTATACCATTATTAAACCAAATAATTTCCTTGTTTATTATAAATATATTTCAAATATTGTTTTGTTTTGTAGCTTGTAAATTTTATTTTATGGTTGTAGTGATAAGAACTAACGTTTCGATAACTTTAACTCAGGTTCTTTAAAGCTGGATTTTTATACCATTATTAAACCAAATAATTTCCTTGTTTATTATAAATATATTTCAAATATTGTTTTGTTTTTGTAGCTTGTAAATTTTATTTTATGGTTGTAGTGATAAGAACTAACGCTTCGATAACTTTAACTCAGGTTCTTTGAAGCTGGATTTTTATACCATTAATAAACCAAAGAACTTCCTTGCTTATTATAAATATATTTTAATTATTGTTTTGTTTTTGTAGCTTGTAAATTTTATTTTATGGTTGTAGTGATAAGAACTAACGCTTCGATAACTTTAACTCAGGTTCTTTAAAGCTGGATTTTTATACCATTAATAAACCAAATAACTTCCTTGCTTATTATAAATATATTTTAATTATTATTTTGTTTTTGTAGCTTGTAAATTTTATTTTATGGTTGTAGTGATAAGAACTAACGCTTCGATAACTTTAACTCGGTTCTTTAAAGCTGGATTTTTATACCATTGTTAAACCAAAGAACTTCCTTGTTTATTATTAATATATTTTTTTACTTACATAAATATTGTTTTATTTCTGTATAAAAATAAGTTATATTCAATTATTTTATTTGATAAATATTTGTGCCTAAAAAGGTAAACAATAAATACCTACCCTTAGAACGGTCGACGTCATGGGTTGGACATTGGACTAGACACATGTGACAGAACCTTTGTTTTATCGTTTTGTGAATTTCTGCTATTTTATGTTTTTTGTTTCACTCATACTTATGTGGGATTAGCGTACAGCAGACAAGTGGGAAAGAGATAGCATCATTGATCTACTCATTTTGCTCAATCTTTTGTAAACACACGTGTTGTGTTTTCAACCAAAAAAGTGCATTTGTTGCGCTTGGAAGTGGTTTACAAACTTTTTATTATTATTTTATTTTGATTTAATCACAATTATAAAAAAAATCATATACATATTCATCGACCTTAATTGTCTCACAGATCCAGAATGAAAAAAATAAAATATTGATTCGAAGACAAAAAAACTCAATATTTTCATGAAATAAGATATATTTTCTTTCTTTTAATGTCAAATCATTTTGTATATTTAGTTAAAAAAACATATTTTTACAATTAAAAAAAAACTATTTAAGAAGCACTGGTCAATTTTTTACAATGTGACAGTCGATTCATTGGGCATTCATTTAACAGATGATTATGGTACTAGCTAGTAGGTAGGTGTCAATGTGGAGAGCTCCGTATTATTATTAAATTTTATATTTCTATGAACATGAGCTGGGAGATCGAAAGACCCCACTTCGGACCATGTGTAATTTTTCAATACTATGGGTGAGAAAGGTGAATGATATAGAAGCCACGGGAGTAGTGGCTGTTAATTAAATTACGAACGGATAATATGCCGAATAGTAATATTCGTATCATGAAATATAACGCGTAGCCCCAATATAGGTGCGAAGCGCTAAAACGGTGTTGGGCGGCGAAGCACCCAGGTGCAGAGAGAGTTTTTAGATACAAAATAACTTACGTAAATTTTAATGCTTCAAAATGATTTTTTTTAATCCATCTTGTAAATGTCTTTGGTGAGTTAGTCAGATTGATCCGCCGTCTATGATATCAAAATGGCGGACCGTCACAGTTTTCGTAAATTCATTAAATTCCGTTAATATCGGTCATTGAAAAAAATAAAAAGCTCTTGTATGTGTATGAAAACAGATAAATAATATTTTCACAACCGTTTTTTACAAATGAATGAATCATTTATACATTGAGTTTTTGATCTTCTCATAATTTCAGACTAGAATCACAAAGAAAAACTGTGACCCCGCCGGGAATCGAATCTGGGACCCTCAGCATGTGAGCCAAGCATTTTACCGCTGAGTCACGAGGGTCGACTTAGAACATCTTCGGTTTAATGTCCTAACTTATACCCCAAATGAAACGAACACCCTGTATATGTAAATCGCAATGAATATGGCATATGGCACATTTAAGAACGAAGAGATTTCTATCACTGAATGTCCATATCCGGACCTTTTTGTTCCATATCCATCAAAGTGAACTAAGTTTTCGTACATTTGGTCCATATCCAAATAATATTGAAATAATGTCTATATTTACGTATTTTAACTAAAAAAAATGTCTAATATATTTTTGGGTTCTTTTATTTTATACACTGGTAAATTTTCATAGTAAACTTCTGGATAGTTTTCCTTCAAAACAAATAAAACTGTCTCCTGTAAAATTAATCAAATGGTCTATGGACCAAATAAGAACTAAGGCGACGATTTATTATGTATCTGTATAAACAAATAAATTCAAAAATAGTATTGTGGAGGAGGATGGTTTGCACATATACCAATAAACTAAAAAAACAAATTTGCGCACCCACGTGATAATGGGTTCAAGTTGTTTCACAATAACTATATTTGTTTTTCACATAATTATTAGTTTTTTTCAATCTAGAACTTAATACTGCAATCTTTCTTAATATTTAAATCTTTTGTGAAACTTCTCAACCAAAACTACTTTTAACTTCAAGCGTTATAAGTTATTTAGGTATTTAAACTGTTTTTTATATTGTCACATAAATGAAATATTTTCAGTTAAATGACATTTATACGTAGACCGTTAGTCATTTGTTGTTGTTTTTTTACAGAATTTTTGTTTTTTTACAGATTCAAAGGAATCAGCATACAGAGAAATCAATATACTTTTTCCAGAATTCTCAATCCAACATTGGGAGAGTGGATATAAAAAATGAAAAGACATTTACTTTAATAATATATGAACTATAGAATATTCCTTATACAAACCTTAATATTTCTAGTAATATTTATTAAAAAATTTATTTCATACTCGTTTTTTTTATTTGAAACCATTTTTTTTCAAATTAACTAAGCCTTTATGTCTCAGAAGAAAGGTTTATAAATCCAAGAAACTAGAGAAAAAATTCTATGTACAGTAGAACTCCTATTATCCGAATTAATTGGGACAACACCAGCCCCCCTAGACAATGCGTCATTTAGCTCAAGAAAAGATAACTCAATGTTTGGAAGTGACAGTTGCCAGTCACGTGACAACTGTCACTTCCATACATTGAGTTATCTTTTCTTGAGCTAAATGACACGTTGTCTAGGCATCCTGATAAAATGGGTTATTCTCGGAATCTGTGAAACCAGATTAAAAGAGGAAAAGGCAACCACACTCCCATCCGGCCATCCTTTATCAAAATAATGCAGAAGCTTCAGTAGGAGGAGTGGCAGTTTTGATAAACAAAAACATCAAACAGTATGTAACAAAGATAAGTACTGTATCAAGAGAGTCATATACATACTGCTGAAACTAAATAAAAAATACACAATCCAAATAATTACAGGCATATGCCCCTACAAGCTCCTCAAATGACGAAGACATAGAACAATTCTATGAAGACATTACAAAGGCCAGAAGAACAGAAAAATCTAAACTAGTAATTATTACTGGAAATTTGAATGCAAAGATCGGAGAGAAGAAGCTGGGAGATCCAGACAATATTGGAAAGTTCTTGCTGGGGAACAGAAATGAAAGAGGCGAATGTTGATGGACTATTTACAAAACGAACAATTCTTCTGTAAGAATACATTCTCCAAGAAACAACTACAAAGAAAGTGGACATGGAAAAGCCCAGACGGGAGAAGAAATGAAATAGATTTTATCCTTACAAATGCTAAAAGATACTGCAAAAATGTCTCAGTGCTAAACTCGACACGAGAAGTGACCATAGACTCGTTAAGCATAAATACTAAACTAGAAAGAGCAAAAATGATAAATAAGAAGAAAGGTCAAACACTTTCCACTGAACTGCTAAGAAGACATCAAACAGAGTTTCAAAACACTATCAAAAATAAACTCGATCCAATATGATGCACTTCATGACATGGAATAAATCAACTATCTGACAAGGTAACGTCTACCATTCATGCTGCAGTTAAGAAAATCTCCTTCAAACAGGGAAAAAATAATGAGAAGTTGTCTCTCAATACAATTAGTCTATTAGAAAAGTGAAAAACTCTACGCAGAGATACAATTGAATATATCTACAAATGCAGCCCTACAGTGTAACTGCGAGACTATTGAAAGGGCAACTGAAATCAAGTATCTCGGTATAATATTGGATGACGGTCTGAGATGGGTCCCACACATTGAATATGTTAGCGCTAAGGTGCGAAGATTAATATATATATTCAAAATTCTACGTAGCTTTATGAACATTTCACTATTAAAAATGGTGTACTACGCTCTGTGCCAGAGTATTATCAGTTATGCAATTAGTGCCTGGGGTGGTGCTGCGCGTACATTACTGGATCCACTAATTAAATCACAAAAATTTGTGGTAAGAGTTATCAACAAAAAGCCTTTTAGGTATTGTTCTGAAGAACTTTTTAAGCAATTCAAAGTATTGGATGTGAGGCAGCTTTATACCAGATCAATATTAATTCTATTTCTAAAAAACAAACCTCCTCAAAAATACTCCATCTTGAATAACACAAGAGGTAAAATATCGGGTAACTACTTGGTGCCAAAAATGAATACTAAATTTGGGCAAAGATTTTTTGTATTTACTGCACCTCGAATTTATAATAAATTGCCATCGGACCTTAAAGGGTTAACTCAATTCAAAGCCCGTGGTACCAAGTGGCTACTCGATGTGGGTAGAACCCAAAATGAAAGTAACGTTGCAACAATAATTTCTTAACTAATTATTTTTTGTTGTCTGTTTATATTGTGTTTATTTTTATATATTTCACTTTTAAAACTGTATTTTTTAATTTAAAATTATGTAAGTATTCCTAATGTTTATTTTTATAGCTTTCTTATTCTTTTGTTTTTTAATGTAATGTAATAATTTCACAAATGTACAGGTGGCTGCTTCAGAACAGATTTATTCTAGTGAGGCGGCTATCTTATATTAAAATAATGTATATGTTTATATGATCATAAATAAATTAAAAAAAAAAAAAATTTAAATATGAAAATCTAAACAAAACAATTCCAAGACAAATCAGAAAAAAATATCTGAAATTTCAATACAAATAGAAACTATTGAAACTATCTTATTTCTTTCATAGAAACTATTGAAAGAAATAAGAATATGATAGTCTTAAAATCAAATTTGTGCTGCAGCAGGCAGAATATAACAAAGATAAAGAACAAAAATGGGGAAATTATAAATGATACAGAGTCTATAGCCAAAGAAGTGAAAGAATTTTATAAAGAACTATACTCTTTCAGCCTAAGAAGACCTGAAGTAGAAAATAATAACATACTGAATGCAGGATCCGAAAAGATACTAGAAGTAAATAAAAATGAAATAAACAGCATTGACTAACATGATAAACAACAAAGCTCCTGGAGAAGATGGGATAACTAGTGATATGCTGAAGATTGGAGGCAGTGAATTGAAAGAGACTGTACACATATCTTCTTCTTCTATATTATAAATTTGAATGTTTGTATCTATGTATGTGTTGAATGCGCTCCTAAACCGCTCATCCGATTGCGATGAAACTTTGGTGAACTGTCGAGAGTATACCAGGGATGGTTTCTGGATCAAAAATTTTTAACTTCTTCTACTTCTTCATCGAGTATTAGGTCATTTAACCTATGAAGGTGGACTATCCTGAGAACCATTTATCCGATTGCAATGAAACTTTGAAGAATTGTCGAGTGTATGACCGGGATGGTTTCTGGATTAAAAAAAAATTCTTCTTTTTCTTCTTAATCGGGTATCAGGTCATTTTACCTATGAAGGTGGACTATCCTGGGAACCGTTCATCCGATTACAATGAAACTTTGGTGAATTGTCGAGCATATGACCGGGATGGTTTCTGGATTAAAATTTTTTTCTTCTTCTTCTTCATCGGGTATTATGTCATTTTACCTATGAAGGGAGAAGAAGCTCCAACTGTCCTTCCATCTCTTCGCAGGTCTTCCAGGACAGTTTCTGGATTTAAACTTTTTTCTTCTTCTTCTTCATCGTGTATTTGGTCATTTTACCTATGAAGGTGGAGTATCCTGGGAGAATAAGATGCAACTGTCCTTCCATCTCTTTGCAGGTCTTCCAGAACGGTTTCTGGATTAAAACTTTTTTCTTCTTCTTCTTCTTTATCGTGTATTTGTTCATTTTACCTATGAAGTCGGAGAATCCTGGAAAAAGAAGGTCCAACTGTCTCTTCGTAGGTCTTCCCAGTATTGTCTCGGGAATTAAACTTTTTCTTCACCTACTTAAGGGACGAGAGGTAATGAAGGGAAGGGAGGTACTGGTGGACCTGACGGGACGGGAGGTACTGAAGGGACGGGAGGTACTGAAGGAATGGGAGTAACTGAAGGGACGGGAGTAACTGAAGGGACGGGAGTAACTTAAGGGACGGGAATAACTGTAGGGATGGGAGTAGTTGAGGGACGGGAGTAGTTGAGGGACGGGAGTAACTGAAGGGACGGGAGTAACTGAAGGGACAGGGGGTAACTGAAGGGACGGGAGTAACTGAAGGGACGGGAGTAACTGAAGGGACGGGAGTAACTGAAGGGACGGGAGTAACTGAAGGGACGGGAGTAACTGAAGGGACGGGAGTAACTGAAGGGACGGGAGTAACTGAAGGGAGTAAATGAAGGGACGGGAGTAAATGAAGGGACGGGAGTAAATGAAGGGACGGGAGTAAATGAAGGGACGGGAGTAACTGAAGGGACGGGAGTAACTGAAGGGACGGGAGTAACTGAAGGGACGGGAGTAACTGAAGGGACGGGAGTAACTGAAGGGCCGGGAGTAACTGAAGGGACGGGAGTAACTGAAGGGACGGGAGTAACTGAAGGGACGGGAGTAACTGAAGGGACGGGAGTAACTGAAGGGACGGGAGTAACTGAAGGGACGGGAGTAACTGAAGGGACGGGAGTAACTGAAGGGACGGGAGTAACTGAAGGGACGGGAGTAACTGAAGGGACGGGAGTAACTGAAGGGACGGGAGTAACTGAAGGGACGGGAGTAACTGAAGGGACGGGAGTAACTGAAGGGACGGGAGTAACTGAAGGGACGGGAGTAACTGAAGGGACGGGAGTAACTGAAGGGACGGGAGTAACTGAAGGGACGGGAGTAACTGAAGGGACGGGAGTAACTGAAGGGACGGGAGTAACTGAAGGGACGGGAGTAACTGAAGGGACGGGAGTAACTGAAGGGACGGGAGTAACTGAAGGGACGGGAGTAACTGAAGGGACGGGAGTAACTGAAGGGACGGGAGTAACTGAAGGACACGGGAGTTACTGAAGGGACGGGAGTAACTGAAGGGACGGGAGTAACTGAAGGGACGGGAAGTACTGAAGGGATGGGAGGTACTGAAGGGACGGGAGTAACTGAAGGGACGGGAGGTACTGAAGGGACGGGAAGTACTGAAGGGATGGTAGGTATTGAAGAGTGAAGCGACGGGTGGTTATGGAGGACGGTTTTTAATTATACAGGCAATACGAAGTTTGCCGGGGGTTCACTAGTTGTTAAATAAATGTGTAGATCAAGAAGTAATTCCAGATGAGTGGAAAAATGCCGAAGTAAAATTTCTGTTCAAAAAAGGGGACCAAGAGAATCTGGAAAATGATCGGCCGATTAGTTTACTCCCTCATTTATACAAACTGCTGACAAAAACTAATTGACAAACCATCTAACTCCAAAATTTGACTTCTACCAACCCATAGAACAGGCTGGCTTACATAAGGGTTTCGGAACCACAGAACATATTCAAACTTTGCGTTTACTTATAGAAAAAGCTACAGAGTATAATATAAACATTCATGTGGCTTTTATAGACTATCGTAAAGCATTTGACTCTGTAGAAACCTGGTCAATTTTAAGTGCTCTTGAAAATGCTAGGATTGATTCTAGATACATAAGATTGATTAAATATATATTTGAAAATGCTACTATGGATGTAAAGATTGAATAAAAAAATAAAAAAAAATTCGCATAAATGGAGGAACAAATCTTTGATACTTTTAATAATCATATATCAGAATCATTGAAAATCTGGACAAATAAAAATCCGCACCTGAAAAACCACTTCTTAATCATCCATAAAAATATAAGATCAATCAAAAAGAATTTCAATGAATTTTTGGTGTCTATTCAAGATGAGTTAAATTTAATAGACGTAATAGTTTTATCAGAAGTTAACATTAATGCCACAGAAACATTTTTCTATAACTTACCGAATTTTAACATGTATTCGAAAACTAGAGATCAACGTAGAGGTGGAGGACTTATAGTATATATCAACAATCTACATACCTTTAATGAACAAACTGAAATATTTAATACATGTGAATCAATATCTGGCCAGATTCAAACATTTGACAAGCGTAAAATAAAATTACTTGCTGTTTACCGACCGCCAAACACAAATAAAGTGACTTTTTTATCAGAACTTCAACATGTATTGCAGTTAACAGACCCAACTAGTGAATTTATAATTTGTGGTGATTTAAACCTGAATACAATGGATCAAAAAAACAAGCAGGTAAATGATTATAAAAATATTTTGTGTGAAAGGGGATTTTGTCAATTGATAAAAGATCCAACTAGAGAAGAAATAGTCCAAGGAAAAAAAGTAAGCTCGTGTATAGACCATATTGCAGTGCGCAATCAAAATAAAGAAGTGAATTCATGTATAATAACACAAAAAATATCAGACCATTATATTATTGCAGCAACGATAGGTACATATTATACTCAAGACAGAATTAATAACATGGGAACGACATCGTATTATTTGGACAAAAAAGAAGTGATCTCACAGTTAAAACAAATAAAATGGGACGCTCTACTAATGATCGATTGTCCACGTTTATTATATAAAGCTATTAAAAATAACTTTGAAAATGTATATGAAAAAACTAAAACCGAAAAAACAATAAAAAATAATAGAATAAAAAAGGCATGGATAAACGATGAAATAAAAAACATGGTCAAAAAGCGTGACTGTCTATTTAAAAGATGGAAAAATGATCCAACAAACGACATTTTACGGTTGGAATATACTAAATGGAGAAATAAAACGAACAAGCACATAAATTCTACTAAAAATAAATTTCACAGGAAGGAAATTGAAGGCATGAAGGGAAACCATAAAAAACTATGGGAAAAAATAAATGAACTACTTGGAAAAAAGAAAGAATCGTTGGATGATGTCATCACTAAAAATATGAAGGAATTGGGGAATACTAAATACCTTTGTGATATGTTTGGAAAAACTTTTGTCGAAGAAATAAACTCCATAAAACACAAATGTAACACAACATTTCTAGAGAGAAAGACATATGTCAACCCAGCTAAAATTTCTATGAGATTCCAACCAGTCTCATCACAAATGATTCAAAAAATAGTTGAAAATTTGGATAGTAAATCACCAGGCTATGATCAAATTAGAATTAATGATTTAAAAGAAATAAAAAAGGAAATAAGTCCTATATTGGCTAAATTGATAAACCTATGTGTGAAGAAAGGTACTATGCCTGATGACCTTAAACTTTCAATAATACGGCCGATTTTCAAAAACGGTAGTCACAAAGAATTTACAAATTATAGACCCATAGCGATCTTATCATGTATTGATAAGATTATTGAAAAAGCAATAGTTAACCAAATATCAACATTCTTAAATGAAAACCAAATAATTAACAAAGAACAGTTTGGATTTCAAAAAAATAAAAGTACTAACTCCTTATTAACAGAATTTACCGATGAAATAAACAACCACCTAAATAATAAGTTATACGTAGGTATAATATTTATAGACTTCAAAAAGGCATTCGATACCCTGGATCATAATATTCTACTAACTGCAATGAACGAATGTGGAGTAAGAGGACCGGTTAATAACTGGCTAAAAGATTATTTAACAAACAGAAAACTCATTGTTAAAATTAATGACCAATTGAGTGATTCTATCCCAATCGAGAACGGAGTTGCCACGGGATCAATATCAGGGCCAATATGTTATATCGGACACGTCAACAGTTTACCAAACGTCATTAAATATTGCAGTAAAAAAGTGTTCGCCGATGATACATGTATAATCGTAGCAGACCGAAAAAAAGACAAAATACAAAATTACCTACAGACTGACCTTAATAATTTAACTAAATGGGCACATGATAATGGGATTATTATAAATGTAAAGAAAACTAAATATATGATAATACATTCAGTGCACATGGAAAAGATATGTGACTTCAACATAAAAGGTCACGATTATGAGTGTCTCCATAAAAATGTAACTGATTGTACTTGTCAACAACTACAAAGGGTTTTTAATTACACGTATTTAGGGCTTACAGTGGACGTGCACTTTAATTGGAGTTTACATATTGAAAATGTCTGTAATAAATTAAGATCAATTTTAAGTAAATTTTACCATCTTAAATACTGCGTGTCCAGGCACACCCTGTACTGTCTGTACTATGCTATGGTCGAGTCTATTATTGACTACGGGCTCAGTAGTTACGGACGAACATTTAAAACGTACCTTGATAAAATAAAACAATTACAAATAAGATTTTTAAAAATAATTGCAACAAAAAGAACAGTGGAGGCAAGTAAAAATAACATTAACGAAATATTCAAAAGATGCAATATTTTACCTATAGAAAAAAAGGTGAATCTTTTACTGACCATAGAAGAACTTTATAACGAACGATTTAAACTAAAGATCACTCACAAATATACAACTAGACAATTAACGAAAGACTTACTGACAATACCTAAAACAAATAACGTTTACGGCGACAGGACAAAAGCAACGATAATTCCGAAACTATTTAACAAACTGCCAAAATATTCAAAAATTCAAATTAAAAACAAAAAAAAAATAAAAAAAATGTTAAAAGAATTTTATATATAAGTTTGTATGTTTTCTTTGTTATATTGTGTTAATGGTTTTAATTATTGTTATATTGTATTGCTAGTTTTTAATTTTTGTTTGTTTATAATTATTTTTTGTTACATTATCAAATTTATATAAGTGTACGAGAGAGCTAGCACTGTTAAACTGCTTTTGCAGTTTAGTGCAAGAATACTTATTGTTTAAAAAAAATGTAAATAAATAAAACTTTAATAAAAAAAAAAAAAAGTGAACGAAAATCTGAAAACAGAAAAAAATCAAAATCGAAAAGGGTGTAAGACAGGGTGACAATATCCCCAAAACTATTCACACTGGCATTAGATGTCTTCTAAACATTAAAACTGGAACAATAAAGGCATTAAAATAGATGGCACATATTTAAATCACCTCCCTTTTGCCGACGACATAGTAATAATAAGCGAAGAATTGTCTGAACTGGAAGCTATGGTAGCAGAATTATATGAAGCCTCTAGAAAAATCGGTCTGGAAATGAACATAGACAAAACCAAGATTTTAAGTCCAACTTCACACAATATTTGCATTGGAAATAAGACTATTGGTGCTGTTAATGAATACATATACCTTGAATATAAAATTAAAATGGAAAAGAAAACCAGACCACCGAACTGCCAAGACGTATTGATCTGAGTTGGGATGCAACAAGGAAATACTGAATAACCTAAAAGCCAAAGTGTACAATTCTTGTGTTTTGCCAGTGACAACATACGGTCTTGAAACCATATCACTTACTGCCAGAAGTCTCCACAAACTTAAATGTTCTCAACGAGGAATGGATAGACAAATGTTGAGCGTATCCTCGAGAGACCGAATAAGAAACGGGGAAATAAGACACCGGTCAAAGATCACAGACATTGCAGAAAGAGTGGGAAGGATAAAATGGCAATGGGCAAGTCATGTGGCAAGACAGAGGGATAATAGATGGACCCCCAGAATTCTGAATTGGAGACCCTATCATAATAGAAGAAGTGTAGGGAGACCACAGAGGAGATGGACTGACAATATTGTTGAACTGGTGAGACATGAGTGGAAGTAGAGTGCCCAGGATAGAGAGAAATGGAAACCCATGAAGAGACCTATATCTAGCAGTGTAGTGAAAGGGGCAAAAAAGAAATATTTTAAAATGGATTTCCAGTCTGTTGACACAAAAAATTTAGAATCATTACATTAATAAATGTTATTCCCTGACTGGAACAAAAATTCAATATTCTGAGTATGACAATTTTGTATGCTTATAATTAATACCTAGAGAAATTTTGTGCTCTATGCATCAAACGGATCAAATGTTATATGGAAACGGTTATAACCATAATTTGAAAACGGTAGAAGATAGAAACTGTTTGTATTAATAAAAAAAATTGAAAATTTATAAACTTTGAAATAGATTAGAATATTTTTTTATAGAACCTATAGTTTTAGTAGGTAGGAATCGACGTGACAGTAAAATTCATACTTCCACTCGGTCGGGTACTTTTGGGATATTTACCTCCTAAGGACTCCAAATCTGTTCCTGAAGTCAAAAACTCTACCCCTCACCATGCACTCTACACCCCTTTTTGAGAATTCATTGACTGGACTATATAAATTGAAGACATTAAAGAGTTCTGTATGGTAAGACTGGGGATATTGAAAATAGTTTTGTTGATGTACACATTTTTTTGGATCACCCATTAAAAAAATTCAATATGTCTGAATATACTAGGTAAACTGAGGTTCAACATAAAAAATGGTAGATTTTTTAAACATTTTATTGACTTTCATTAATTCTTCTGTTTACATTAAAAATTTAGAGTTTATTATATGTTGTCTTTTTTCTGATGTAACATATTTATAAAACCTAAAGTTAACCCTGAGCTCTTGGACTTATTTGCAGTGACCCTAAAGGCTTAGTTCATACGGTAATGTACCGCATGTTTTTCACAGTATTCAACTTTAACCAAATAAACAGTAGATGTTCACACAGTACCTTTTCATTTGTGTAAAAGATGTATTACCGCAGTTTTCATACACCAATCGTTCTGAGTAGATGTTTGTGATGGTGGATTACACTTTGTTGTACATTTATATTGGTAAACAGAAACAGAAACAGGGAAAGAGGATTGAACTCCCGGGGCTCAGGCAGGCTAAGGACCTGCTCGGTAACTATGACCGAAAAAGGTCCAGAACATGTTTGAACCTCGGCAGGAAAGCCCTAAAAACTCTGACAGGGTTCCTCACAGGCCATTGTAGACTTGGGGAACATCTGCGGGAAATAGGACTAGAAGAAGACGGCACATGTAGATTCTGTCGGGAGGGGGCGGAAACGCCACACCACCACCTTGTGCAGTGCGATGCTGTGACACAAGTTAGAATGTGGACCTTGGGCAGGCTCCAAATGGACATTTAATCTATACCCTCATTGAATCCCCTGCGGGTCCTAAGGATTCGAGGGGATACTGTAACAGGAAACCCGGTAAGCAAGTAGGGGGGAGCGCAAAAGATCCTAAGGGTCGCAGTGCATAAGAACACCCTCTAATAATAATAATTCACCCTATAAAGCAAGAAGCAGTGCAAAAATCTGAGAAACAATGAAAAATGCTAGTTTGGTTGCAATTTGATGTATGTGCCACTGCAAACCGAATACATTTAAGTTCATTCAATTTGCTTGACTAGTCCGGTGAGAATTTGATAAACATATTTAGCGGTGTACATTTTTTTGCAGTAAGGATGACTTATGAACAACTCTATCTACAATGTATGCGTCACTGTTTATTCGGTAATATTTATACTACAAAAAACATGTTGTACTATGCTGTGTGAACCTAGTCAAAGTTCTTGAGCAACAGGTTGGTTGGTTGGTGTATAGTATACCAACATCCATTAGGATATTTCATTAAGTTGATAAACTGTCCAATAGGGTTAAACATGGATTTAATCATTTTTCTGCTGTTAATTAAGTTTAATATAGTTTCGGGTAAATAACTTGAGTGAATCATTTTTTGTACACCCTACATAACATACTCAAGAAGTTTGCCAATAACTACATATTATAATGAAGCACAAATATTAGTATCACAGATCATTTTGATAAACAAAATATTAAAAATTTAACACAAAAATAAATAAAATAGACAAATTAAAAGTATTTAATAATAATAATATTGCCATATGGCAATAAACTAGCCACTTGCGCAGGGTGCAAGGAAGTATTTATTATTTATAATATTAATAATGAAAACTGGGCCTAAATAATACACCAACATTTTTTGGCGAATCATAACATATTTCGTAATATTAAATTTATGAATAGTTACATACAACAATAATATTAACATTGAAAAATTATACCTATTATAACAAATGTTTTTGTACTTCGATACATAATTATTGTGGGACCATCAATAAACCAGGTTTCAAATTCTGCTTTAGCTTATTTCTTTTGGATATAGTACAATAATTTACTTATCCTAGGAAAGTACAAGAATGAATATATCCTTATAACAAGTATATACGTATACATCCTCATACATTCCCTAAACTAAGCATAAATGCTTGCGTTATAGGAAAACAAAATCGGTCGTGGCAGGATTGTAACTTGCGACCACTGGATTACTAACCCACCAAGCTAACTGCTCTGCCACCACCCACAAGCAAATGTACTTCTTTTAATGACATGTTCAAGTTTTGAAAAAAAATGAGTTTGTGGCTCTAAATTTTTCAAGTGTACAAAAATTAGTATAATGGTAACGGAAATTTTACACATAAAAGTACCCACGTTATAAATTATATGATATATATTGAAGAAGCTATCAGTACCACTTACTATTTATATTATTTATATCTTTCTTACTATAAAAGTAAAATAATATGATAAAAAAATATACAAACTATGTGGATTGCCATTAAAATAAACATGAAAACAACATTGTCTTAATTTGAATAAAACTGTGTCACCCATTTTGATACGACTATTATATTATATCCTGAGGATATGTATACATGACATGTACTAACATAAATTATGTGAAAAGAAATTAATATAGAATTTTTGCCAAGAGTAAGAATTGGCTGTACAAAGTCAAAAAAGATTTTAATACAGTAGAGCCTCGATAATTCATACACCATCTATAATAGCGTAATAGTGTCCGCAGCTCTCTGTATTCTGCTTGTGCACCACGGGCCTTACTTACTATTTGAAATCAATACGAGTTTAATCCAACGTTAAGTCAGTTTTGGTCATACAAAAAACTGGATAAATATCAGCATAAACACAAATTTCAAATAGTAAGTAAGACCACACATGTTTAATTATCAAGATAAAAATATGATTCCTATGAAACGCATAGCACAAAACCGATGAACCCGCCAGATTAGTTAATTAATTTATTCCTAAATAAATGTACATATATAATGTTTTTTGTATATACATAATATTAAGAATAATTTAACATTGCATACTATAATCCAAAAACCCCGATAATCCAAACAGGGGTAGTTTTTTGCGAATTCGGATTATCAAGGCTCTACTGTATATTTATCAATTTAATAGGTTTTTAAAAGTTTCAATAGTGATAAGAAATATAAACTGTATGTGGACTTAAATATTTTTTTGAATATACAGTGTCCCAAAAGTCAACGATTATCTGAGTACTGGATGTAGACTAGGTTATGACAGCTTATACTTCAAAACAACACATGCCCCGTGTCGAATTTCGTCACTATCTGTCTCACTCTAACTCATGCACAAAATGGCCTCCCTACTTGTCTCACTTTTAACACATCTACACATTGTAAATCTCTCTCTTGGTGCTGAATGACAGCACTATCTGTTTTACTTCAAACTGAATAAGTTTATAAAGGATTCATTTAAAATTGGCTCACTTTGCTATAATTTATTTTTTAAATATAAAGCAAAATTGATCGGTGTTTATACCATTTTAAAAACTTAACAAAATGGGCTATCTTTTAAAGAAAGTTGCCATGGTCAGTGTAGAATATTTGTTTTACAGGGTGAAGCCGTGGCACAGTTGGTAAGCCGTTTGGTTTCTGTGCGGGCGTCCTGGGTTCGATCCCCAGCAGAGAAATTTATTAAAATTAATTTCTCACACTATGTTGCGTTTTTGGGCTGTAAACACTGGTAAGTTGGAAGAAATTGCCATGTGGGAATTAACTTGCCACTTGGGCAGGATGCAAGGAAGTGTTTATTATTATTAATATTAAAATATGTGGTCCAAGGTGTCAATTTTCACGGCTCTTAAAAAAATATTCTGCTAATCGAATAGGGATCTCATTAAAAAGGCATAATTGGTGAACGTTGCAAGCGCATAAAGTGATCACGTAAACCAGCCGATGACAGGTCGTAAGCCCTGTAGGTGCCTTGATTTCCCGGTTCTCCTACAGTAAATATTCCAACTTCGTCTCCATTGAGATAATTAAAAATCTGTTAAAAAATATTCTGCTGCAAAAATTAAGCAACTTAGATTTTTTCCATATTTTTTTATAAACTATCATAACCTAGCCTACACTCAGTAGGTACTCAGCTTATCGTTGACTTTTGGGACACCCTGTATATAATAATTTTTGAAAGAAAATGAAAGCAAATATTTTTGCAGAGAAATTAAAAAGTAAAGGACTCAAATATGGGATAAAAATATTCAGTTTTCTATAGAAAGACTACATACATAATTAATATTGTTGTGCTACTTTCCATAGATTATGACGTTGCCTTAGTAAAATAAAACATATATTTGATATTTACTACAACAATAAATGAAAATGCTACAAAAATATTGGATGAAACCCTTTTCCTTTGAGTGGTTTTCTGCATGTCGGACATTTCTTACTGGTAGCTTTAATTGTCACCATGCAAGATAAACAAAATACATGTCCACAAAATGTTGAAACAGCTTCAGTATTAGAAAAGTTTTCTAAACATACAGGACAATCACCATAATTTTTTGGAGGGGGGACATCAAATTTGGGAATATTTTCTTGAATAAAATTTCTTGAATCATTATTATTAACTATGTTTGTTTTTGAAACTTCTGATTGATCTTTATTAGACATATCCCTTACTGTAGAAGTATTCTCAATGTTTGGTATGTTCCCAGCATTAAATGAAGTATCCGAGTCAATGACAACAACTTCTGATGCTTCTCGTTGAGCTATGATATTTGATGCATTAACTAAATCAATGATATCATAAACTTTTTTCATTTTATGTTTTCCTTGCCTTTCTTTCCCTCTTCTTCTTTTAGAAGTTTCATTAAAGTCAGGTATTATTTCTATTTCTGAAGGTACTACTTGTTTCTTTTGTAAGGGAACGGGAAAAAATTCTACAAAAAAATCTTTTACAATCTGTGCCATTTTATCAAAACCTACATGAATGGGAAGTGTAGTAGGTTTTTTTTCTTCTTTTTGTTCTGCCCAAATAACTTCTTCGTCAGAACTAACAGATTGAGTTTGACTCTGACGTACGGAATCTGGACATTTAGTGGATAGTTGAACATCATTGGATAATTTCTCTAAAACTGCATTATTTTCAGCCACCAAAGTGTCTACATCTATAATCTCACAATCGGAATCATTTTTATCAATAGAGTCTTCTAAAATAAGATCAATCACATCATTTGATTTCCGCACATCTGTAGTAACAACAACATCTTCACTATCTGACTCGGAAGAACATTCAATAACATTTGATATTGATTTCACATCAACTGCCTCAACACTTGTAATGTCATCAATATTATCAGATACCAAATTGACTGTAGAATGAATGGGAGATTTCGAAATTCCACTTACTTTATTAAACCGTGAATCATTTATGTCAATTATAAAATTGTCTCTCGATGTACTTGGGATTGGAGAAAATGATCTTGAATCAAAAGTTTGAAAAGGGGAATTAGTAAGTACTTGGATTTTCTCTGATTTAATAATTTCATTACAGTCATCCTTGGATTCTACCACTTGATCATTGTCTCTAGAATCTAATAATGTAGTGTTTACACAAGATTTCAAATCTTCTTCATTGTTGTGATTCAGACATTTTGATTCATCATTTTTTTTTTCTTGACACTTATTTTCAATTTTTTGAAGTTTTTTTGTAGTTTTTGGATGACTATCATCCTGAATAACTTCCTTCTCCCTGATTACGTTTTTATTTTCATCAGCAATACTTGAAAGCATGGTAAAGGTACCATTATTTTCTAAATGTATTTCTTCTAAATTAGCAGAAATTTCACTTTTAGAATGCAACTTAGAAATGTCACTATCACTGTGAATTAAATCAGTGACCGGTATTTCAAAACAATTGTTAGAGTCAACAATAACATTAGTATTTTCAACTGCTGTCTCTTGGGTTTTTACGTCTGTAAATAAACTATTTTGTTGCATAGAAATCGCATTTTCAAAAACTTTAGGTGATTCTTCACAAGAGCTTGTCTTCATTTTGAAAATCGAACAACGTGACAACGCCGCAAGATTAAAATATTATGTACCTACAAGATTAATTAAATGAACGGAGAATCACTTTTTAAATTACACAAGTTTCATCACTGGACTCACATCTGACATTTACAATCATAGATTGTCACAGATTAACAGAAAAACATTTTTTGTAGCATTTTAAAAGATTGCCATGAAACAAAATTTAAAAGTTATATATATGCAGAATCTTAAGCTCCTACCCAGAGTTTCTGTGGAATCATAACGCACAGCCGGCTTATATAGAGATATAATTTCCGGCATATAACTTGAGCAATTAATTATATCAAGAATCTGGATATTTATATCTGAAAAGCAGGAAAATTGATTTTGTGCAACTCTAATGATAGATATAATTCATCTTATTTTTCTTATTGTGATATATTATGCGGTCAAACGCAAAAAACTTGAGCACTTTCGTCTTAGAGTGGTTTACAAATATATTAACTATGCAAGGTGCAAACTTTTGTGCTTTGCGTACCCTACATGATGCGCTCTAGAAAATATTTTTTTTAAATGAATATGTCCTTGTTAAACAAGTAAATATACACATTCCTACATTCCCTAAATAAAGCATAAATGCATGTGCTATAGGTGAACGAAATCAGTCGAGGCAGGAACTCGCGACCACTGGATTACTAGCCCAGCGCACTAACCGCTCTGCCATCGACCCATCCACATTATCCAACTTTGGATTCATTTTCTATTATTTTAAAATATCTTCTTGTTTTAGGTATTTAAAATGAAGTAATTCCACAGCTTTCATCGATAATCATATTAACGATTGCCATAAAAAGACCTAGAAATGAATAAAATGATGTATGTAGTATGTATGTATACACATATCGTGTAAAAATACATAATGTTGTGAAATAATTTTTTTCATCACTCAAATGCCTATCTATTGTTATTAAAAAAAATAGTAAAATCATAAAAAAGGTTTTTTAGTAAGCAGGTAAGAGAATTTGAATCATTAACAACTATACAACTAATCCACAAAGTTTGTATAAATTTTTGGTACCTACCTCCTTATATTTGTATACTTAGTACCAATCATATCAAAATATATGTTTATATTATAATACATAAGTAATGTAGTTTTATTTCACGCCGCTGGCCGATTTATTAATAATATTATAGTATTAACATAATGTGTAAATGCATAAAGTGTAAATTATTTAATAGTTCGATATAAAATAATCCAAACAAACGCACTGATCAAGCTTTCAAATAGTAATTATTCACCCATCTAGATTTTTTATAAATTTCTTTAAAAGTATTATTTATTTAATTATTTTAATTATAAAACATGTTCATATTTAAATTTTAGCTAATTATACTTATTGATATTTTGTTTATTATTTATTAGATAAAAACTTACTACAGATGGAACTAGGATCGAAAACATATAGTTGCAATTTGTGTGGAGTCTCAACAAATTCCTCGATTCAGTTACAAGAACATGTAAATGGAAAAATACATGCAATGAAGACGTTTTTATGCCAATACAAAAAAAATAACCGATGTATAATAATTATTTCTGAGCAGTATTATTATAAATATAAATTCCTATTTTTAGTTTTTATGCTTGTTTATATAAATATATTTCTATATTTATATTTTATGTTCACGTTTATAAATAATTTCTTTGGTTAATTGTATGAAGGCAAGTTTTTTTAGATAGTAGGTATTATATTATATAGTATTATGTATTTTGTAAGTTAGGTTTATTGTGTCACCATAAAGCATACTAGATTCTAAAATATGATCACCATAAACCACGAAGTTATATTCATTTTGAATTCCCGCTTCTTTTTTATTGGCGGAATTGATAGATACTTTAAAAATCAGTATATAATAACTTATTTAATCTGGTATACAAAAATAGACGTTATACTCATGTTCATACGGCTGAAAATTCTATGTCAATTTTACAATTTAAAGACGTTATTGGTGCATCGGTGCGCTCTCCCAAGCGTTTATAGCATCAGTGCGCAGAAACAATTGCGCACGTCTAATATATAGCAGCCATTTTATATTGGTGTTCAAGGAAAATATATTCGAATGTCATTTTTTTATGAAATTACGTGATTTGTGTATTTTATTGACAATAAAATCGTTTATAATTTATTTCTTAGTTACATATTTACCAATGTGAGTACTCTTTTTTTTATTAGTTCAGCATTTAACGTAATTATATAGTGTTTTTGTTCTTGTGTATATGTCGCGTTGCATCCCTCCAATAGTTTGCGAAATATAAGTGGGGTGTAGAAGCAACTTGCAAATACGAATATACTATATTTGCACCTCCCACTTTTCGAATATTTAATCGACTTTTTATTATTCTATTCGGCAGATTCTTATTCGTTTCCTATGAGAATTATTTTGTTAATCTCAACAAAATGTAGTCTGCGATAAGCGTTATATTTTTTGGCAATATGACATAACTTTTTAAAGTTTGTTTTTAGAAATATTTTTCATTTGAAGTTGTTTTTTAGATCATCTTTTCTTTAATCATAGGTTAAAGTTTGTGGGTGTATAAAAATGTATTAATTTCTAGCATTTAGTATGGATGAAATTCGATATTAGGATTGGCCATTTTATTGATGGCTGGGGGAGGATGGGTGGTAAAATGCTTTATGGCTGACCATTTCATTCGTTTGTAATTATTCCTAATTTAGGCATTTTCAAGATTACTAAAAAAAATTCTCTACTCCCTTATTTATGTTCCATTATAATTTGTTCCCACCAGAAAAAAAAGATTTACTTACCTAATTATAATGTTTTTTTTATTTTCATTTTAAATTATTCTTTATTTTGTTTATAAGCCTAAATACTTTTTTTTTCAGATCTATTTTTTTTTTTGTAAAATGAATACAATGTTTATATTTTGTATTTTATATAGGTATTTCATCATGAAATCATAGAATAATAATAAAACTATAGAATACTCATTCCCATACAATACCTCGCTGAAAAAGTGAAGCCATTTTATTGGCCGGCTTGTGTCAATATATGTATGACTCTGCTGGTAGACATTGTTCGTATAGTACTACTCTTTATGACTGCGTAAATAATTTTGCAAGCAGTTAAAAAAATCACTATTTGGAGAACGTATCACGCAGACGGCGAAATGATTACTGAATGCTCGTAGCAAAATGTTGACCAAATAAGTCAACATAAAGCAGTCGCGTTTACTGCTGGCTAAAGAGTATTAAAAAAAAGTTAAAATAATTTTCCTCCTCATTGTGCCATATGAATGTATTAATTTTGGTGTATTGTATTGTGTGTGCGAGTATATCTTTATTGATTGTTAGCTTTTTTTTGTTTATTTTTCCACGTTTGTAAATTAAAATAATGTATATTTTTTTATGAACTCTTTCTATGTATTTTATGTATCTTGTTAAATTTAAGTGTTGTGAACTCCTCCCCGAAGCACAAGGTTTCCTTCTTTTCGGGGAGAATTTCAAATTTATTTGTGATGTATATATATATTTTTTTATAATATGTCAAAATGTATCCTTTTTATACTTTCTTATTAATAAAATTTACTTACTTACTTATTCTATGCATGAAATGTAATTTTGTTGGCTTTAATTTTATGAAAAATAAATAATTTACTTTTATTGAGCACCTACTTGATTTATTTAAAAAAAAAAATATTTTGGTGGATTGGTGGCATAGTTTTTCTTAGATCATAGTAAAAATGAGTTTTTAATTTTTCAAAGCAATATATATCTTATAACTAGTGATGTTCCGACTAGTTGGTAAAGCCGACTATCCGGCCACTTTAGTAGTCGGCGACTATTCAGCAAAGAGCACCAACTATCCGGCTTCTTATTCTGTATGTTTTTCTTAATAAAATGTATATAGGAGGAATCACATTAAATTAAAACCTTGATTGTTAGTTAATATTTTTATTTTAGAATCAGTATTACACATTTTGAAATGTAATGAAACCTTTCCTTTGATTATCAACTAATCAGTCTTTAAAACAACTGAGACTTGTAAAGAAAAAATATCTATGACATTTATGAATCAAAATTAGTATTTCAATAAACAAAAAAACAACATAATAAAAATTTTATCGTGTCAAAAGAAAGTCTTGTGTATGGATTTTTTGACTAATTGGACAATGATTCTTGTAAAGTGTAAACCGTGCCAAATGATAATTTCTCGTGGTGGGCAGGGAAAAACAGCAAGTACTAAGAGTATGAACAACCTTATCAAATATCGACATCCATGATTAATTAAAAGAAAGACCAAATTGTATTAATACAAGAGATGATTCACGCAGATTTCCATTGGCATGGAAAACAATAATACACAAGACAGACTAATGACACACAACACCCTGGACGGCACACAAGATAACACCGTGAATATCACACAGTACAATACCAAGACAGATATACAGACACATACGTTACAGTCGAGACGTACACCGGATATATCACTAGACAACATGGAGACACATACGCTACAGTCGAGACATACACCGGATATATCACTAGACAACACGGAGACACATACGCTACAGTCGAGACGTACACCGGACACTAGACAACACGGAGACACGCACCCTACGGTTGAATGAAACGATACATAAGGTAATTGAAATAACACCAGAAGATACCTTGTCTCTGCGATGCAGCCAAAGACTTACGAAGCAACCACCACTACCCTTATGAAGATGACTTGCAACGTTCTGTTGAAACGTCAAGGACACGGTTCTGCCCGGAACCATACAAGATCGACGCAGAGTATCTGATAAATTGACACAACATATATTTGAATAATACTTTCAGAAAAAAATTATAATGGTTAAGATGGGTATGAATGATGACAGATACGGACAGAAAAATGGTAATCCAAAGTTCATACAGACCTGAATTTTAATCTGTTTAGAGATTATAGGTACATAGCCACATTGTCAATTGTTCCATAAATTCCCATGAACAAACTTGTCTCCTTAGAACTAGTAATTCAATGGACAGATCTAGGTTGGAATCCTATATATATATATATATATATATATATATATATATATATATATATATATATATATATATATATATATATATATATATATATATATATATATATATATATATATATATATATATATATATATATATATATTACATCTTGAGATATAAATTTATATCGCTCACCGTTCTTTTGAATGGAACTGTTTACACTGAGATATAATATAAACTTCATTTCAAACTATAAATATTTTTACGGTCAATTGAGCGATATTTCAAAGCCCCCAAATTTTGCCCTCGTCCCCGCACACCATTTCCCGCACCGCTTCACCCTCAGTTCATGTCTGAACTTCTTATAAAGATATATCTCGCAGTGTGAAAATGCTGTTACGGCTCCAGTATTCTGGAGTGGGATAGTTTAGTGGTGAAATGCTCGGACCAGTAAAATAAGTAAGTATAGTGAAAAGCCAGCTTAATTCTAAATACAATTTTTAATATAAGTACAATTTTAAATTACCTGAAAATTGTAATCAATTTTTTCACTGTTTATAAGGCATGTTGCTTTAAGATGTTGTAATTCTTGATAAAGGACTTGTATTTCCGTTTCTAGCTGTATTTTGGCAATTCGAAATTTTTCTCTATGTTCTAGTGTTAATGCATCCATTTTCTTTTCAAAAGCCGCTATCTATAAAAATTGAATTCACATTAAATTTTCATAAACATAGATAGTTAAAAATTTCATAAAACATATTTATATTTTGCGACAGTAAAAAACAGTATTTTTCAGTAGAGACTAAAATAAAATTTTGAGTGAATAACTTTCACATTTTTTTCCTATTGGAAGGATATACATAATATACAGATTTTTTTTTTTAACGAATGAATTTGTCCTAGTAACAAGTTCATATACATCCTCATATATTCTCTAAATTAAGCATATGGTCTTATATATTATATTCCCATATTTTCCCTAAGCATTGGTTATAGCAGGATTTGAATTCACGACGACTGGATTACAAGCATATATATATATATATATATATATATATATATATATATATATATATATATATATATATATATATATATATATATATATATATATATATATATATATATATATATATATATTCTTGGACGATTTATATAGTGCCGTTTTTGTGAGAGCTCACCTCAAGAGCGCTTTACATTGGTTTTTGCATGAGTTAGTGGTAGCTTAAAATCTAGGTTAGTGTCCTTAATATTTACTATACATCTTCCTACATTCCCTAAAATAAGCATAAATGCTTGTGCTATAGGTGAACGAAATCGGTCGAGGCAGGATTCGAACTCGCGATCACTGGATTACTAGCCCAGCGCGCTAACCGCTCTGCCATCGACCCATCTGACCCATCTTATTAAAACAAATTCTATTTTGCAAACCCAAATTCTATATTACAAATCCTGTATCCATCTTAAAATTATTTATTAGAAAATATATTTTTCAAGGACATATTCATAAAACAAAAAAAAGTTGTATGTCAGAATTGAAACCTTTAACAAAATCATGAAGATAGAGTTGTTTGTAAAAGGTAATATCATAACATGTCTTTTGTGGGACAATAAATTGAAACTATTGCTTAGAAGTCAATCCTTTAAAATACTGACCACACTGTCATTCAATCTGGAATCTTTTCTGCGTCTAATGTTTAATTGAGCAGTGTTATGTAGAAATTTCGATGTTTTTAGAGCTTATATAGAAGTCACTGGCATATAGATTGAGTTGTGTCATGCATAGAACTGGATATCATGGGAACATATTATTGAGTTCATTGTTTGCTTAGAAGAGTGGCTCTCAATTTATTTTTTCTTTGTACTCCTTAGACCACCCACCCCAAAAAAAAATGATCAAAATCCCAGAGTTTATTTTATCATTTATTTAATAACTCATGCATAGAAATTATGCATGTTATCTTAAAAACAAAGTTCTTATTACTTAGTCAATATCATTTCTTGTCAGCTTGTCCGTCATACACCTTTAAGACATCTGGTGTGTCCATGGGAGTATGCATGGTGTGAATTAAGGAATAACTAATTTCAAATAATAATTATTTTCTAGTAGTCTAGCATATAAATTAAAAAATATATATAAACAGAATTGATACATTTAGGTCCGAATGCAGAGTCCTACCTAAATACTAAATTCTAAATACTAACCATGTTTTCATTGCACAGTCGCTCACTTAAGTTAGGAGATCACGTGGCTTCCTAACTGGAGGATGCTACCAAGTTTTTCTATGAGAATTGCATTGCAGACATATCTAAATACTTAGTGCATGCGCATCGGCTTAAACTAACATTTGCGAATTTGTCAAAAAGTAAGGTTGATAGCGAGGAACCTTACGAATGGTTTAATACTAAAATACAAGATTTTTTCGGTGGATGATGATTTTATCGACTTCGTTGAATTTATATTTGGTAATTTTGTCAAATCAAATAACAAACAGAGTATTCAGCGATCCATACGAGATGCCGAAAATTCGCTGGAATTTCAGAAAAATTGCGACATTGAGCTGTCAGTGTGATCTTGGTTACATGTGTTTAAGTTGTTATAACAAAACATTTTAAACGTCAGTCTAAACCCATAGAAAACTATCTATCTCTTTTCTTCATATACAATAATGTGCAATGTTACGCCATAGACCTTAAATTTGGCGTAGTATTAAGTATTTAGTTAGTGATGACTCTGCAACGCAATTGCTAACTTAAGAATACTAAATACTCCAGTGAGGTTAGGAGTTAGTATATAGGTACCTAGGACTGTGCATTCGGGTCTTATACAGAGACAAATCTTAATGAAGCCCTGAGCCTTTAAATTACCTTGAAGGCAATTTTGTTTATTAAATACATTGCATTGTTTTTTGATTGTGTACCTAACCAACAAAATAATTCATCCTTTATAGAATGTTCTATCAGTTGTCAAAAGTAATAATCTTTGTATGGTGAAAAATTTCTGAAGTGTAGACTTGACTTAAGGGCAACACTCACATTCGAGGCTTGTTGGAGGCCCAAGGCTTTGTCTCTGAATATGGGTATGAGTTGAAAAATTTGCTTGGTGTGTTTTTATTTTAATAGATGTCTTCTTTCTTCTCCGTCTAGTGTAGTTAAATATAATTACAATTTTGTATTGCAGGCGCAGAGGTGTATCTCGATGATGGAGTGAGCAGAGAGGGGCACAATTAGCTTCCCAGCCCACTGGGGTGTGGGGGTGGGGGGTGTGGCACGAGGGGTGGGGGTCCCCGTGCCGCCCCCCACCGACCTGCTCGCCACCATCTCCATGTTTGAGCAGCAAATTAAATCCGAGCCCATGGGGTAATTGATACATTTTTGAATACTTATTTACCACTTATGTATTATTATTAATAAACTTTTATTTTAAAGCTTTTGTGATACTGAAAGCTGCGTCATAGTATTTTAACTTTTTTTTTTATTTAGTTTGATTCAATATCCATATAAATTGACAATAACAAAACAACAATACATAATTATTTACAGAGCCAATTATTGCATACATCTATATATAACTTATGCAGTTGCAAATTTTTCCGTGTTATTAAAATTTGTTGGTTATCTGGTTAGTGTGAAGAAATTTATTTTGGCATTGAACTCAATATTTGCACAGGGTATAAGAATGTTTTTCAAAACTCTATTCACATGATGCAAATAGTGCAAAATGATGGGCTTATTGTTGTATGAAAATTTCTTCCAACTAGCCATATACTTCTTATTAGGTCATATTGGAAATAAATGTCTTACGATGATCGAGATAATGAGTGATCAAGGACTGTTAAAAAATTTACAGTGTTGATTTGTATATTTTTATATACTTTTGAGAGTTTAATAATAATATTGATGTGGTAGTGTATTTTAAGTGAGGTGGTAGTATATTTTAATAATAATATACCTATTGTGGTAGTGTATAAAAGTATCTAGAGGACAAATGGCTCGAGCAAGTCGACGAATATGTCTATCTGGGAAGCATGTTTCAACGCAATGGACGGATTGATAAGGAGATCGAAAGAAGAGTTATGGCAGGAAACAGAGTGAATGGAGTACTTAGACCAGTTATGAATGATCGCAACATATCAAAGGATGCTAAAGTTGCCATTCATAACACTATCTTAGTGCCAACCTTGACGTATGCAAGTGAAATCTAGACATGGCAGAAGTCGCACGAAAGCAGAATAAATGCAGTTGAAATGAGATCGCTACGAAGAATCTGTAATAGGACGATGTATGACGGGGTCAGAAATGAGGACACAAAAAAAGAATGTAGATAAAGAAAGATGTCATTAATAGAATGAAAGTGAACACATTGAGATGGTTTGGCCACATGGGGAGAATAAATGAGGAACGCCTGACGAAGAAAATATACTTTGCGGACAGGAATGGAATGAGAGGTTGGGGCCGCCCAAGGAAGGGATGGCACATCCATATGAACGGTATTTTGAGAGACGGAATTATTAAAAGCGTTAACAGCAAACGAACATGTATAAGAAAATGTATTAATGTCGACAAGGTGATGAATGTGTGTCAAGATAGAAATAAGTGGCATTCGGTTTTCTCTGCCTACCCTGTGAGGGACATGGCGTGATGATACGTATGTATGTAATGTATATGTATGTATGTAATGTATTTTACTTTCAATTCTGCTTTTACCTATTTTAAGCCAAGCATTTGCTTATTTTAGGTTATGTATGAAGTTATATAAATTACACAGATAGCGGCAAATAACTTGAGAATTGATGTGTATGTGCAGAGCGCAAATTTGTGTTCGCTTGGTATGTATATGTGCAAACTGCCCCGCTCCACAAACAATATTTTTAAGTTATATGCCGGAAAGTATGCCAACAAAAATATTTATTAATTTCATTTGAAAAAGTATGTTTAATTCAAGCAACATATGTTAATTATTGACCATTTTTACTTTTTTGTGTTCCAAGAATTTTCATGTAAACTCCATTTAACCGATCACTGTAGCATAGTGGTATGTCACGTGACTTCTGTTTTGCCTTGGGTTCAATTCCCAGTAGAGGAGAAATGATTTTTTTTCACACACTTCTGAATCGCTTCTCTGGTCTGTAACACTGATTATTTGGAAGTAATTGCTATTTTGCAATAAACTTGCTACTTGAGGTGTATGGAAGTGTTCATAAATAAATAATAACCAATCAGTCTTCACTTGATGATACCACCATCTTTTTTTTGTGTTAACTATGTATTTGACAATTGAGAATTCTTTTTAATTTTTTATAATTATTAAATAGCTGATTGGCTCATGATAATAATTTATAGTCAACATTGTAAGTTTAATAAAGTAGTTTTTCATGTACAGCAACACTTTACTTCAGTTCTTGATTCTTTTTATAATTATTAAATAGCTGATTGGCTCATGATAATAATTTATAGTCAACATTGTAAGTTTAATAAAGTAGTTTTTCATGTACAGCAACACTTTACTTCAGTTCTTGATTCTTTTTCTTCAGTTCTGGTTTTCAATTTTGTTATAAAAAAAGCTTATTGACCCACCCTTATGCTGTGCGTTGGGCAGAATTTTAATAATTTGTAGGTTTAACGTGTTTCCTAGTTTCTATTCATCCCATCCCCACGTGCACTCGGCCCCCCCCACCGTAGTGCGCAATGAAAACTCCAACCACTCCATCACACCACTGCAACAACAACAACAACAGCAGCAGCAACAACAACAGCAGCAACAGCAGCAGCAGCAACAACAGCAGCAACAACAACAACAGCAGCAGCAGCAACAACATCAACAACATCAACAACAACTGCAGCAACATCAATTACAAGAATTGCAGGTATTTAAATTTTTATTTCATATAAATTTTAATTATATTTTTGTAAATAAACAATTGGGGGAAAGCCCTGTAAGTGAAATGATGTGATCTGAGGTTTTAGTTTTTTTCACATATAACACCATCACAAAAACGGATGATAAAGTCATGTGATAAATATTACTATCAGTGACGGCCGCTAAATAAGTTTAACGGTTCGGTGGGGCAAAAAAAAAACACTTATTTTTTTGTAGGAGAGCTCAATTCATCTTTTTTACTTGCTATCACTCGCGTTTTAAAATTCAGTATTATCTGAATCAACTTTCTTTTGATGCTCAGCATTGACAATGAGACGGTCCTGTCGCATTGTATATCTTAATAATGTTTTGATTCTCCTTAATGTGGAAAAACAATTTTAACTCTCAACGGAAGTCATGGTTATTGTACAGATTACAACAACAGATTCTGAAAAAGACTCGGCTAGACTATTATTTAAAAATAGTAGTAAAGTAGTAAAATTGAATGTGCTGTCAGCCTCCCCAAAAATATCACAATTGTAAATTGTGCAAAGTTCATTTTTTAATAACACAATAATAGTCATGTAGAAAAATTATACAATAACAAATTAGTTATTATTTATAATTAAACGCAATGAAAATAAACAAGAGTTATTCGCGCGAGAGTTGCCTAACATATAATCGGTATGTATATGTACCTATCTTGCTTTTTGGTGCGCTGTCTATCAAATTTTTGTAGGCATTTATATGAGATGTCTACTTTTTCATACCGCTGTCTCAATTTCCATATATTTTGTTTTAGCATTTGTGGTATGCTTAGAATAACGCACCGTGAGTCCTCTGCGGCATAATTTCAGGCTTTTATTTAAGTAATGCGACATTTGAAATTTTTGTCTTCATTGTTGTACTTATCTGGCAAGTAATTTGGTATTTTTTTAACAAAGTTTGTTGATACATAATTTGTTTTTTCTTATATTTTATTTCACCAGTTAAGAGCACCCAAGGAGCATCTGCCATTGATTACTACTATGTCGTTAACTGCAAAAACTTTGTTGTCTTTATAAAATGTTTTGGAATATTTTAGATGGGTCGATGGTAGAGCGGTTAGCGCGCTGGGTTAGTAATCCAGTGGTCGCGAGTTCGAATCCTGCCTCGACCGATTTCGTTCACCTATAGCACAAGCATTTATGCTTATTTTAGGGAACGTAGGAAGATGTATATGTACTTGTTTAACAAAGACATATTCATTTTTAAAAAAAAAAAAAATATTGTCTATAGATGCCTCTGCTATACATATTTTGAAGTTATTATTATTAGGGCTGAATGCCTGTGGTTTTTACCTTATTTATAAAAAGAAATAGTACATTGGCAAACAGCTATCTTTTTATATGTTTGGGATGATTCTACAAATAGGATTTCTAAAATTCTCTGTTGATGCATTTAGTAGTTCCCAAGTGAATGATATTGGTCATAAGTCTAAATTGAATTATCATAAGACACATCTCAACCAAATTGCACACCTTAAATTAATTATCAGGTTGACTGGTAAACTTTAGGTTATTTTTTTTACAAAGATGCTCGCTACTCTCGCCACCAAAGGGACCAATCGCCACCAATCGTCTATCGATCAACTCGTTAGCTTTCGTGGCTTAGTTGGTTAGATACCTAACTCACGAGCGAGAAGTCCAGGGTTCGATTCCCCATGAAGACATAGGGCCGAATTTATAAAACGTACTTAGTATGTGCTCAATGCTTAGCACCCCAAAATCGTATTAATAAACAATATGCAATGCTTATGTCGTAAACGCGTACTTAAGCATTGCAGCGCAGTCTATAGCAATATATCGAATGCTCAAGTCGCCCGGCTACCTGCCTCGGAGAACTACTCAGAGAGACGGAACGGGACAGAGCTATACCGAGTGAAAGAGATGCGTATACATAACTTCGCCATCATATATTTTACAGTTGTCAGTTTCGTGTATTGCATCTCGTTAAATTTTCGGCTTGAGCTCCAATTTTGTATAATATCTATTTGTTTTTTATTTGACTGATACTTGCCATAAATACCTATGATGTGTTGAATTCAGGGATTGAATAGGGATAGTGATGTTTTCTGTAAAACTACCTTGATTGTTTTTTATATGATCAAATATACATGCCAATAAAAATTGGCATATATTATTTGATTAGTATTTATACTATTATAGATGTAAGAATTTGTATTTTATTCCATCATAGTAAAAATATACATAAATACCCATAATCATAGTTTTTTTTTATTATTTGTATGTTTTATTGCTAGATTTTTAATATATTATTTTTACTATGTACTTATATTTTTGGTTTTTTTCATGGTTGTTCAAAATTAGTAATTCTCTTTATATTTTTGGTTTGGATATTTTTTATCTAGAGAGGCAATGGAGATTCATTGTTATATTATATTGTCAATTCACCATCCCATGTCTAGTTGTTATTATTATTATAAATGTGCGCACGTGTCTATGCAAGAAGTATTCAGAATCCCAACGCAGCGGGCCTAAATGTGTTGGTAATATAAAGCAAAAAATACAACTCATTGACAAACGTTGTTCTCGACTGAGTAAACTCAAAGTATTGTTTATTAATAGGACAGTGTTAATAGTTCTCAAATTCGTTTGAGTAGTGCTTACGTGAGAATTCTCAGAGTCACCATTTGAGAATTGTTTATAAATTCGGCCCATAGTTTTCAATGTTGTGTTTTCAGTCTGGATCTGTGGCAACAAGTTATTGGGAAACTTATCGATTAACTCACATATTGCACTAGGAAGTGTTTATTGTGTATTTTGTATAATGAAATTACTTTTAATTAATATAACGTGTAGGACCAACAACAACAAGAAGACAGCAAAGAAAGTTTAATCCTTCAGCAGCAACATGTCGCCGCAGCATTAGCACAGCAAGTTCAAGCAGATCAGGATCAAGTGAGTCCATTCATTTTAAATTATATGGTTGATGCTTAGTAATTAATTGTCCCGTTTTATTTATCATTATTACATTTGCTCATTTTATCAACTATTTATTGTGTTTATGGGAAATTGATACACTGTAATAAACTAAACTATATTATTAATGAAACATGATTTTTTAACTAAATTCTGGATATGGCATTTTATTATATACGTTGAAGAAATACATTATTTGTTGTGCAAAATTTATTTTTTCGTGTTGCATTCCAAATTGTGTTTCGTCTGTTGTTAAGTGCATGTATAGCTGTTGTGTTTGTTCAAGAATATTTAGTTGATATCATTTATGTATATACGTCTACCTACTATTTACATAAAGACACTTTCATTAATTTAAACATTCAAATATGAATTAAAATTTTACCTTTATGATATTTGGTTTATATATTTTTTGACTCGTGGTCATATTTTGTGTTGTTTGGTAGTCAATGAATATATTTTTACTATCATTTTATGTTTTCTTAGCACCAGAATTTTTTTTGTGTATTCTCTTGTCATTATCAATATTTCTATACATATTTTTTTATGAAGCTAGGTCTGACAGTTTTTTTATGTGATTATGGTATCCCGTTGTCAATATAAGTACATTAAAAATGTTCAGTGGACAACCCATTTACATTCACCTTCATAGCTATAGCTAAAATTATTTTTCTGTGATCTTATGAAGTGTCACATAGACAAAATCTGAGAAACATCAATAATTATCAAATATTTTAAATGTGTTTAAGTATAGATTTTTACATGAATTATTTTATATCCTGCGTTGTGTTACTGACAAATCAATGTTATATATATATATATATATATATATATATATATATATATATATATATATATATATATATATATATATATATATATATATATATATATATATATATATATATATATATATATATATATATATATATATATATATATATATATATATATATATATATATATATATATATATATATATATATATATATATATATATATATATATATATATATATATATATATATATATATATATATATATATATATATATATATATATATAAATATGTTTAATGAACACTATTTTATTCATATCTACAATTATTGTTGTGTTGTGTGATACATGTAGTGTATTTTTTATTTATTTTCCTTCAATTGAAATATGGAGTATCTGAAGCAGTTTTAGGATATAATATGATAGATAATATTCTGTATAAGGTTGTACAACTTTCAATCCAATGGATTCTGTAACAGTAACTTTTACTTGAAAATGGAGTCTTATAAAGGCTCATTGCTGTTATTTTCATTCCACTCTTATTATTATCAATAAGCTATTTGGTAATCTCAGAATGGAATATAATATGATCATTTTCATTTCTTTGTTAGACGGGACTTGGGCTACAGAATACTTTGCCATTTTTCATAAAATAAGTCAATTATAAAATTCTTCAAGTTCAATCACATTATTATGTCCACTTCTATAGCAGGTTGGCAAATTGATAACTTCTGTGCCTTCATTCCAAGTTCGATTCCTACCATCTAAGATAGTTATCAAAAAATTCAAGCTTTTAAAAACACAACATTCAAGTTAAGGTATAAATATTATATATTATTAAAATAACTTAATTTTTCTTTTTTCAATTAGACAATCTCCGATGTATTTTTATGTAGTGTTATAAAAACGTGTCTCTAACAAGAGGAGTGTTTCAACTCTGTGAGTGAGTATTTTCAACTCTGGACTCAGTCGAGCTGATGATAACGAGAATGTGAGAGCAAGTTTTGACAGATTTAGAGAAGAAATTTAATTTTGTAGATGAAAATATAAATGGAAACTAATAAACTATTAGTACTTCTCACATATATGATATCATAAGATGTTTAGGCTGTAAAGAGGGTACAAAGTTTGATAGTACCTACACCATAGGTACAATTTTGGAGAAGAAATTCAAGGCTTCCAAGTTGAAGTCAATCCTTTCTATGAATATTCATAATTATTTTGTATAAATTTTAACAACATAAATATTTATGATAGCCAATACTAAACCCACTATGTGTGTATCTAGAAGTCAAATTAGGGTTGATTAAGTTTTGTTTTTTACACTCGTTTTTACACTTTACATTATAAATGCATTTGATACGGGAAGCAATTTAAGTTTATACTATAATTATTTTGTCTTGGTTATTTGAATAAAAAGTTTGGCTATAACTCATTCGTTCAAGTGAAGGACTATGTTTTTCTACTTTTCATTTGTATTTTGATATTTGTTTATAAAGTAAATAATATCATTGCACAAATATTTTGGGTAATGGCAGCAATCTTTTTAATGGTTTGAAGAGAATATTTCAACATTTGATTGAGCATTGAGTAAATTTTTTTCAGGATTGTCCTGATTTATTGAACTTTTATACAATATAGTACTATTTGTATTGTTTGATACATTTCTGCATGTAAATAAATATGTAAATACAAAAAAAAACTCACTACAGTACACGTATTCTTAATTTGATTGAAAAAATTGAATGACAAAACTAAAGTGATTGCTTCCACTGTAATAAAATGAATATGATGTAGGTATAATATAGATATATAAAGGATAGTGTAACTGAGATAGATGCTATCATGGTTAGGGCCGGCCTTTAAGCAGGGTTACCAATGTGCCCATGTAATATGAAGAGATCAGAAAAGGATGCAATTAAAATATGGTTTTGTTTGAAATGTGGATACGTTACATTAGCGAGCGCATTGTTTTAAAATAGATAAATAAGTAAATTGATAAATGGGGTCGGGCCATCAAGGTACCTGATATTTGCCCTAAAGCCGGCTCCGGTCATGGTGCATGAAGTATAGAGGTGTAGAGGTGTAATAGGTGGTGGTGTGTTGTGTGGCAGGGCGCGGGGCTGGGCTCGGTGCAGGCCAAGGTGGAGGCTGGAGTAGGAAGGTCCAAGCCACAGGCCTGCAAGCTCTGCGGGAAGATGCTCTCCTCACCTTCCTCTTACTATGTGCACATGAAGCTGCACTCGGGGATCAAACCATTCGCATGCACGGTGAGACATATATCACAACATTCATAACCATTCCCTGATTTGATATTATCTTATCACATTCACTAGATCTCACTCACTATCACGCTGCCTACATTTGTCTATTACATTCACATCTTGGATATATGTTTTGTTTAAAGAAAAAATGTATATCTAACAAACACCTCCTCAATATGAATAATTCATTATTATCTTTTGTTATAAACTATAAACTTAGTTGAGCACACTTGTATACAAACATTTAACTTAATAAGTAATTAAAGATTATGCAACAGAAACTGTGTATAGCCGGTTTTAGGGAGGTGCCTTGGGTTCGAGTGGCCTAAACTTTTCTGTGTGATTGGCTACAATACAATATTATTTTCATACAGTGCGCTTCATTTTCTTGGGTACTTTTGATGGCCATTCATTTAATATTTAGCCTCTTTTTGTGTTTGTGTATATCTATCTATCTATCTATCATTAGAGGTTCACATCGATGGTATATATCATTTTATGATCTTATCTTAATATTTGTATTTATAAATGGTTTTCTGTTTTATTTTTATTTTCTATACAATTATTTAAACTTCAAAAAATTATCACTTGAGTTCATATTGATCTTACATGTAAAAATAAAATTTCAGAGTTATTATACACTTACATCAGGTTTGATTTAAAATTTATACTTTGACTTGTATATTAAAAAATAATAAATATTATTTTATGAATATATTAGGTATGTTTTAATGTACATGTTAACAGTATTCAATAGTGAATGTATTAATATTCTCAATATATGTATGTTTATACTTTGTATTTAGATTGGTTTGATACAGTTGCATTATTTAAATGTTGGTTTAGGTGTGTGATGCAGCATTCTGTAGAAAGCCATACTTGGAAGTGCACATGCGCACCCACACTGGTGAGAGACCCTTTCAGTGTGAACTATGTCTCAAGCGTTTCACACAGAAGTCCAGCCTCAACACGCACAAGAGAGTGCACACAGGTAACATATTTTGCACGCACATATCATTCACCACACAATAATTATCTCACAAAAAATACTTTAAATGGACTGTCATTATGTATTTTCTATATACATTATTATTTTTGTTAAAAGACAAAATCAACAAGAAACATCAATTTAAATTATGTTTGACTATTCAATTATAATCTAATTTTTATTTAATCTAGACTAACTTCAATATACCTAACATGCATAATGACAAAATATATATTTATATAATTTGCAATCCTTTTGCTTCTTTTTGTTTTTGTCATAGCTTTTTTGGTGAGATTAAATCCAATCAAATGTGATATTGGATCTTGTCTTACCATTTTAATTTATTATAAAATTTTTATTATTATTTATCGAGGCAGGTATCTTTTATATTTCAACAAAGATAAAGAAGTTGGAATAAAAAAGGGGGTCCATACCTAAAAGTCTATACAAAAAACAAATACCAAAATACTATCCAATTCGCGGCCAATTTAAATTTGTCACAGACTGCAGTATTGACAACAGAACGACATAAATAAATACTTATTTTTGTCCAATGGCAATATTGAAGTTAGCAAATGACGATTGAATTAGGGATGGGGTCAAATCGTTTTAATACTATTTTCAAATTTAATATATTCAATTTATTATTATGACAAATGAACAAAGGCAATATAATATAATAAAATATCATTGACAAGCAAAAATGTTACAAAAAAATGAAGGATCTCATTAAAACATTATAAAGACATCATTTGACAATCTTAATATCTCAATATTGACAAAGTTGGAATATATATTAATTTATAGGAGAACCAGGAAATCTGGCACCTACCAGGTTTATACGACCTGTCATTGACTGGATTACATTATCACTTTTAGCCCTTGTGCAACGTTCACCAATTACGCATCTTTACTGACTCGCCTTATTTCTATTGAGATATTAAGATTGTAATATAATATCATTGTCAACAATCACTTCTTCCTTTTTTTAAATAACTTTATACTAGCCTAACTAAAGAAAAATTGGATAGTGATATTTTTAGATTTATAAAATAATATAAAATTTAATTAAAAAGAATATTTATTTAATTAACATTGATTACAAAAGTTTACATATTATTAGTACATAAAAAAGTGCTAAGAAAGATAGGAGGAGACAGCACAGAGAGCTCGCAGAGATGTCGAGTGTATTAAAGAAAGCGTTGTACACACGGCAGGGAAAGCTAGGTAGGCAAGCATAGTAGTTGATTAGTACATTCTGAGTGTAGTTGTTATTACACTTAGGTATTTAAAAAGTATTAAGATATCTGGTTGTTCTGCCCGGACGGTTCTTTTCATCAAGTCTGTGGAATTTAAAAAATTGTTTACCAACTTAAACAAATGTATGTATAATATCAATTAGAGACCTGCGGTTTGGCAGAATTACTAAATTATGATAATCGATTGATTCAGCAAGAGACCAAGGAGAAAATCAAGATGAGAAGCAAACTTTCGCTGGATTCTGTTGATATTCGTTGTATAGTGAGGATTCCAAACCACAGATCCACACTCCAAACTACTCCTAACAAGAGATTTGTAAAGGACCTTCAGGGTAACAACTGATCTAAATGGCTTAGAAACTTAAAACAAACCCACACATTTCATAAGCTTTATCAACAATTTAATTTATATGAGATTTGAACAATAGCTTGTTATCACTGCCTGATGTCTATTGGTCAAATAGGACCTAACCCATCGTAACAAGTCTCCATGAATTCCATAATATTCTAACTTATGGAGTAAGATTTTATGGTTTATTTTGTCAAAAGCCTTGGAGTAGTCAGTGTAAATGGTGTCAATTTGGGAATGATCACTCATTGTATTCAAAACAAAATCTGTGAGGTTCAAAAGATTTGACTGCACAGACCTTCCCCTCACTAAACCGTGTTGATTAGGAAGTATGAGATTATTTATTGCTGGAGCAAGCTGATTTACAATTAACATCTCCATTATCTTACTTAAAGTTGATAACTTAGATATCGGACGATAGTTTATGATATTGTGTCTATCACTGGCATTGTGAATTTGAGTAATATTTGACCGATTTGACCCCATCTCTAATTCCAAGGTCATATGCTAACTTCAACATTGCCATTTTGCAAAAATACAGTACTTATTTTTGTCTTCCTATTGTCAATACAATTTAACCTAGCCTCGAATTTGATTGCATTTTTGTTTGAAGAAAGGCGATTCCATAGTTTCATACCTTTATAATATGAATATTGTAAAATCAGACTATGTACAGGGTTTATGACTAAAATTATGACCAATTTTAATGCCTCTTTATGGTCAACTTTAGTGTTTTTTTTTTGTTAAATTCTTTATTTTGGCTGAAATATAATGAAACATCTTTGCTTGGGAAGATATACTTTTTTGCTTACATTTCCGCATATTAAAAATATTCCTATGTTACATATTTTCAATCAGATGTTGTTATTACATAATATTTTATTGTGTTTATTGGATTAGTGACCCTATTCATCTGATGAGATCTCAAATAAATAAGCTTAAACAGACTCAAAAAAACTTGGGACTGAAAATTCAAGTTTTCATGCAGTACAATGTAATTGATATTGATTTAATTCGAAAAAGATCACTCATTTTTTTTCTAGTATTATTGATGATATATGTTTTCATTTGGGCACACTTGTTCTCTTTCATTTTGAACAATGTTGTAATTTTAATTTTACAAGTCAAATTTTTCAATGTAATTTTTTGTTTTCAAATAAAATATTCATTTATTATAAAAATATCTTTCCAAGGATAATTTTCATTAAATACTATATTATTATGTATATAGATTCTGTAATAAAAGTTTAGGTAACAAATTGGTTAGTTTTTTTTTATCTATATTACAATACTTCCGTAACTGTATGAATAACAGATATGATTAGTAAATCAAATTATATAGAAATGATTGATTATCATATTTATTCAGTTGAAATTTATAAAGTTAATAGATTTTCCCTTAATTTAAAAAATCTTTATTTCAGTTTTATCAGTTAAATTTTTTTCATAATGGTATAAAACACCGATTATATTTAAAAAAAGACTTACTTACAATTTGTCTTGTATTTTCATTTGCTGCTTATTTTTTTTTTTTTGATATTTCAAGATTATTGACAAAAGTGTTGTACTTATAAAAATATTATAATTATACTGATTGTGTATTCACACTGCACCCAGTCCCAGTTTACATGATTAGTTAGATATTTATATAAAAGATATTTGGTATGTAGTTGAGTGTGGATGTGTCTATTTTTTTAGTTAGATTAGTAGACCAACTATGAACATTTACATATATCAATTTTCATTTGCACATTGTTCTTTTTATTGTTAAATTAAAATACATTCTTACTGACAAACTTTTAATATATCAAAAGAGATGAAGTTGGGATATTATAGAAGAACCAGGAACTTAAGGCACCTACAGGGCTTACGGCCTGTCATCGGCTGGTTTACGTGACCACAGGTCGTAAGCCCTGTAGGTGCCTTGAGTTCGGTTCTTCTATAATATGACAACTTTGTCTCTATTGAGATATTAAAAGTTTGTCAATAAAATTATCATTTGACTCCCGATAGAGAAGAAAATCCAATGTTTGCGTATATGCAATTAAAAAAAATATTTGAATTAAAATACTTTCATTTCAATACTGTTTTGATTGAATTTCTTTTGAAACTTAATTCATTTCTCGATTTTGCAACAACCAATTATTTTAATTTTGCTTAGGTCAGTACATTGAAGCGTGAATAGCAACTTACTACTTATTTTTTTCTTTTGAATTTAAAGTTACATCTTCTGTAATATGAACTAACAATAGAGAGTGCAAATATCATTAGGTACTATTTTGTTTTATGAAGCTTATACAAAAAGATATTTTCGTGATTCATTTCTTCAGGACTATTTTGGATAACAAATGGTGGGGTGGATCCGGTTACTTTTAAAACCTCTGTCAAATTTTTTTGTCTCATTTCAAAATATACTCACTTTAATGTAAAATCGCTTGTAAATAGTGTCTGATTAAAGGCCAGATCTTGGCTGAAGCCGAAGGTTAGACTACTATATATATATATATATATATATATATATATATATATATATATATATATATATATATATATATATATATATATATATATATATATATATATATATATATATATATATATATATATATATATATATATATATATATATATATATATATATATATATATATATATGTAAAATCTAAGGTTTTCGCGAGTACAAAATATGTTATTATTAAGTATTTTGGGGATAACCCGCGTCAAATTATGATTCCCGAGAGAATCAGTCGTCTGCCGACGTTTCGTCTGAATCACATCAGACATTTTCTAAAGGCGCCTTGTTAATAAATTTTTGTCTCGAGGGATAGTGCACGCACGTCCGTTCGAGTCGAAAGCTTGGTAGTATATATATATATATATATATATATATATATATATATATATATATATATATATATATATATATATATATATATATATATATATATATATATATATATATATATATATATATATATATATATATATATATATATATATATATATATATATATATATATATATATATATATATATATATATATATATATATATATATATATATATATATATATATATATATATATATATATATATATATATATATATATAAACATATATATTTTATAATAATACTGTTAATAAACCATAAAAATATCAATACAAATTGTTGAGTTATTGTTTTACCTAATACTATGATCAGGTTTAACTGTTTAATCAATTCAATTGAGCCAAATTCGCATGCGTTATAAAAGTTTTAAAATTGACTTTTTACCGTTTTTATCAGCTGATAGAAAGCTTCGACCTGGGACAAAATTAAGCAGAAGGTGCTTATTTGGCTGAAGGTGGACGAAGCCAAAGGTTTGGTTGGACACTTTGTAAATTAACTTGTGTGTACATTTGTAGGTATAATGAAGTGTAAAATGAAAATAATATTTTGATGTTCATAGTTAGTCTCCAGAAATGATCAATGTGCTTGGATTATGCTGTGAATGAGTTTTATTTTTGTAAGAAGGTTTTATTGTATACTTGATAGGAAACTAATAAACATTACTATTGATTATTAGGAACTAAACGGACTTGCCTATAGAAACAAATAAATATTTTTTTTAAATGTCAATAAACTTGACATATAGAAAGTTTTTGTTATAATTTGCACCAACAAATAATCATTTTCATGAATAACTTTTTGACTGATTTCTATTTGGATATTCACATATTCACATATTATCTATTATAAAATGAAAATGTTTGTGTTCAAGTGAAGTGAATGCAGTTTCTCAGTACAGTACCTGTATTTTGCTTGTTATTTTTATTTTAATCAAAGTATGTTTTACAAATTTTATTCACAATAGAAATATGATTATACAATGTTGTTTGTTTCTGGGATATTCTGTCTTTTTTGATTAGGCTTTTGAAGTAATATAATTTTGTATCAAATATATTGGTTTGATTATTCCAACTTACACTGCAGAACAGCTCAGAAACCAGACAACAATATAAACACTGATGCTATTTTTTATGTTTTTGAAATATTATAGAATCAATAGGGAGTTTTTTTAACTAGTATTTTGTATTGAAAATAAATTTATTAACAAACACATACAAGTTATGTTATTCCTATAATTTTTATTAAATATTTATCCAAAACTTTCGTTAATTAGAATAAATTTAAATGTTTGGGATTTAATTCAATTACATGTATCATTTGACACTAATCTCCAACAAAAGTTTTGGTATATTATGATAATACGAATATATTTTTGCTATTATTATATTATTATGGCATTCTTTGTAACTGGCTGATATAATCAAATTTATTTGTTACTTTTTAGATTTTTGTGTAAATAACTCATTTCAAACATTGAAATATGATTGTGTATAGAATCTTTTATTTACTTGTTTGTTGTTATCTTCATTAATTTCACTAAATGAAAGTGCTCTAGATCTTGAAAAAATTGAATAAAATGTTATTACACTCAATAGCTTTTTTTTATCTTGAAACACATGTTTTATTATTTCTCTGAAATTTCGTCTGTTGTCACTAGGCATTGCACCCATCAGCATTTTCAAGCAGGATTTTTGCAGATTTTCTTGAAAATTGCTGGATCCAGCGATTTTTGATAATATTCTCATACTTAGACAACATAGTTGTATTCATATTTACAAGTATATTTTATTCAATTAAAAATAGTATAAATAAGTCACATCTCTCCATAATTTTCTTTGTTTTGTCGTTTAAAATTATTATATTGATTAATGTTTATGTACATTAAGCAAAAAAAATATCTATGACAATGACTTTTTTATCAATATTGCTAAATTTCCAAATGTCTTACTTGGATAATCGTTTTATAATTTTAAATCGTAATGAATTCATTGTGGATCCACAGTGCTGGATCCAGCAATTGCAATTCCTAGTTGTCACATTATAGTATGTATACAGAGAATCTAAAATCATTAATCACAAATATATAAGCCACTAAAAAGAGTGTTGTTATTAAATATTTTTTTAATAGAAATATATTCAATGTAATAATAGTCATATATTTATAATTTCCTCTTATGTCTGTGGTTATTTTGCCACATTAAAAAAAAACATTTTAACGTACCACATGTCTGAGAAGAGTTAAACGACTCCATTGACAATGATTTAAATATTACTTTATACATTTTTTGATAATTTATTTTATATTATATATAAATCAAAATGTATTTCAAAGATTATTTGTTCAATTGTTTGTTTGTCTTAATTATTATAGTAAAATCCAATATTTGGATGATGCATTTATGCAAAAATCAGGTACTGGAGCAATGTTTATTCCATTGAACTTGAGTTGAGTCAATAGTTTTTGAGTATAACATAATTGTGATGAAAATTGTTGTATAAATGTTGTATGGGTATGGATGAGTTGTGTGAGGCGTGATGGGGTGGGTGCAGGTAGTGGAGAAGTAGTGGAGAATGGTGTCTTGATAAGAGGTGGTTGTGGCTTGTAGATGAGCACATGCGATCTCTGCTGCTGAAGGAGCGCCCCCACCAGTGTGACGTGTGCCAGATGAGGTTCACCCAGAGCTCCAGCCTCGGCCGCCACAAGAAAATACATACGGGTAATGTGGCCACAACCTACCCCGACTTAATAATTAGATACTATTCATTCATTCTGTTACATTCACTTTTATAGATACATGTTACTTTGCAATTATTCTCACTCCACTCTACCGTTAACTATTGTAGTGTATGCTTATATGGATAATGTTAAAATGTTTGGGATTTTGAGCGTATCGGAGGCTGTGCGCTGGTTCTTATTATGGGATGGTTTGGTTTAGAGGAGCACAGGCGAGCGCTGCTGGCTAAGGAACGTCCCTACCAGTGCGAGATCTGCTTTGTACGCTTCACTCAGAAGTCCAGCCTGGGACGACATGGAAAAATACATACGGGTGGGTTCCATACTTCTTAGGCATAACTTATACGTGATGAAAGATTTTGAGGCAGAACGGTTGGTTCTCTTGTTCTCTCCCTATGAATAGTTTTTGAGTATTAATCGCCTATATATAATAACCTCCCCATGAAAGAGAATATGAATGACACATGTATGTTACAGTACTACAGTAGTGTCCGATAGATTTGATAATTTACATAGAAACATACAAGAGTCTAAAGTATTATGTGTACTTTGTAGAGGAGCACAGGCGTGCTCTGTTAGACAAAGTGAGGCCATACCAGTGCCACGTCTGTTTCATGAGGTTCACTCAGAAGTCCAGCCTCAACCGTCATGGAAAAGTACATACCGGTAGGCATTCTTTATCCTTGCGTTACGTTAATTAGTATACTTGTGGTCTACACTACGTGGGCCGCACTACCTCATTTTGTTGAAATATAAGCATTAGCTGCACTAATTCGGGCTTAGCGTGAGAGTTTGAGCGAAGTCGTTTTGTGCATTATAGAGGAACACATGCGTTCGCTGATCAACAAAGTGCGTCCGTTCCGATGCGAGGTCTGTGACAAACGCTTCACACAGAAGTCCAGCCTGGGCACACATAGGCGCATACATACCGGTGGGTTCCCTTTTATCTACCTTTCTACTACTACTACTATCTATCCAGTTAAAGCTCTATCCTACCATACCTTACCTTACCTATCTTGCCCCACTATCGCCCGGTTTTCATTTGATATCAAAGATCCATATTATAATGTATTGTATACATAATCATGCATACATAACTTATATTATATCATGTAGATGCTCCATTTCATTATCGATCTGCTTCAAATGAAAATTGGACAACAATTTGAGGCAACTCATATTGTGAATAGTTTTTGAGTGTGTATGCTTCATGTTAAGGATATATAATGTTTATGTAAATTGGAACAGTGCATTATAGAATGTCCTGTTGGAATATGTTGGAATATTACAAATGGTGTGAATGTTTAATGTTTGGAAATTAGGAACTGTCTGTACACATTGCCTCAGCTTAGACAAAATGTTTAAACCAAATCATTAACATGAATGTTTTTTCCACAACTTCCAGCGGTTAATGTAATTAATGATTAAGTATAACAATAAAATAAATAATAAATTGAATTCACTATTATTCACGATTTTGTCAAAATTATGATTCTATACTCAAAAACTATTCACAACTTGGCACAAGCATGCAATGGAAATTAACTGCCTTTCATTGGACGTTTGGCAATGATGGACAAATAATGACTTGCATTTAGTACAAAAGAATGTAAAGTATTAAAGACATCATTGCCAATGGTGTGCCATGTGATGTAGTATATACATATAATAAGAGATTGCAGGCAAGATTGCCTGTCGTGTAAATAGAATAGAATACAATAGAATAGAGAGACAATAGAGGTGCTGATGATCTGATGTTATTTGTCCATCTGGCGCTGCTGTGACAGGGGAGCGTCCATTCCAGTGCACCGTCTGCCTCAAGTCATTCACACAGAAGTGCGCGCTCAATTTGCACGAAAAAATACATACGGGTTAGTAGCCCACATACCTATATATACCTATCTATATATTATATATCTATAATAACAAATCTTTCATTTCTTCATCATGTTTCCCAGCTTCTTATACTCACTTATTGCCTATATACTTTGGTACAAAACACTGTTTAATTCATTTTGTAATAATAATAATATAAACCAACTTATTTATAGTTAGTAAATATGTACTTATGCTGGTGTCCAATTACTCTCAATTCAAATCAATGATTATAAAACATCTTTTAATTTCTTTCTTTTACCATTTTTTTTTTATTATTTGAGTTTTTTTTATAATTTGTTATTTCTCATTTTGTTCAAATGAAACTTATGCAAAAACCAATAATGCATTCATTCAATTGTATTATTTTTGATTGCTATGAATATCCTATTACAAAGTATATTTATTTACGATAGTAATGAATGCGTTATATGGTTGTTGCGATGTATCGCTCGTGTGTGTGTGTTAGTGTGTATACACACATGGGTGTATAGTTGTGCGCACAGTCGGTGGCGCCACTAACTAGTGTGTGTTATGTGGGGGCAGTCCAGGGGCGGCCGTTCCAGTGCGGAGCTTGCCCTGCAGCCTTCACCTGCAAGCAGTACCTGGAGATACACAACCGCACTCACACAGGGGAGCGTCCCTACCAGTGCAGCCTCTGTCCCAAGTCCTTCGCACAGAAGTCCACACTCAACGTACACAAGCGCACGCACTCAGGTACGTCTGGCCCGCTGCCCGCCCCTGACTCCGCCCCTCCCTCCCTCTCCCTGCCGCCACCACACTCCCCACCACAGGGGCGGGGCGGGGAGGGTGCCCTAACCACTTGTGTTGTGCGCGCAGTCCAGGGGCGCCCCTTCCAGTGCCTGCAGTGTCCCGCAGCCTTCACCTGCAAGCAGTACCTCGAGATACACAACCGCACACACACCGGAGAACGACCCTACCAGTGCGACATCTGCCTCAAGAGATTCGCACAGAAGTCAACTTTGAACATACACAAGAGAACACACACAGGTACATTGATAGTATAATACTATCATATTATGTATATTTCTACCTACCTACCTACCTACCTACCTACATTATAATATATAGTCTGCCCTGCCCATCTTTAACTTTACTATCCATTCTATTATACATAAGTTACGACTTTGATAATACAATATATACAGGTTCAGTTCGGTTTCAGGTATGCAAGAGCGTCAGCCAAAGAATTGTAAGTGAAAAAAGACATAATCAATGGAACACACTTGTCTTTTGCTGGATGGCCTTGAGACTGAATTCTGAAAATGCGTCTATACATATAACATATTATTCATGAAATATGTTAAACCTGAGTCTGAGCGGAGCCTATATCATTTTTTTTTCAAATGATTTATGAATATTTATGAAACATAAAATACTTTTACATTGATTTTTTCAAATGTAAATTGGATGTGTTGTAATTTTTTAGCATTTAACACTATCCATATCTTATACACAATGACTTTTGGTCATTTTAATTACAATTTTGAGTGTATAAAATATTTATTCTCAAAAGAGTATGTATATATCATGTTTTTATTAGATATATTTTAGTTATTATTACAATTTTGAAATACCTTCTCTATATCTTATTAAAAAAATATTTAGAACTTGTATCCCAGAAAAAAAAATGTGTACATATTCATATACCGTATAAATCAGGTTTAGAACTTGGAAAATAAGAGTAAATATATTGTAATGAAGTTGCTTTATTGGGATGGAAAAAATTGAAATTAAGATTCATAAAAACATAACGTGCTGAACCTGTCCATTATGATTTATTTCATTTATGGAATATTATGAGGGTGTACATGTAATTTTATAGTTGCATAAAGATCTTATTTCTATGGTATGAAGAACAATCTACACCCAACATTTTATTTTACTGAACAATCTGTAACCGTATTGTGTATTATGAGAAATTGTGTGGAAAAGTGATGTTAATAGAAATGTATCGATTTTTTTAATGTTTTAGTTCTCATATCTCAATCAATCATTTTAACTGGTACATTAGTTAAAATCTGATTGTCTTATACTAGAGGGATGCAGGATATTTTGATGATTTATATGATTAAATTACTATAGGTATATACGGTAATTTTATGTCTTTTACTAGAGGGAAGTAGGATATTTTGATGATTTATATAAGTGATAGGCAAACTTTTTAAGGGGAAGGGCAGATAAAATAAAAAATTATCCTTCGGGTCAAAAAAATATGAACAAACAGATTTTTATAAGTGATAAAACTTTATTTTTGATTTTTGTATCACACACACCTTATATTATATATTATTAGAAAAAAAGTTACAAAAATTGATTATTCTCTAGAAGAGCATGGCTTATGTGACAGATGAAACGGTGAACGATTTATATGATTAAATAATTATAGGGATATTTGGAATTTTTATGTCTTACTAGAGGGATGTAGAATATTTTCACGATTTATATGATTAAATAATTATAGGGATATTCGGAATTTTTATGTCTTTTACTAGAGGGAAGTATAATATTTTCACGATTTATATGATAAATTATTATAGGGATATTCAATATTTTTGTTGTTTACTAGAGGGATGTTATGAAATTATTATAGGGATATTCAATATTTTTGTTGTTTACTAGAGGGATCTTGGATATTTTGATGGTTTATATGATAAATTATTATAGGGATATTCAATATTCTTGTCGTTTACTAGAGGGATGTTGGATATTTTGATGGTTTATATGATAAATTATTATAGGGATATTCAATATTCTTGTCGTTTACTAGAGGGATGTTGGATATTTTGATGGTTTATATGATAAATTATTATAGGGATATTCAATATTTTTGTTGTTTACTAGAGGGATCTTGGATATTTTGATGGTTTATATGATAAATTATTATAGGGATATTCAATATTTTTGTTGTTTACTAGAGGGATCTTGGATATTTTGATGGTTTATATGATAAATTATTATAGGGATATTCAATATTCTTGTCGTTTACTAGAGGGATGTTGGATATTTTGATGGTTTATATGATAAATTATTATAGGGATATTCAATATTCTTGTCGTTTACTAGAGGGATCTTGGATATTTTGATGGTTTATATGATAAATTATTATAGGGATATTCAATATTCTTGTCGTTTACTAGAGGGATCTTGGATATTTTGATGGTTTATATGATAAATTATTATAGGGATATTCAATATTTTTGTCGTTTACTAGAGGGATGTTGGACGTTTTGATGATTTATATTGAGGGATGAAATGCTATTTGTTTTAAGCAACATTTTTGCGATACTGACATTTGTATCTTTGAAGCCATCGCTGTATTTTTACTGAAAATTATACCAATATATCAAGAGATTTTTTTGAGGAATTGTGACCTTCCGCAGTTTAAAATATGGCCACTCATTTTTCTTTTTAATAATGTTTTTTAATATAAATATAAAATTTTGAATGGCTCTCCTGTAAAGTTATAAAATGTCACTTAATACAAATTGCCTTTCACCCCTCGATATGACAAATTACTGTAGGCATATACGGTATTTAGATGACGTATACATATAATTAAATTATTATAGGAATATACGGTATTTTGATGATGTATATTATTAAATTCATTATGCTGTCTTAATGTACATACAGAAAAAGTCTAGTGTGATACTTATTAGGTTTAACATTTATGATTTGTGCATTAAATTTTTGTATCTATAATCAGTTGACAATAAGTATATTTTAGGGTGACCATAATCATTAAATAACGTGACTGTTTATTGTTACAATGATTTTTTTATTATATAACTCTCTAAAAAAATAAGAGGACCTCATTAAGGAATATGCACTTTATGCATTACATAATATTTTCACATCTGCATATTTTAAAATACACAAACAAATGCTATGCTATGATGAGACATAATTATTGTGTAAATTTGTTTATAAAAAGGGGAGAATTCACAATCAGATAAATATTTCATTTTTTATTTTATTGATTTGCTAATAAAATTGTTTTTGATCTATTTATGCATGAAGATAAGTACCTTAATATAATATGTGTGTTTCCAGCTGCAGAAATATTATTGAGACATTCAAAATGAAATTAGAAGTTGATACATAACTTGAGAAAAAAATTGAATTTGATGATGAAAAAAAATATTTTGAATTTTATTTTATTTCCACAATATACCTGTAGCCTTGTTCTCTTTGTTATAATTCAAGTTTTATCACAAAATAACACATGGTTCTGTCAAAAAAAGAAATAGAAACGTGTAGTATTGCTCTCGCAATTATTATCTGTGATAAAACTTGTGCTATAAGAAAGAGAATTGAGCTTCTGGTAGTTTATTGTGCTTTCATTTTCCAAAAGTTACTATTGTTAGGATATTTTCTTTGCTTCTGAGTAGATGGAGCATGAACATCTTCTCATTTCTGTTTATGAACAATCCTTTATCATTTGCCTATTAAGTACATAATGCTTTTTCCTGTATGATAGAATTTTCGCAAGACAGAATAGTGGTATTGGAAATATAGTTTCAGTACACATTTATTAAAACTAAAATTGAGTTTGAAGTGTTGAAGTGAAGTGTAGTCAGTCAATATTTTTATGCAGTATGTTGACACATACATAATTGTTTTTATTTTGCTACCTTTTTATATTTCTTTGAAGTTAAGTACAAAACTATAGTAAGTATTATATTTTTTAATTGGCTATGTCATTACTGATTCAAACATATGTAATATCAGAAAAATACTAACTAATAAATTTAGTTTTAATTTTACATTAGTAAAGCAAAGAGTATTTTCACCCAGAAGTCTTGTAACTAACTTTTTTCATTTAGGTTATTTATGAAAGATATGCATACAAAATAATTACAATAAATTGCAGTGGTCATAACATTAGTGAATCTATTTTTGCCATGAATGAATTGACACTTTAAATTATACATTTTAATGCTAGATATACAATTCTTTTAGTGAAGTCAAGTTTTTCAATAATACAAGCAATCTTTTGGAGGTTGAACAATATTCTATAATATATATCATGTATTTTTAAAATATCAAACTCATTTATGGCAAAATGGACTTGATTCACTACTGTTTTGACCAATACAATTGTGTAGGACTTAAATAGATTTGTAGAAACACTCACACATATAAACATTATTTTAAATAAATATAAACAAAAAAATGTTTAAATGAAATATTTCCAACTAATATATTTTAAATAAATTTATAATTTCAACTACAGTAGATCTCCAATTATCCGAATGAATTGGGACCATGTCTGATCCGGATTACCATATGTCTTGATAATTAGATAATCACAAAATAATTGTACGGAATATGTACCGTACCATAAAAGTGCACTTTAGTTTAGTAACAAAAAATTGTTAATGAATGAGATATTAATTTTGAAATGGATTTCCATTCATCTAACACATAATCTTTATAACTGTTAATAAATGTTGTTTATATTTCTTAAAGTATAGTTCTTACATAAATATAATCAGTAGCTTTTTAGGCATCTTGTTTAGACTTGAGATGATTGATTGATTGATTGAAGTCTAAACAAGATGTATATGAAAATAAATTGTGAGAATTGTGAGCATGGACTGGACTGGTGATAAAGTATCACTTGTTAAGAAATAATTGTTTTTATGTTTTTAGTACTTAGGTAACCCATAATTATTTTGTAGTTGTTGATATTACCTATTATTATCAAATAATGAACATTTAGTATAACATTGAATTCATATTATAATGTTAGGTGATACAAAAGTAATTTTATTATATTTTCAGCTCTTTTATTTTTACATAAACAATGTAATTCTCCCCTTTTTGTGCTTTTATACTAATTATTTTATTGATTATATCATGTATACATATGTGTATATTATATAATCAATGTATATGTATAAGTACTATTTTTTTATGTATATATTTTATATTGAAATGTATTTTTTTGGATACATTGAAAATTTCACATACACACACCCACTACATATTTTTTTAGATATATATATATATATATATATATATATATATATATATATATATATATATATATATATATATATATATATATATATATATATATATATATATATATATATATATATATATATATATATATATATATATATATATATATATATATATATATATATATTATATATATCATATATATAAAGTATCTATCTTCTTTTGTAAATTTTTAATGAAGAGTAATATTTCAGAAATTCTTTAAAGGTATCTATTACAAATGTTTCATCTTTCTATGTTACAATATAATATGTATGTTGCTGTGAAAAGTTATTAAGAATTTTGATTTATGATATAGTGTCGTGATTTATTTTGTATCGGGTTTATAAATATTTTCTGAGTGACATTAAACATTTTAAATGCACTCTAATACAGTGTTCATTACCTACTTAGAAATATGTATGAGATTATTAATTACTTTTCACAGTATACTGGTCTAGTTTCACAGTATACTACTTATATAAATGTTCAAAAACAAATTAATTATAACTCATATATATTTTTAACTGAATATGAGCTGTAAAGTGTATCTAATTAAAACTTTTTTCAATTCAGTTTGTTACTTTTTTAAGTTTATTAAAACTTATTAGTTATATGAATAGAATAATCCAACTAAGATTCTGGGCAATAAAGGTGTTTCTGGACAAAGTATATAAGTAATTATTTTATCATGATGAAGAAGTAAAGATTTCAAATGTTGATTATCATATTACACTATTTAAGCTGGAAGAGATTTCCCATATATTGTCGGTTTGTTGGCTTTTTTTTGTTAAGACATGTTTATATTTTACATAGAAAATTTTTGCAGTATAAATAAGTGTTTATATATATATATATATATATATATATATATATATATATATATATATATATATATATATATATATATATATATATATATATATATATATATATATATATATATATATATATATATATATATATATATATATATATATATATATATATATATATATATATATATATATATATATATTTATCAAAGGAGATACTAAAGAATTATCCCTATATTTTTATTAATTGTTTATGTTTATGATTAAATACGTAATGTACCTTTATTTATAGTGTATATGGGAAATCTGTTCTGGGGTGATGTAAATTTTGGTGTTGTGTATGAATGATGGGAATGTGTATTGATTGTGTGGGCAGTGCAAGGGCGGCCATTCCAGTGTGTGCAGTGTCCAGCGGCGTTCACGTGCAAGCCCTACCTGGAGATACACATCAGGATACACACCGGGGAGAGGCCCTACCAGTGTGAACTCTGCCTCAAGCGCTTCGCACAAAAGTCCACGCTCAACATCCACAAGAGAATACACACCGGTACGATCCCTCAACATCCTATACCTGCTTTCCTTTCATAAGCAGTATAACCTTTCATCCAGGAACTATTGTCCGTTATTGAATTTTCTATTATATTATACATTTCACCTGTGTTTAAAAGATTAAAAATTTACAATGTACAATAAGTATAAATTATTGACACCAATTAAGTACAATGCATATCCTGTATTGCAAGTGCCTTTTCTTTACTGTACATTCTTATCTTATATCTAGGTCCTCCCGATCTAATGATGGATGTATAAGTGTGCATGTAATTCAATTGATTCGATTGTGTGTGTGTCTCTTTCCATCTGAAAAGCCTTCTGGCATTACCCCATTCATTCTGATAGGAGTTCCTGGATAATATTTATCTATTTCATAAAATCCTTCCCTTTCCCGTTAATTATACCTATAGTCGTAGTATATAATCATTTTGTCTTGCAGATCTGATGATTATGGGTTAAATTGCAATATTTTTTATATTCCACCAGTTCAAATATTTATTCAGATAATGATAGTTTAAAATTATTATTGCGCTTGAGGCGAGGTAAATCACATATTTTGATTTTATTTAAAATCACTATGGTATTCTTACTGTTCATCTATTTAATCAACGCTCTGAAGCATGTGATACAGTTGATAAAAATGTACTGTATCTTAAGTATTGGCCTTCCAAATGCCATTTTCATGTACACGAAGACTGAGATATTTTCTTTGAACGTGGCTTAATTTATTAATTCAATACATATTTTAGCTAACTGTTTTATTTCTGTATAGCCACCTCTTATTTGGATTATTCTTCACATTCCTTTATCACAGCATTCCTTTCCTTCACTCAAATAATTATTAGATAAATATTTGGTAATATTACGTGTTATATTTTGTAATGTTTTCAGGTGAACGTCCATATGCTTGTGACATTTGCCAGAAGAGGTTTGCTGTCAAAAGCTATGTCACTGCCCACAGGTAATTATAATATATTATATTAGTACCTACTACATAGTTCATGTTTCCTGAGTAGTCCTGACTTGTAATTACCTACAAGATTTATTTTCTCAATTATATTAATATCTTTGTATTCAAATAGACAAAGTTTTATTTCTTGAAATCGTATTATGATATGTATATCTCTCTAGTTATTTGAAAATTTAATTTCCATCGAGTCATGTAAAATAAAATATAAGTATATTTAAATCTCATGGATTATTGTGGTGTATATTCCTTACTTTTGTTGATGGACAACAGTGGCATGCATTAAATGTCATTGATTTTCAGGTATTAAGTAATTATACATAGTACAAAATGATTTTCAGATGGTCTCATGTAGCAGAGAAACCCTTGACTTGTGATAGATGTACTATGACATTTACATCCAAAACACAGTTTGCTCTGCACATTCGCACACATTCTTCTGGGCAGTGCTACGAGTGCAGTGTGTGTGGCAGGACTTTTGTTAGAGATAGTTATCTTATCAGGTTAGTACACATATATATATATATATATATATATATATATATATATATATATATATATATATATATATATATATATATATATATATATATATATATATATATATATATATATATATATATATATATATATATATATATATATATATATATATATATATATATATATATATCATCACTGGTATCTATCAGAAATAATATACAGTTATTAATACTGGTGCATCACGTTTGATAGTATTTTATTTTAAGAACTCAGTTTATTGAAATTTACTGACTCATTGTATACAATTATCGTTTTTTAGTGTCGTAAGAGCGGGGTAATTGAAAATCTAAGAGGCAAAGTAACATTTTGAATGTTGGTTACTGGAAGACTGGTTTCTGGAGATACTGGCATGTGTCTTGCTTCCCTTAATGTATGCAAGAAATGTGAATTGCACAAATGTTTTTAGTGGTAGTATCAGATGTGTATGACTAGGTCGATGTCATAAAATTATTAATTAGATCCCAAGGATACTTAAAAAGTATGAGCTTTAAGGAGTTCTAAAATTAGTCTTAAAGTACATATTTTTCATAAAAAAAAATTAATATGCAGTTTTGTCAAAGTGAAATGCTAAAAACAACAACACTTAGTAGGGAAGCCATACATTTGGCAATACTGTGTTAACAATGCAAGCGTTTTCCTGAAAGTTACTAGACTCACAATCAGTGTCAACACAACAGTTGCATGTTATCTTTAGTAGGGAAGCCATACATTTGTCAATACTGTGTTAACAATGCAAGCGTTTTCCTGAAAGTTACTAGACTCACAATCAGTGTCAACACAGCAGTTGCATGTTATCTTTAGTAGGGAAGCCATACATTTGGCAATACTGTGTTAACAATGCAAGCTTTTCCTGAAAGTTACTAGACTCACAATCAGTGTCAACACAGCAGTTGCATGTTATCTTTAGAAGCAGATGTACATGGTTTTTTTTTAATTAATTTATAGCAAGGTGTTTTTAGGTGATCCTAAAGTACTGTGTTCCTCCTGTATAGTATGTTTCATTTAAAAGTGCACTTCGTGGTTATATTGGTATGATTGCATTTGGTGTTATGCTTTAAAAACAGGATATTCCTTACAATTAAGGAAAAAAAATCTTTTTTGTAATTTTTACAAAAGTTATGAGAGCGGGTGTGTGTTGGGAAAGCATTTAATGTGATCACGACCTGAATAAAGGATTTAAGAAATTTATCCAGGTCGCAATACCTGCTCTAACACCCCCCTTCACCGACAGTCAGCAATAGAAACAATGAAACTCATGAAAATTTAATCTCAGGGTCATACCCAAATCATGAACTTGTATAAAGACAATTAATATCAAATAAATAAAATCAAATTAAATAGAAATAAAAGACGAATATGAAAGATTTGTTGTACTAGGTATATTGGGGAAATCAGGGAGACAACGCACTTTGAGATAATTACAATAAAAGACGAATATGAAAGATTTGTTGTACTAGGTATATTGGGGAAATCAGGGAGACAACGCACTTTGAGATAATTACAATAAAAGACGAATATGAAAGATTTGTTGTACTAGGTATATTGGGGAAATCAGGGAGACAACGCACTTTGAGATAATTACAATAAAAGACGAATATGAAAGATTTGTTGTACTAGGTATATTGGGGAAATCAGGGAGACAACGCACTTTGAGATAATTACAATTTATTTGAATAATTACAAATCATGGTGATTATATTATTATATAAATTTACTTAAACACAAGATAATATTTTAAATTGAAAAACTAAAATTGGATATGAAAATGAAAATTTAAATATTTAACGCGACAATAATGTAAAAATACAATGTGAATATGAAAAGATTCGATATTAAATGATCGTTAAGAATCAAAACTCAAATTTTACATAATTCATCATCTCGATCATACTCTAAGAACAATTTCATACAGCAATTAATATAAGAATAATTGTTGTGTTAAAATACATCTTAAAATTCATCCGGTTTCTAAATCTTTCAATGGCAGAATAATATCCTTTATATTACATTCTTTTATGGCGAGCAAACGAAGAATCAAATATTCAATTAAAAAAAATGAAAGAATTATATTGTCAGAGTAAGTGGTAACATATAAGGGACGGAATTTGGGATTACTGACATATCAGTATCCCAAATTTTGAATAAAATTATGAAACGTCCCACGCCATAGTTTCCCTCGTGACGGGCTTTAGGGCTGCACCAAATGAAAAAGAACACATAACCAATTGACCAGCTAAGCAACAAATTGCCACACGTCAAAAATCAACAAAGTGTGCTCGCGCAAAAATTAAAAATTCCCAAATGATTAAATTTTCCCTATAAACGAATTTAATAACATCACAGTTATTTCTGAAAAATTTGCACAAATCTTTTAAAAAATAAGTGTTTTGTTTAAAATAATATTCTATCATATAGGTAAATCTCAGATTTTTTTATTTTACTAGTTGCACGTGAGATCCAACTGTCGATGGCTTTAAATCCAAATAATTGAATATTTTAATATATTTTGTTTTCATATAAAAAAACATGTGTATCAGGATTTATAGTGTGGAGTTCAGTCCCCTTTTTACTACCCTAAATAGCTTGATGGTATGTATGTATGAAGATTAAGTATACACTAAGAGCCCCTGTAGATATTATGTATTCTGCCATACAAATTGTTAACAATATAACAGAAACTAATTTTGTTTGCAGATATTTTTTTTGAATCTTTTTTATATAAATTTCTCATAAAAATATTGTCTAATAAAAAAAGTTTGAGAAATCTTGGATTGAAGTTTTCAAAGTTCTAGCTTTTATAGTTTTTGAGATTTGTGGAATTATAAAAATAAAATTCAAATGTTGATTACACCCGAGTGGAACAAAAAATCGAAATTCTGAGTATGGAAGTTTTGTAGGCCTAAATTTTTCTTAATAAAATTAAATTTTTCATCTGAATTAAATTTTTCCTAAATTAACTTGCCTAAATTAAATTTTTCATCTGAAATATACCTATGCATCAAGCGGATCAAAAGTTATTAGGGGACATAGTTCTGAGTTGAACAAATCGACACTTTTGCACCCTGTACAAGTGGTGAGTTCTTCCAACCATATGGCAATTTCTTCCAACTAACCATTGTTTCCAGCCTAGAGAAGCAATATTTTCAAAATATTTATAATGTTTTCAGACACCATAACAGAGTTCACCGTGAGAATCATAGTAATATCTCTGCTAATAGCATCACAACAATCAATAGTGTTGCAACTAATACCAACACCTCAAGCGCATTTGATTCTCCTGGAGTTTGCGATCTCAGGTTAGAAATATTTCTTTACTTTTTTTTTCATTGTCATATTTATTATGTTTAAAGTTATCATTCAATTTACAGAGTTAGTAATTGTGACTAATAAATAGAAGAATGTTAAAAACAATGTTGATTCATATATATATATATATATATATATATATATATATATATATATATATATATATATATATATATATATATATATATATATATATATATATATATATGTTATAATATTTTTATCTCGGTTTTCCCGTGTCAGTAGGTCTTGACTAAGGCCATTTGTCTTCCGACGTTTCGCCTGAATATCACCAGGCATTTTCAAGGACTTAACGAAAAGCACGCGCGCTGCACACGATGGTAGACGTGTGTCGCGCGCGTGCTTTTCGTTAAGTCCTTGAAAATGCCTGGTGATATTCAGGCGAAACGTCGGAAGACAAATGGTCTTAGTCAAGACCTACTGACACGGGAAAACCGAGATAAAAATATTATAACATATTTCACCCGTGAAAACATCAAATATAACATATATATATATATATATATATATATATATATAGTTTATATATATATATATATCAGAATTGTAATGTTTAGTGTTAAAACCCTATAATACATTTTCTAAAATATACTTAAAACAGGATAGGATCTTGCGATGGTTATAGACAAATTTTGTCACCAAAAACTTAATATATTTTGTCCATTTTCAGTTTTGTGCCATTAGTGAACCGCTATGTGTCTAGTATGGGAGGAGGCGGTATGACATCTCAAGGGACGCAAGTCTCCTTACAGGACACACAACCCAAGCCGCATCCCCTGAGTCCATCGTCTATCGGTTCCCCACCTCCTTCTAACACTCCCACACCGGGGCCCATGCAGGCGCACACACCTACGCCGATGCCCATGCAGGCGCACACACCCACGCCGATGCCCATGCAGGCGCATACTCCTACTCCTATGCCCATGCAGGCACATACACCTACTCCGATGCCTATGCAGGCACATACCCCTACTCCCCTACCCATGCAGGCTCACACTCCTACGCCACTGCCCATGCAGGCTCATACACCAATTGCTCTCCAACAGCCATAACTAGTTTTTAACAGGTAAGAAAATAATATCTATTTATCTCTTTTTAGATAAATAAGAAGTATAATTTCATAATATGTTTATTGTAATGAATTGAAATTAATAAATAAATATGTTAAAATAATCTATAATATTAAATTATTCCTTAAAACTTTCTTTGATGGGACAGGTTGACACCATCTCTTATTGATTTATTCTTCTTATTTTTGGATCGGGTGGATGGCAGAGCGGTTAGCGCGCTGGGTTAGTAATCCAGTGGTCGCGAGTTCGAATGCCTCGACCGATCTCGTTCACCTATAGGACAAGCATTTATGCTTAGTTTAGGGAACGTAGGAAGATGTATATGTACTTGTTTAACAAGGACATATTCATTTTTTTTTTTAAAAAAAAAAAAATTTTCCCTCACCTTGTTCCCATTGTTTGGGGTCGGCTCTCCCTAATCTGCATGCGCCAGGTTACCCTCTCCCAGTGTTTTGTGGACATTGCTTCTCAGTTTTTATACGCAGGGCCCTATATGTATACATCTGGGAGTCATCTCTTACCACCGCATTCTACCCCTCCCTCATCTTTTCAGCTTAACCTCTCGTGTGCTCACGGTACGGATCCGTACCAAGGACATTATACCCCGTCGTGTGCTTACGGTACGGATCCGTACCAAGAGGTATTGTGTTTATTTTTTTCAATTTTAAATATTATGCAAGCAGTAAATAAGTTTTAGATTCGCTTGAATCTAATCCTAATGAATTATTTTACCATAAACAAAAAACATCCGGTCAAAATATGTGACTAATTCGTCATTCAATACCGTTGAAGTTCGACCAAGTTTGAATGTTTTGTACTGCGAGTCGAAGTTTTGTTTTTGTGGAAAAGAAAGACGTAAATAACTAGAAAATATAAGTTATTGTTATATTTCGTTACTATTTACTAAAATAAAGTGAGTGCGTAAATAAAAATTGTAATTTTGTGTCATAAAAATCGAAAAAATCTTGTTAAAAATTTGAAACGGTAAAAACGAAGTGCGTAGTACAAATTTGTTCGAGTGTTTTCTACGTATAGAAGAGTACTTTGAGTGAACCACTTATTTCATTTTGAAGATAATTTTGTTGTGAACAAATATCCAACAGATTCCAATAAGTTTTTTACAATAAATTCAAATGGTGTGATAAAAATATTTTGCAATCGAGAAATTCATCATCAAACAACACACACACAAATGCAAACAAAGATGGCGGCTCCTTATCTGTATACAAAGACGGCCAGGGATATCACAATATTTGTTATATTTATTGTTTTTGATTTTGTATACATTTATTTAGCTTGTATACAAAATTTTAGTTACATGACAAATAAATATTCTTTGTTCTATTTTCACTTTTTACATAACAATTTTTATTATTTTTTTTGGCACCGTTTTTATTATTAATTAATTTATTTATTTATTTCAACTATTTGTACAAATAGTTGTACACTGGCGGGTTTATTGCCAAGCGGCAATTTCTTCCAACCAACCAGCCAGAGTTTTTGGCACCGTTTTTATTATTAATATATTTATTTATTTCAACTTTTTATACACGTTGCAAACTGAAAGAGCCCTTGAGGTGACCACGGTTGTCACTAAACGGCGCTTTATAAATTGTCCTTATTATTATTATTATTATTATATAAATAGTTTTACACTGACGGGTTTATTGCCAAGCGGCAATTTCTTCCAACCAACCAGCCAGAGTTTTTGGCACCGTTTTTATTATTAATATGTTTATTTATTTCAACTTTTTATACAAATTGTTTTACACTGACGGGTTTATTGCCAAGCGGCAATTTCTTCAAACCAACCAGTCAGGGTTTTTTTGACATATAGTTGTCATCTACACATTTGACTATCCCGTAAACTCGGGTTATAAAAAAATATGTAAATTGTATTTTGTTGCTTTTGTATTTTATTTTGACAGTTCTAAAGTAATTCTGTCAAAATAAATATTTGCAAAAAAAAAATAGCAACCATTTGTATTATACAATAAACTACATAAGTATAACTTTATGAGTTAAAAAAAATATTTTTTTTGTCAGTTTTTGACAGATAGTTGTCATCTACACATTATACTATTCCGTTAACTCGGGTTATATAAAAAATATCTAAATTGTATTTTGTAGCTTTTGTATTTTATTTTGACAGTTCTAAAGTAATTCTGTCAAAATAAATATTTGCAAAAAAAAAATTCAACCATTTGTATTTTACAATAAACTAAGTATAACTTTATGGGTTATAATTTTTTTTTTGTTTTGACAGATAGTTGTCATCTACACATTTTACTATCCCGTATACTCGGGTTATAAAAAAAATATGTAAATTGTATTTTGGGTTGTAAATTTTTTTTGACAATTTTTGTCTATCCCGTAAATTTTATTTATAATTTTTTTTAATGTCAACTGTATTTTGTTCTTTTTGTGCTATTGAATTTTATTTTTGACAAATTTTACATGTTGACAAAATAAACAAAAGTATTTTTTCTAGTTGTTTGTTTCATTTCAATTATTTATCAAAATAAATATGTTGTGAATCCCTGCCGCTATTGTTTGTGAGTCCCTTCTGTAAGGCCCGTCCAATAGCGAACGAGCATTGTGCCAGCGCCATCTTGAAATATTGCTGACCAATGCCAAACGTGCGCCAATTTCAAATTTTACCAATACATACGCAAGTAGTAGACCAAAGACAACCGAAACAAATGTTTTTTTGTTCACTTTTTTATTATTGACTGGTTAGAAATTTATTACGTCATATGATAGATATTTTTTTCTTCTTTCCAATGATATACAATATGTTGGGAATTTACATCAAGGTCATTTACAAGAGGCAATATCAAATTGTACTACTAAAATGGGGTTATGTTCAGTTTATTTGCCCTAAAATCAATTTTTCAATTTAGATTGTGAATTTTTATGTGGTATTTACGAAATACGATAACTAACTTGTGTAAAAAAGTGATTTCTAACATCCAAGACCAAATAATTACGTCTTGCGAGTATCTGAAAGTCAAGTTTGACGAAGTATAAAATGGCGTAAATGCGTATTTTTTTTGCAGTTTTCAAATCGGAAATAATAACTCATTTTCCTCTAAAGTATTTATTTTCTTTGCATCATATGATTGCTTTATTATCGCTCCAAGTAGAAAACATGAAAAATCGCGAATTGAAATAAAACATATATTGAAAATTCCTCGTTTATTGAGATGGGAACTGTTACAAGTTGAATTCTATATTCAATGGCCTATATAAAATAAATAAAACATGTGTTCACAATAAAAAATATTGTAAAAGGTTGGTTAGTTATCTAGCTTTAGATAATAACCGCAAATTTATTTCGTCCCGAAGCATAATTAATTAATTTTCATATAAATGTAAACACCTCCATACGGGCTGTCGAGATAACGATATACCCAAGCAGACGACCATTAAGCAATTTGCGCACAAGGTCAAACACACCAAGGGTTAAAGCTGTATCCATTCCTTACCTTGTCCAGCATTGACACCGCTGACACGCCTCTGAGTCTGATCTTCCAGCTTTATAGATGTCCAACATTCTGATCCATAGAGCAAGTATGGTCTTACACAGATCTTATATAGGTACTTTGTCCTTAGTCCAGACTGGCATTCTTCTGACACACAGTACATTTTATATTATTCTATGCTCTATCACTTTTAATCTTTTCATCCTTTGTGAGCACAGACCCTAAATATCTGAACTGTTCTACATGTTTTTTTGGGGTATCATTTATTTTTAGTGTACTTATGGGATGTGTATCTCCAGAGAAATTGTGTGCAACTAGAAGAATTCTGGTACATATCTTTCAGAATATCAACATAGCCCTCGGGTACTTTTTGTACTCTAATGGACTACCATACTAAATCCCTTGGAACTCCATTTTTTACTATTGAAAACCAAAGTACATAATACAAAAAATAAATACAAGTAAAAAATACAATTCAATAAAATTTAAAAATAATAATATCTAACATTTTTTTGTATAAACCACTGAGCCTGTTCTGAGCAGGCAGAACATTTCTGGCATTATAATATCAGAGAAAAATCATTTTGGACTTATTTCATTTTTTTTTTAATATCATACCTTTGAAATGCTTTTTATGCAGGTCTTTTTTATTGTTCTTATAATTTTCCGTAAGAATTCTCATGGTTTGTATTGCATCAATTGTTGATTTTTCACTTACAAAAACTTGCTGAATTTGGTGTTATGATTGTTAGATCCATAGTTTATAATATATTTCACAGCTCTATAATTTATACTCTCAGATATCCCCCTTATTCTTAAAGGTACAAGGAAGCTATTTCACCAGGAATTTGGAATACGGCTTTGCTCTAGAATTTAATTTAGTAGTTATGTATGCCAGTGAATACCATTGTCACCAAATACTTAGTTTCCAAATATCTACTGGTCAATATATTTCCAATGTTCAATGTAGCTATTCGTAGTTTGCAGTTCTGTTCTTAACCCATTTTACGCAGGTACCCGACAGTACATTTTAATGAAATTTTACAAATGATATATATTTACACTATTAAGAATATTCCGTAAAAAAAAATCGTATACTTTTGAAATTATGAGATATTGTGTTTTCGCAACGTCAGCGAGATACTGGGTTAAAATCACACAGTAATAAAATATGAAAATTCCAGTAAAATTATATACTTATATTTATTTTGAAAATATACCAACAAAACTGAACACAAATAAAATGCTAAAATATCATATTTTTACACCATAAATCATTATGTGCACAGTACTAAAATATCTATACCTATAAGAGTAAATAATTTTTACTTATCGTTGATGAAACTTTTCACTACATTCATTTCATGTAAGGCAACATAACTCATAAAAAAAACAAATATACGAATGCAGCACCTCTATCGTTTTTCATTTAAAAAAACACGAGATTAAACTTTGACTTGTCATAGTTTAATCTCAACGACATAGGCCTGATTCATCCCTCTTCTGGATGGAAGTTAGTACCTAACTCTGCGTTGGAGAGATGATCTGTGAGAGTTCTTTTCTTTTTTTTTCTTTTTTAATAAAAATGAATATGTCCTTGTTAAATAAGTACATATACATCTTCCTACGTTCCCTAAAATAAGCAAATAAATGCTTGTGCTATAGGTGAACGAAATCGGTCGAGGCAGGATTCGAACTCGCGACCACTGGATTACTAACCCAGCGCGCTAACCGCTCTGCCACCGACCCATCTAAAAAAGTTAAAAGCTGATCTCTTCTAATTTTTGGTGGTGATTAGTCAAACGTGGCAAGGGTTGCTCTACAAAGCGCAAATACGCCCAATTGTTAAATACACTAGTCACCTCTGAAGTGGCGCCCCCCAATACCTTTCATATCTGACAAGCACTACCCAGTCTCCCACGAAAAATCTCTCATTGATTTGTTGTATTTTCTTATTTGCCTTGTAGGTTATGGTTTATTTATAAGTACACACATATTTATCAATTTTCATTTTTCCAATTCAGATGAGGCAGTTTATCCAGAATGGTACCCAATATATGTATATGATCTGTTCATGATGAGCAGTTAGTGAACATGTACAAGACCTACGAGACAATCAGAACTATGTGTTGGTTGAAGTATCAGTCTACTGGCCGAGTGTCGCACCAAGTGTCTACAAATGGACATGTGTAAACACCATTTATGTTAAGAGATATATCTCTTTAGAACTTTATTGAATCATTTGTATAAAATTATAAGATTTTATTTTATCATTAGAATTTTAATGTGAAGGAACTAACAAAATATATTATTTATGAATACATTATATATATACATTTATATATATACGCAGATTGAGAATGTTATTTTTCGTATTGTTTCTATTTTATTCTAATCATTTATGTAGGTTACCTAAGTCAAAAATGTATACCATGGAGAATACGAGATATGTTTTAGTATTTGGTCTACTTGTAGAGCGAATAAAATACTAAGACACCAAGAAATATCATATGGACATTGCAATACTTTATATAACTACATAGTTGATATTGTAAGTAGTCGTAGGAATATATATTTTTGTGTTGAAACATTGTAATCTTGTTTCTTTTGGTGTATTTAGTTTAAAAAAAAAGAATTAAAAATTAAATCTTGTAGTTGGTTGAGGGGCAGTCTTCCAAGTTCAGAGCTCCTCACTCGTTGTTTCATGTGTTTTTCATAATGCAATGTGATATCTTCATATCCATTTGAGTGCAAATATTAAAATGAATATTATATTATAAATGAAATGTTGACACAAAACCTGGCACAAAGGCAATATAAAATAAATATAAAATGTAATAATCAAAATAAAATCTGCCTTTTCTTATCTTGTCAGACTTTTTGTAACACTAACTAATAATTTTGCGCAACATATTTTTCTAGTATTTGATATTATATTCTTAGAGAGTAGTGAGTGAAATGCCTCTTATTAAATAAATAAATAAATAGCTGTATTGTATGTCCATGTGTTATATTCTTGATTCAAGGTTACTTCAAACTGATATTAATAAACATCATTATAAAGAAAGGTAAGGAGAGTCCTTATCCTTGTTGTTGTTGCCAATAAATAATATAATGAATGGCATGTGATATATATGAGTTGCTGGTCTGGTGTGTTATGTACAGTTTTTATTCATCAAGTGAAATGAAATGAATATGATGTTTGTATTGGTTTGAAGTTTTACCTTTTACTGTGATCAGCGTATTTTTATGTGCTAGGACAATGAATGTTTTATATATGAGAATGCTAAATTGACTGAAAAGGAATGAAAGAGCAAGAGAATCAAAGATAAAGCCTATTTTTACAAGTTATGCAAGCCAAAATATATTTTTTCTTAACTTTTGGCCAAGGCAAAATGAATTAGCTAGTAATATCCCAATCACCTATTAGAATTAAGGATATTTTGAAATCAATAAAATCTTTGAAGAAAGACGCGGGAGTTAAGACAAGTACTTAGAATTTATTTGTTATCTTATTGACTATATCAGTGTCGTATCAGACCTGGATCAATTGTGGAGAATGGTTCACCAATCATCATTAATTTGTAATATTAATTTTATACATGTAAACTATGACATTTCAAATATTATACAGTAACTTTCTATAATGGAAAAACTCTACACATAGAATATAAGTACCAATATTTTTTTATACATACAAATGGACTGGATATTTCATTTTATGATACCATGAAACAGATTTAATTTTTTTATTTAAATGATTTTCATGTTTTTTTTTTACTATATTTTTGTCATTATTAATACTTTGTGTTTTTGAATTTATATTTTTTTTTATCACACATTCATTTAGTGCATACTGATCAACTGGCTGGCACAGATGTTCTTTTAATTAGTTTAGGCCAATCGTAAGAGTCCTGTTAATTCCATTTGTTTCATAACTGTGTATGTCTGCAGAATGATAACTGTATGTGTAGGTTTTCATCTTGTACTGTGTGATGTGAACATGTCCAAAATAGTTCCCTTCAAATAAACTATGAACAGCAAATTTACTACTGGAGCACTTTTTACTTCGCAAAATGTTCCAAGAACATGAAATGAATATATAGAACATGATAGTGTTAATGTACTGTGTGGGCTCTGCATATGGCAAGTGGAATTTGCATCAACAAAACTGTCTTAAACTCTTAATTATTATTTGAAACTGACATATATCTATATAGTGTAATTATATTTATAGATTTAGACTCATGTGTATGAATTGAAGAGTTTGCAAATGATCAGAAATTGGTATTTTACGTATAGTATATACATAGTTTATTATTGTTTGTGTAATAAAATTAGTTTGTTCTACTTTTTAACAACCAGCGTGAACTTAGCAGTACACGTATCAGTCGCCAACGAAACCTTTATGACAAATTTGTTAAACATTGTTAGAATGCTACTGCAATAGGTACTGTAAATAATGAATACCGAATATAAAACATATGACAGCTAGGGATATCGACAGCCGGATCTCATGTTTTACATGCAAATAGTTAAATAATAATACCCATAGATAGGACTACCCATGTACCATATTATTATTTAATGATGGTAAATGCGACAGATTGATGCAATAATGAATCATAATATAACAAATCGTAGTAGCATTCTTACAATGACTGTTACTGTTATATATGTGTGCTGCTAAGTTCATGCAGGATTTTTTTAAACATATTATCTTTATAATTTTGTCATTGTTTTTCTTAATTTCATAATTTTGTGTTTTATTATGATTAAATAATGAGTACATAATAATAATATAAATACACATTATGTAGTTAATAGTTTTGGTGTTCTATAAACCAAATTTGTCCTGGTCTGACATTATTTCTTGTCCTCGATTGTATTGTACATATTTATCAAATATGAAAGAAAAAAAATGAGTATTTTTTTATATTTTGGTAGCTCTGTATTAAAGTTTGCTATTTGATTTTTATGCTTATTATAATGATAATACAGAATGGCTTTAGGAAGCCAATGCTAAATGTAGTGTGATATTCATGTAGTCTTTTAAATCTTTTATACCTAAATAATTTTGAAATTATCCATTGTGCCATTAAATACTTTTTGTGATGCAGCTTGTAAAAGTACAGCACTACCATAATTGGTGTCCATAATTTATGGAATACAATGACATGGAGTCGTTTTTGTTAGATGTTTTAAAAACTAATTAAGAACTACAGTTAGAAGTATTTATAGAACTAACAGTGCAGTCAATGTGTTAGGACAGTTGAGATTGTGTGCAGTGTCCAGTACTTATTATCATCATCTCAGAACTGGATTGGATATAGATATGTATAATTTATTATATAAAACACACACAAAAGTCTGATCACCAATTTTGCAGACAAGAATAATATATACCACTGCGTGGTTTGGAGTCATTTGTTCTCTTTGTTAATTTTTCACATCGGTTTATAATATTTTGATCTGATAGGTTTACTAATGTCACTTATGTTTATGGCAAGGTATTGTTGACATTGTTGGAGAGCTGCTTCTACAAAGCAAATTATGTTATTACTTGATTAGCGGAGAAACCAAACATATCCGGGACTAGAGTCCGCATTTGGCAGGAGTGTATGGCTTGTGCCATACTTGATATACAAAATCATACTTCATCTAGAGATGTACTATTTTTACTAGTCCGTCAAGTATACTATCTGTCAAAAGTTACATTCATATTTACCTGTATTTTATATACACAATAATACATTTTTATATTTAGCTTTTATTAAACAAGTAAGCCATTGTTTTTGATTAATTATATAATTTAGAATTCATTTTATAAAATATGTTGCTTCGCTTCCAAAATAAATCCATTGCTTTGGTAATTTTTCAGTGAAGCTTCTATTATATTATTTCACTTTGCTTTTGATCTGATTTGATCGTTTGGTTTATAACATTATCATTTACTTTTTATTTTACACAATATATAGAATTTGACCTGTGGTTATTTGTGTTAAATCCATTTATGATGTAAATATATGCACATTAGCTATAAAAGTACATATTAAATATTATACAGATACATTATTCATTCATTATATTATTAACAATAGCGATCATTATACATATGTCAAAAATCTTTACTTAGCTCTTTTACGAACAACAAGTTTGTTATATTATTTTCTCATTTTGTTTTATAAATATTGTCATTCCAAACAGTGGATTCCAAATTGTTATTATTTTTATTTTTTCATAATTTGTGCAAGACATACAATCTGATAATCTCTAATATCACTTGTACAGTATAGGTATAAATATTATGTAGTTGTTACAATCATAAGACAACTGAGGGTATTACATAATAAATCACTGCAATTACAAAAAATTATACCTATGTAATATTATTAACAAATTAATAGGTTAGTATATTAATTATTTATAAAAATTGTAGAATATTTGTGTTAACAAACACATATGACATTATTAAATATTTCACATTATGATATGATTTTTATCTTGGTCATTCTTCAATGATGGATTGCAATAAGTTTAACATTATATGACAGGGGTGTATGACTCTTTTATTTCAAATAACTGTTAATATCATATTAATATATGTATGTCTATTATTCATTTAACAATTTATAATGAAGTTTGCATTCACATAATTAATAATTAAGATGGTAATTGTTTATTTTGCTTGAAATACTTCAGTTATATATTATTTTACTAACAAATTTCTTTTCTGATATTTGTGTTGTTTGAGATTGTCAGATTTTTCCTAAACAACTTGGCGATACAAATATTTATGTATTGGTATTATAAATATAATTTGCATAGTTATTTTTTTGAGCAAGGATTGTTTTGTCATATACATAATATGTAGTCACGTCGTCTTTAGATATATTGCTTTATTGTGATTTAAATTGATATACATACAAATATATTATATGCAATAGTTTCAGTGAAGCATTAGATATATAAAATGTATAAATAGGGAACTAACAAATTAACAATTAAATTACATAATATGTAATACAATGTAGCACTTCATTTAAAGAAATATTGATTTTTTTATTTAAAGATTTCCATAACAAAAATATATATAAATACATAACCACTGCATACAAAATTTTTTGATACAAAATTATATAATGTGCATTTACCAAATGAACAAACACTATATATATCATATTGAAACAATATGTGAAATAATCTTTATTATAAAATTTACTTTTGTAAAATAAAAGAAAACATGATTCTAATAGAAGTTGCCATGTAGTGGAGAAAAAAATAAATGTGCCATGAGTTTGGCTATTAATGACTTTTTTTTAATTTTTACATTACTGTCCTTAATATTGTCATGTCATCAAAGAAACCAAATTCTATTATTTTAATTTTCTTCTTACACAGCATTGGTTGAATAATATTAAAAACAATATACTATTAATAATGTTTAACTAACATTACCATTATAATCACACTTCCTCAAAAAAATTTGAAGATCAATGGCGTACATTATAATGTGTTTTATTAAGTTTGTTGACATTACAACTACATGGGTCAGCGATCGAAGTGTTACCAATTTCACGCTGCTGTATATGACAGTGCACTCAATTATTGACAAACGTTAGTCTGTTTTGTTATTAACAAGCCTACAGAAACATATAGTTTTACGTAGCAGTTAAAGAGAGTTATCGAAATGGAATCCAAACCCAAATGTTAAAACACTCGCACTTTGATGGCTAGCTTGAGGATTTGGTATTTTCTGATACCAAATTCTCAATATGTAAACAAAAAACGATTGTGTTTGGTTAGAGTGCAAATCAAAAGACAATTTACACCAGTGAATTGCTATGTGAAAACAAGGCCTGTATCAGGGATGGTTTGAACTGGGGTAACTGCCACAGAATGCTCACTGCTCGTTTTCATTGAATAGGGTGTAAAGTTAAATCAACAAATCTACTGTGAAAAGATTTTAAACGATGCTTTGTAACCTTGGGCTCATAATACAACATCCCATAAAGCCAGTGAAACCCAAAGGTTTTTACAAGAAAAAATCCCAAATTCATCTCCACAACAATGGCCATCATATTCCCCGGACTTAAACACAATGGATTTTTCCATATGGTCCATTCTGCAGGCCAAAGTATTAACTGAAAAATATGAGACAGTCAACGCCTTAAAGATAGCTCTTGACCGAGAATGGGACCAAATACCATCAGACTACATTTGTGCAGCCTTCTCGGACAGACTTGATGCTTTTATCTGCACTAAAGGTGACTACATCGAACAATAACATACTTTTTGTTAAATTTATAGATATAATAGATACAGATGATTTGAAAAACAAAGTCTATCCCGAACTGCAAACTAAGGTGAATAGAGAATGATTGTGTGAAAGGGCAATTTTGGCACTGATGAAAGAAACTTGGAACAAAATATTACAGTTATATTTCTTCAATATTACAGTTATCCAATACGTATGAGGTCCTAAGATAACATTTAAAAAATAAAAATTCAATGCCGAAGAAGTCGCGAGAATAAAATTAATATAAACAAAATTTCTATATCATAAAATAACTAAAATTATAAGTTTCATTTCAAATTGTCACTGTCAATTCTTTGGTGGAGTTTTACTGCTACTAATTGGAGACAAAAACTTTCTTGCTGGTGGCAATTCATTTTTAGGAATTTGGCCTTTTAATAGGTGACGTAGTTCAGAATTTTGTCGACGTAGCTGCATTACGTCTTCACTTACTTTTTGACGCTCTGAAAAATAGGAATATAATTTGTATTTCTAAATGTGACCAAATATATATTATTCTAAGGCAAAGGTCATTCTGGCCCACCACCCGCTACTGACAACAGGCCGCCACACGCAGCGTCTACATGCTATGTTTGAAAAAGTTTCACATTGGTCAATCTTACAGTCATTCGACTGTCGTCAGGCGCGGGTGGCGGACCAGAGCAACCATAGCCTTAAAAGATTCTCTTTCTATGACTAGTTGCATGTAACACATGGGATCCAACAACCGATGGCGATAGTACATATGTGTATAGTGGAAGAATCATGAAGGTATGATACTAGTAAGAATACATAAAAATTAATGTATGTTATAAATAAACATACCAAAATATAAAACCTTAAATAAAAATGATCAAATGTATTGAAATATTCTGTTTTCCTATACAAAACATGTATGTCTGGATAGGATAGTGTGGAGTTCAGTTTGTTTTTCCTTCCCCGAATAGATAAACAACTTGATGTTTATGCATATATGTAAGAAGATTAAGTATCAAACAATGAGTCCCCATGTAGATATTATATATTCTGCCATACAAATGGTATGAAATGATGTCGTCACTAAATTAAATTTTTACAAAAATTACAAAGAAAAAAAAAACAAAAATTCAGAATATAAAAGTTTTGTAGGCCTTAAATAATCCACATTTTCAGAAAATTTTGGGCTCTGTGCATATTCTTCGATGGCGGTACAGCCCAAATCGGACAACACAAAATATCTACCTATCCAGCGATTTTAACCACTACCCCTGAGAATCCAAACTCAAACGTGGGGGCTCCGCCAAGATCAGTAAAGGGGACAAGCCCCTGGGGCAAACCGATCAAGTTGGAGGGGCTTGTCCCCACCCATCGGTCCTCGTGTTGGCGTCCAAAGGTGCCAAGGACTACCACTGGGGGGCTCCGGTAACCTAAGCAGTCTTATATGGGTTGAGATATTTGGGGCTTCATAAATTTTATACAGTTCTTCATTTTTCTTTATGCGCCATTCATCTCCTGCCTTCACAGGACCACATATTCGGCGAAGGACTCTCCTTTCGAAAACATCTAATGCTTCTATGGATTTCACGGTCAGTGTCAGAGCCTCACATCCGTAAGTCAACACAGTCCTAATTATTGTCTTATATAATGTCAATTTAGTTTTCCTGTGGACGTTGGGAGACCTGAACACTGGCAATAAGGAAAAATATGTTTTATTGCCTGCTGATTTGCATTTGGCAACCACCAATGATCTAATAAAGCTCTGTGCATCAAGTTATAAGGGGGGGACACCCCAACTTAATTTTCAACCTGAATTCTGAGTTAATCCATGTATAGAAAATATATGATGCGAAGCCTCTAAGTTGGTGTTTTTTGGCTTCAAAGTTGGAAAAACCATGCAAAAAGTCCACTATGGTATACAATTTACACAGGGCTAAGGTTAATTCTGTTGATTTATTCAGAGGAATAAATTATTTCAAAAAAATAGACCATTGAAATAAGGCACATGACTGAGATGAAGTATAATATTTACCTTGTAAAATTGGCAAGTATTTTGATAATGCAAACATGAGGCCATCCCATAATTTATCTTTTTGAGGTGGTATCGCCTCTTTATATTGTTCCCAAAACATGGATACATCTTCTGTCTTCAAACTGCGAGATATCGCTGTATCCAATGTTGATATAGGAGGTCTGCAATAGTTAATTCTGATAAGTATTCCCCTATCTAAAATTTTTGAAAAATGTATCGGGATCTTTAGTCAGACATCTAAAAACTAAGCCACCAAGGCCAACATATTATATCTACTAATGTGAATTTATTGATTAAGATGGCTTACTTTTTGGACAGTATATCTGCTTGAACAATGCTTGATACAAATTCTTGTAAAGCATTTAGTACATGAACAGATGAAACTTTTAAGTCATGTCCATTTGCACACATTACTGTTATGCATTTTCTTGTGCATTCTGTTACAGCCTTATAAGTTGTGTCTTCTTGTTCATCCAATGAAAAAACATTTTTTTCTTCAACAGAAATACAAATATAATTGTTCAAATCATTCATCAAATTTACAATTTTTTTTACATACTTAATCGAAATATACTTGTGGTGGCAACCATACTATGCACTATCATTTACACCTAATGTTAAATTAAAATCAGTGGGTTGTGGCCAACACTAAACTCTCCACACCACAAATATTGACAATCTCAATATGGTAAAATATGCTTATGTTATATGAAATATTTTATTCATTCTAAATTTTACTACCAGGAATATAAATTTTATAACGATAGTATATTTTTATGTTAAGATAGACAAACATTTATTGCAGTATGGTGTAGAATGCTTATGTTGTATGAATTATGTTAATAAAAGCAGATAAATTTTGTTTTAAAGAACGCGAGAGCATTTTCAAAATTTTGACACATGATATCATATGAAGAATTTTTTTGTTATTTATGGAAAGCTAATCAGTTCTATGTTCAAGCTCTTTACATTATAACATGAAATCAAATTACTGAACGTTTCCATACATAGAAATTTATCTAATTACATTTTTATTCATACTAAATGTTACTACCAGGAATATAAATTTTCTTCCGATAGTATATTTTTATGTTAAGATAAACAAACTATTAATGCAGTATGGTGAAGAATGCTTATGTTGTATGAAATATTTTAATAAAAGCAGATAAATTTTGTTTCAAAGAGCGTTAGAGCATTTTGACAATTTTGACACGTGATATCATATGAAGAAATTTTATGATATCTATGAAAAGCTAATCAGTTCTAAGTTCAAGCTATTAATATTCTTCTATCAATATGAAATCAATGAACTGAACATTGCCAAATATAAAAAAATTCTCTTGTTACATATAAGTTTCATACAAAAATCTATTAAATAAAATATAATTTTTGAAACTGTTGAATATTTTTCTTTTAACATTGACCAACTTTGAATACAATTTTATGAAGATTCTTGGTGTTGTATAAATAGTTGAAACCAAATCAAAATATCTCTAATTTCCAGGTCGTGAGAGCATTTTTTCAGTTTTAATAGATGAAATCATAAAGAAACATTGAGAAAAAATGAACCGTTGTCTATGGAAAACTAATCAGCTCTAAGTTTATGGACTTAACACATGTGATATCAATATGAAGTCAATCGGACTTATAGTTTGGGCTGCAGAGAGGATACAAAAAAAAAACAACGTAAATGATGAATTCATAGAGAAGAAATCAAAAGTTGTCTATGGAAAACTAATCAGCTCTAGGTCTTTGCACTTTACACATATGATGTATAAAAGATAAATGCTACGGCGTACGGCGTATACGCCATACACACAAACACATCACGACGAAACTCATAGTGTGCATTCTCTACATGATACCCATTGAGAAATTGATGTAAAAAAAATATGCTTAAATTTTGCGAAATCATGACTCTCCCCTATTCCATAGTGTGGAGAGTAAAAAAACATAAGCACGCTAATGTTAAAATGAAATTCATGTAAGTAGGTGATGGAAATAATAATTTATAAAGATGAAAAAGGGTATGCCTATTCTGGCCTATTCAAAGGTTTTCAATTGCTTTCGTTTTTAGACATTGACATAGAAATTAGACAGTTTAAATTGATAAAATATTTGGATTTAAAATTAAAGGTATCTACTAAATGGTCATAATCCCTACCATAATATCTATTTTTTAACTATTTTTTTGTACATAATATAGACAAATAATAATGCACACTGGCAGGCCATTAGGCAATTTTTTCTAACCAACCAGATTACAAAGTATGACAAAATTGTATATGTACATCAACAATAGAATGTAAGCAAAAAAACACAAAAAAATTATATTATAAGTACCAAGATAAATATTAAAAACAAAAAAAAAGTCATAGCAAAAAAAAGGATTGGAAAAGAACAAGGAGAATATGTGCATTTATATGTATGTGGATATTTTTTTGGCCTAGTATCAATCAAAAACGAGAATGTTTTTAAGGAAATAATTGTTTTATTCACATCAACTTGTCAATTTTCTATTGTGATATTTTTCATTTTCGAACAATTTTGGTTGAAATTTTTTCAACAAATGAAATTTCATATTATGTACTGTGTTGTGAGCAAATATATATTTTCAAGTAAAATAACTTGGTGTTTGAGTGAAAAACTTGGTGATTATTTCGTCTAATTATAATGTTTTTACTAATTTTAAAGTATTTTCTGTGTAAATGTCACAATTTTTGCCAAAAAAGATCGATACATGCACGATACATGTAAAATTTTGTTAATTTTCATTGCCATGGTTACGATCAAATCCTCATACTAAATTTAGCGTGCAGTGTAATATCTATGTATGTATCTGGATATGTATTTTTTTCTGTTTGTGTCAAGTAAGGAAGTTTTCATGTTTTTAATTAATTTATTTATGGATTATCTAGATTTTTATTTATCTCCTAAAGGATTTTTTGAAACGATATACATGGAATTCATTTATGGACTGAAGGACCCCAACATGCTGAAATCTTGTTTACACACTTGCTTGATGATTTCTAAAGCGTGATGAGACCTCTCGTCTACCACGAGGAAACATCAAGCCAAGGTGTGGGGAAGAAAAGGAGAGACAAATGATGGCGACACTTAAAAATTGTTTTAGTACGGCGCTTTTTTATTTATAATATTCACAACTGGTCCATGGCAAAAAAAAAATAATTAAATAAAAACAACAGACAACAAATAAAACAGAAACACGTGGCATCTACTGAAACGAACTGTCAAACACACGCGAATACACGAAAAGACGCCGACCAGAATATACCGCCCCAGGGTCCAGCGACATCCTTCCTCCAGGCATGTCACTGTCTTCCACGTGGTGACTGTAGTTCGGTGGGGCCCAGCCTCTGCGTCAGGCTAGCAGGTCTTCCTCGTGTCCGGCGTGGTTTCTTCTTCTCCTCCTGATCTCCTCCTCCAGACCGTCACCCATGGCTGGCTCTGTGCCCCACGGCACGCTATGACGGCGCATCTCGACAGAGGTGGCATACCAGCTGGGGCCTCACCGGAGGCGAACCGACGCCCCAGACGACACGGATTGCCCCTCGTGGTCCAATCTGCGAGCCGCCGCGTTCCCTACGCGGTGGCCCCACACTGCGCTCTGCCCCCAACCTCCTGTCCTGTTGATGCCCTCATCTTGGTTCTGGGGCACCATCAGCGTCCATGCACGTGACGGGTCCTGTCAAAAAGAGCTCCTGCGTCGTAGAAAATATGGCCGCCATCGGGAGCACATGTCGACCGATGACGGCGTCACACCAAACCGTCCGTCTTCCACCAGAGTTAAACGCCAAGAGAGCGTGTGCCATAGCGCGTGCTAGCTGCTAGCTGCAAGTTTCGTTACTTGCCCGCAACGAGCGCTAGCTGCTTTTAGAAATGTTGCCGTGGAAAAAAAAATTAAAAATATTGTTTTTCGGCAAAATTTATTCTCAGGCATAACAAGCGGATGGGTTGTGTCCAACACCTAAACTCTTTCCAACGCTTATATTCAATTACATGTTAAACCATTTCCCATAGTCTAATCTTTCTGTTTTTTTTATACATACTTGCTTCCGAAGATAGTATATAAAAAACAAATGAGTTGTGTCCATATATACTACATTCTTTACTATGCTTTTATTCAATCTAATTTCAAACCACTTCCCAAAGTCCATTTCATGAGACTGAACGTAATGGACGGAGGGGACTGATTTTTTTAAAAACTTCCTTATGTTTGTTAATTTTTATTTGTTGTGTTGGATGTTTTTTACTCATTCAAATTTATATCAAACAATTACAAAAACGATTTTTTTATGAGTTGGCTCATTGCTTCACCTTCCTGAGCAGAGCCGGGTATTAAAAACTATTACAATAATTTACACAACTTTCAAGATTGGCACTAAAAAAGAGTATGTTGCCATTTGGCAATACTTTCACAGGTTGTGGGAAAGTGTTTACATATTATGTACATGTTCATAACACCTAAACTTTTAATATAATTTTCAATAAATAGTCTTAATTTCTTTATGGTCTTACCATGAAACTTTTGGCAGTCTAATATTTGTTCTACTTCATCTACCAATAATTTTTCAGATTTAGTCACTTTTATTTCGTGGTCACCCGATCCTTTCCTACAATCAAATTTTACATCAATTATGTATATACTGTGCTTAGCTTCATATATCTTATTCTTATTCATATATATATGTAATTACTATTCATTATATCTAAAGTAATAAAGCAATCAAAATGTTAGTGTATGTGTGTGTGTATGTGTGTGTTTGTCTCACGCCTTCTGAAAAACCAAGAGCATCTAAAAATCTAATTTATGTGCGAACGTGTACCAGTATACCTGATGCAGTGTCACGCTAAAAATAATGCGATAAAAATGCTGAATTTTAAAAATATTTCAATAATTATTTTTTTCATACAAAATTTTCCAAGTCATATCTGTCAAAAAAGTGTACATTTTGCACGCAAATATCTGTTAGTTTAAAAGTTAGAAGTACGTATTTACACGAAGAAAATATATTTTCAAGTATAACTTAGCGTTTAAGTGAAAAACATGGTGAATATTTTGTATAATTATAATGTTTAACTTATTTTTAAAGTAAGCGTTTTGTACAAATGTACATATAACCCCGCCATTTTAATATCTTTTCATACGATATTTAATTTTCCTACCGAATGAATATGTTCTTTAAAATAATATACCTTTGAAATAAATGTGATTATGAAATAATAAAATGAAACACAAGACATTACAGCAAGTTTTAAGACATATATTGTAAAAGTCTGTTAATTATTAGTAAAGATATAGGCATAATAAAATTGCATAATTTGTATGTAATATTTGATATTTTGGACAATTTTCGTTTTTGTGGCTTCGAACAAACCAATGTATGTAGGTACCTACCTACATATCCAAAAAAATGTATCGAGCCCATTTGATAGTAATATTTTATATGTTCGATGGTTACTATGGTTACGGAAAGATTCTGATATTCAAATAAAATTTGATATGAATCGAATTTATTTAGAACATTGTTGTAGGTAGGTACCTACCTAATACTATTTACTTACAAATCAACAATATACTGATTTCCTATAGGAAAATTATTTTATTTATTTATTTATGTATGGATGCATGTATGCTATGTGCTCCTAAACCGTTTGTCCGATTACAATGAAACTTTGGTGAATTGTCGAGCGTATGCCCGGGATGGTTTCTGGATTTAAATTTTTTTCTTATTCTTCTTCTTCTTCGTGTATTTGGTCATTTTACCAATGAAAGCGGAATATCCTGGGAAACGAAGGTCCGACTGTCTCTCCATTTCTTCGCAGGTCTTCCAGGACGGTTCCTGGATTTAAACTTTTTTCTTCTTCTTCTTCATCGTGTATTTGGTCATTTTACCTATGAAGGTGGACTAACCTGGGAGAAGAAGTTCCAATTGTCCTTCCATCTCTTCGCAGGTTTCTGGATTTAAACTTTTTTCTTCTTCTTCTTCTTCTTCATGTATTTTTGGTCATTTTACCTATGAAGTTGGAGAATACTGGGAGAAGAAGGTCCAACTGTTCTTCCAACTCTTCGCAAGTCTTCCAAGACGGTTTTTGGATATAAACTTTTTTCTTCTTCATCGTGCATTTGGTCATTTTACCTGGACATTTTAGGTGGACTATCCTGGGAGAAGAAGGTCCAATTTTCCTTCCATATCTTCGCAGGTATCTGGATTTAAACTTTTTTCTTCTTCTTCTTCGTGTATTTAGTCATTTTACCTTTGAAGGTGGAGTATCCTGGGAAAAGAAGGTCCAATTTTCCTTCCATATCTTCGCAGGTATCTGGATTTAAACTTTTTTCTTCTTCTTCTTCGTGTATTTAGTCATTTTACCTTTGAAGGTGGAGTATCCTGGGAAAAGAAGGTCCTTTCATCTCTTCGCGGTTCTTCCAGGATGGTTTCTGGATTTAAACTTTTCTTAAGCGGCTGAAGGGACGGGATGTAATGAAGGGAAGGGATGCACTAAAGGGCCTGAAGGGATGGGAGGTATAAAAGGGCCTAAAGGGACGGGAGGTACTGAAGGGCCTGATTGGAAGGGACGTAATGATGGATTGAAGGGATGGGAGGTACTGAAGGGTCTGAAGCGACCGTTCGTGGAGTCTAATTCTTTTTCTTCGTTTTCTTATTTTATGTAGAACTTTGGTGAATTTTATACAAAACTATTTCCTATGGATTAATCTTCTTCTTCTTTTATGTAGACCTTTTAGTCAGTTTTTATGCAATCTATTTCCAATAGTCTGATTCTTCTATTTTATGTATTTTTTCTTATTTTATGTAGACCATTGAAATAGTTTTTTATACAAACTATTTCTTATAGTCTTATACTTATTCTTCTCTTTTTTATTTAGACTTTTGGGTTAGTTTTAAGTCTAATAGTCTATTGTGCAGAAATATTATTAACAATATGCACACTTGATGAAAATACATATGTAAAAACGAATGGGATGTGGGATGTGACGATGTAACCTGCACTAGAATATTTTCAATACTTTTGTTTAATCAAATTTAAACCATTTATATCATCCTATTTTGAATAATTTTCAACACCTTCATATTTGATTTCGTTGACGATATTTAAATAATGGGGGTTGTGGCCATTACTGAACTCTTCACAACGTTTATATTCAAATTAAAAACTATTTATTATAGTTTAAGTCTTTTTCTTCTTCGTTAATGTAGACTTTTGTGTCAATTTTAAGTCTATCAGTCTAATTGTGCAAAAATATAATGCACACTTGATGAAAAAATATAAAAACGAATGGGATGTGACCAACACTAGATCTTTTCAGTACATTATTTAATCAAATTTAAACCACATTCCAACATCCAAAATTACTAAATTTTCAATAGGTATATATTACAATTTGTTTTCGATGATAATATTTAAAAATGGGGGTTGTGTACAACGTTGATAAACTGTCATATTTAAAACCATTTCGCGTAGTCCATGCGTGCAGAAATTGTATATTATACTTCATTCACACTTTATAGCAATATATAAAAAAGAATGGGTTGTGGCCATCACTTGAACATTTTACAATGCTTAAACTCAATCAAATTTCAAACCACTTTTCATAGTCCGATATTGCAAAATAATTGGGTGACAATATTATAAAAACGATTGCTTATTCCTTCACAGTTTTACATTCTTGGCCAACGGCGGGACATAAAGGCTAGTCTTTAATAATTGCTTCAGCACTAACTTCCTGAGTTTGATACATCCATACATACTAGATATGAGCGATAGCCAATTCCACGGCGGGGGTGTCAGAGGAGTGGCCGTATAAAATAGATATTTTTATTAGGGATCGATTATATAACTATATATATATATATATATATATATATATATATATATATATATATATATATATATATATATATATATGTATATATATATATATATATATATATATATATATATATATATATATATATATATATATATATATATATATATATATATATATATATATATATATATATATATATATTTATAAAGAAACGCCTGATCCTGCAATCTGTATAGATCTGTAGTATAATATTTCTAGGCTATTTTTCAATTAAATAAAGGAATCGTCATAATTTGTCGATCTACAGTGACATCTGTAGTCCAAAACTCCGTAGCTTTCGAAAGATGGCCGGGGAAATGACGTTTCTCAATGTTTCAACATAAAAGAATGACAGCGGAAATTAGTTTGTGTCTCGACAGATGGACGCTTAAAAAACCCACTTGTGAACTGATTTTCAATTAACTAAATATATATACAACTTTAAACTTTGCGATTGTCACAAGGAAACCACTATGTATAAGACATTTAATTGGTGAATGTTGCCATGGCGCAAAGTGATCACTTAAGCCAGCCGATGACAGGTCGTAAGCCCTGTAGGAATGTTTTGTGGTCTTCCTTGTCTTCATATTCAAATCTTTCTCCATCCCTCTATCTCTGCTTGAGATCTCTTCAAAAGATACCTATGCTTCATATGTACCTAAGCATGTGTTTAATGCAGAAAAACTATCCCATCATATATATATATATATATATATATATATATATATATATATATATATATATATATATATATATATATATATATATATATATATATATATATATATATATATATATATATATATATATATATATATATATATATATATATATATATATATATATATATATATATATATATATATATATATATATATATATATATATATATATATATATATATATACAAATTCTTTGTTTTAGTTCTTTCGAGAATTGTCAATCGATAAATTATATTTAGTGATTGATTTCTTAAAAAAAAACCTAAATAAATCAATGACTATTTCTGACCTATTAGTGCTTCAATTTATCTCGGTATTCATGTTTTCGCCAATCACTTATCTTTGACCTATTAATTCAATGAGGTATAAGTAATTATAATAAAAACAAATAAAAATATATAAAAACTATATTTACTTGATTTCTGCTGCTACTGATGTAATCAAATGTTTATCTGAAAAGCCACCTGAAAATATAAAATAATGATAATGTAACAATATTTACATTGTTGAATCACTGATTAAAAATTAGATTTTTGCAAACCTTACATTTAATTTTATAAATATTTTATACTCGAGAATTAAGAAATTATATTTAGGTACTTACTCACCATATTTTATACTCGAGAATTAAGAAATTATATTTAGGTACTTACTCACCATATTTTATACTCGAGAATTAAGAAATTATATTTAGGTACTCACCATATTTTATACTCGAGAATTAAGAAATTATATTTTGGTACTCACCATATTTTATACTCGAGAATTAAGAAATTATATTTAGGTACTCACCATATTTTATACTCGAGAATTAAGAAATTATATTTTGGTACTCACCATATTTTATACTCGAGAATTAAGAAATTATATTTAGGTACTCACCATATTTTATACTCGAGAATTAAGAAATTATATTTAGGTACTCACCATATTTTATACTCGAGAATTAAGAAATTATATTTTGGTACTCACCATATTTTATACTCGAGAATTAAGAAATTATATTTAGGTACTCACCATATTTTATACTCGAGAATTAAGAAATTATATTTAGGTACTCACCATATTTTATACTCGAGAATTAAGAAATTATATTTAGGTACTCACCATATTTTCCCTCTTGATTTTCATCATCAAGACCATCCTTAAACATAATTTATTACAATATTATGTAAAATAATGAATTTACTTATTAAATAAAAAAAAATTAACTCAGCTGGGCCAATTTTAAATCTTAAAAAATATAATATTTTATGTTATAGGTAAGTATCCTTAATTATCCTTATTTTGAAGAGCATCTATGCACATACACAGTTTTTGGTTTTTGTATTGTTTATAAAGGTTTTTTTAATTTTAATATATCACCTACATATTTACAGGAAGTAAAGTATAGTTATACTCACTTTATTTATGGTACTATCTTCATTTTTGTTACATATCGGACAATAGGTGTATTTTGAAAAATATTGACACATTATACGAATATCATTCTCATGAAATATTTCTAGAGCCTGTAAAAAATAAGTAAAACTAATATATATATGTATATATATATATATATATATATATATATATATATATATATATATATATATATATATATATATATATATATATATATATATATATATATATATATATATATATATATATATATATACATATATACATATATATATATATATATATATATATATATATATATATATATATATATATATATATATATATATATATATATATATATATATATATATATATATATATATATATATATATATATATATATATATATATATATATATATATATATATATATATATATATATATATATATATATATATATATATATATATATATATATATATATATATATATATATATATATATATATATATATATATATATATATATATATATATATATATATATATATATATATATATATATATATATATATATATATATATATATATATATATATATATATATATATATATATATATATATAATATATATATAAAGTCACCGATGTGTCTGTATAAACCGATACATTTGAAGGTTAAGGAAATTTAATGATCGTCTTCTGTTGCCCAGAATTTCTTTTGTAATCACAAATGTAATTAGTTGAACCCCGTATGCTGTTGACGCTACGGATACAACTGATTTATCCATCCATTTAATGATATGAAACCCTTCAATTTTATCGAGAGTAGTTTTATGGTAACATTTATCTTTTTTCGACTTATCATTTTTGATATGATAATGATTTTCGAGACTTACTCCTGTCTGTAATATAGGACAGTTTCTGAGAAAATACAAATATTTAATATATTTACGCAATATAATTAAAAAAAATATTTATATAAAATTTGTATTTACATATTCCTGCATAATCAAAAATTTACAGTAGTGGGAGTGCCGAGTGTAAGTTAATTATATGAAACGCTCAAGTTTAGGTAAGTACCTAAAAGGACGGCAAAAGGAAAAATTAAACATAGATATTCTGACTATGTTTTAAATGAAAATAAAGTTAGATGGATACAAATTATAACTCCTTAAATTTTCTCACTGTCCAAAGTCAATAGATTTTGCGACACGTTGTTGTGTTAACGCTCGTACAGGTCAGTGATTATAAAAAATAATTTCTGAAATTTATTTACTACTAAAGAGCAATTCTTCTCTTGTTAAAAACAACATTGAAAAAATCTTGGAATAAAAGATTTGGCAAAAACGCAAAATATCCTCATCCAGTTATGTGTTACATAATATATATATCAGCCGGCGCTGGTGGGTTAAGTTACAAATGTTTTGAAAAGGACCATAACTTATAAATAAGAAACAAGTCTAACGTTTATACATCTTTAATTACCTTTTTATGTATGTGATTATAGTGTTAATATGTACTTCAATTGACCTACATAAAAAAATCTATATACTCACAACAAAAATATTGTCTAGTTTACAAATTAGAGCTGGTTCACTTTCATATTTTTCTAATAGAGGCCATAATCTTTCTTCAATCAAAAATCCAGAACTATCTGCAATTAAATTCAGGATGTGATTCACCTAAAAGAATAAAATAACTACAAGTGTTTGCATAACTAAACATGTAATATAAATTCAATATATTGGAGAGAATGAATTATAAATGAAATATATTGTATGTGCGTATTTCACAAATAAAAAAAAAATTGAATAAGATAAATTGAAAGACGAAATAAGTTTAAATACTGCAGGAAAATCATTCTATATCAAATTGTATTTACAGAGTATTAACTTTATAAAAACTATAAACATAGATTCTTACTAGTTTGTTTTTTGACTTGATATAGGAATCATCCAATGGTGAGTATATTTGCTCATTTGGTGTATCAGTCTCGCAATGGGATGAACCTGTGTAGAATACACAATTAATACATTTTATATTCATTTACACATATATCTATGGAGCAGCTAATATTTATTGGTTTTGAAAGCAAGTTTAACAGGAATCAGAATCAATTTTTTAAAAATTGTCTTTATTTTGAAAATATTGATTTTGATGATTCTTGTTGAAAGGTATTTTAAAAATGACATATTGATATCAAAGGAAAAAGATAATTGTAAACAATCATATAAAATTACCAACCCAGTTCATTTATTTTTTGAATAGCCGTTTTATATGAAGGTAAATCTGCTTGTTTAAGTATATTCACATTTATTTCTGGATATTTTTTACCAAGTACTGTTTCATTTATCGATTTATCTATCTGAATAATTTGGTCTAATAAATCATTTGCCTTTTCCTTATTCATTTGCCAAAGTTGTTGATATTTTCTTTCATTGACCTGCAATTGTAATGTATTCATAAAATCAGTGGAAGTATTAAAACCTTTATTTATTTTCATTTTTTGGAGGATGATTGGTGTGTACTAAAAAGAGCTTAGGGAAAAATTTTAACTCAGGTTTCAAAAATAAATGAAAAAAAATCTCAATAATTTTTACTGATATTCAAGTATAAATTAGGTGAATGAGGTTTTTGGTACGGACAATGTTTGCTCTGGATTCTATTTCATAAGTCATTATGAGACGAACACATGTATTGTAGATTTGAAACTTGCTAGGGATGTTCATATGCTTTTTTTCCAGATGAAATCTTTCAGACAACCGGCTTTTTGTATCGTTCGAGTATTTCACCATAAAGATCGTTGTTACACTTAGATATTTAGATCGTTGATATGAAAGCACCTAGATATTTAAATTTTGATACTTGCTCAGTTGGTGTATCATCGATCACCACACTTCAGTCAATCCTCATGGTTTTTGTTTTATTGATGGAGATAGACATGTTGAATTTCTTGGAGGCATTGTGAAAACGGTGTAACATTTTTCGCAGGTCTTCCTCTAATTTGGCTATTATGGCTGATTACATGAAAATTCTTCGAAACACAATTGTTCGAATGCGCAATTGTACGAATAACAATTTTTCGAAAATCAGTTATCAGAATGACAATTGTCCGAAAGCAAATTATTCGAACCAACATTTGTTGGAAAACCAATTAACCGAATTTAATATATTTTTGTGTCATTATGTTGCCTCCTTTGACATATTTGTTGCCAGTAAAATATATTCGATGAAGACTATTATTACTTGTTGTATTATTGTTGGGTACGTATGTTTGCACATTTTTAATAACTGATGTTTGACAGCGCGGGATAGCGTAGTTTGTACACCAGTTTATGTTTATCTAGTATTCACACCAATTTAGTTATTTTATTTTAATATTATAGTTACTTTTTTAAATATATAATGCAACTGGCTCACGTCAGTCGCAATTATAACTACAAACAAACCTAACAAACCTATTTTTACCAAAGTTTTGTAGGTTTAGGTTTAAAATAGGTGTACATCCTAGGATATCTGACAGCGCGGTGCGTCGCCATGTTGTTTATTCCATAGATTTTTATTAAACATAATATACTATGTAGATGTAGTACTCCGTGCAAAAAGTGAGTCATTTGTTTTCGATTCATACAAAATTTGCTAACTACGACATCTAGTATATTATAATAAAAATCTATGGTTTATTCCTCTCACAATACTATCAACATGACGTCATAAAAATTCGAACAATTGTAAATTCTGATAATCGTGTGTTCGGAAAATTGTTTTTCGAAAAAATGTGATTCGAATAATTGCCATTCGTAAAATTGAGCATTCGAATAATTGTTTTTCGAATAATTTTCCTGTCACCATTATGGCTATCATTATTTGTGATTGTGAGTAAATAATAAAGCTAGATGGATGATGACCTTTTGCAGTGTTATATGGAAAATCATTTACTTTTAACGGTACAAAGTCACCAGATCACTTTTCAGAATGAATGGTAAATTATGCACAATATATTTACTAGTATTTAGTTATTTTTTATCAAGCACTTTGCAACATAACCATTGGCAGCTATTTTATGGAATATAAATTAAATTCAAACACCTTATCTACGTAGTCCTTATAACTCGATGGTTATTATAATAATAATAATAATGAACACTTTCTTGCACCCTGCGCAAGTGGCGAGTTTATTGCCGTATGGCAATTTCTTCCAACTAACCAGTGTTTCCAGCCCAGAGAAGCAATATTTGCATGAGAAATAAATTTCTCCTCTGCTAGGAATCGAACCCAGGACGCCCGCACAGAAACCGAACGGCTTACCAACTGTGCCACGGCGGTCGGCATTTGAAAATGATGATAATTTTGATTTGGATTTAATTTATGTAATTTTGTTTAAAAATATCATTGACAAGATTGACTCACATGAGCAAAATGTTCAGCTTTAAGTTGCAAATCTTCCATAACATCATGTAATCTACATATCTCTTTTGTAGCTTTAGCTTCTTCAATTGCACTTTCTTTTTCTGCACTTTGTATTTTTTTCTTGAGTGCATTGACAATATCTTGCATCTTATTGAGTTTTCTCTTTTGTTGGGACCTTACAAAAACATTTTCTTCTTCTCTTCTTTTGAGAACCTGTTACAACATTTCAAACATAGAATTCAATTATGTATAGCTGACTATTCACTATGGAATATAATGTAATATATATATATATATATATATATATATATATATATATATATATATATATATATATATATATATATATATATATATATATATATATATATATATATATATATATATATATATATATATATATATATATATATATATATATATATATATATATATATATATATATATTACATCTTGAGATATAAATTTATATCGCTCACCGTTCTTTTGAATGGAACTGTTTACACTGAGATATAATATAAACTTCATTTCAAACTATAAATATTTTTACGGTCAATTGAGCGATATTTCAAAGCCCCCAAATTTTGCCCTCGTCATTTCCCGCACCGCTTCACCCTCAGTTCATGTCTGAACTTCTTATAAAGATATATCTCGCAGTGTGAAAATGCTGTTACGGCTCCAGTATTCTGGAGTGGGATAGTTTAGTGGTGAAATGCTCGGACCAGTAAAATAAGTAAGTATAGTGAAAAGCCAGCTTAATTCTAAATACAATTTTTAATATAAGTACAATTTTAAATTACCTGAAAATTGTAATCAATTTTTTCACTGTTTATAAGGCATGTTGCTTTAAGATGTTGTAATTCTTGATAAAGGACTTGTATTTCCGTTTCTAGCTGTATTTTGGCAATTCGAAATTTTTCTCTATGTTCTAGTGTTAATGCATCCATTTTCTTTTCAAAAGCCGCTATCTATAAAAATTGAATTCACATTAAATTTTCATAAACATAGATAGTTAAAAATTTCATAAAACATATTTATATTTTGCGACAGTAAAAAACAGTATTTTTCAGTAGAGACTAAAATAAAATTTTGAGTGAATAACTTTCACATTTTTTTCCTATTGGAAGGATATACATAATATACAGATTTTTTTTTTAACGAATGAATTTGTCCTAGTAACAAGTTCATATACATCCTCATATATTCTCTAAATTAAGCATATGGTCTTATATATTATATTCCCATATTTTCCCTAAGCATTGGTTATAGCAGGATTTGAATTCACGACGACTGGATTACAAGCACGCTAACATCTCCCACCACCCATCTTCTTATAAATACTTCATCTAAAGAATAAAGTAATAAATTTAAATAACATACATATTATAGATTACAAGATAGTCTTACTATATTATACAATTAAATTATTTTATGACTAGTTGCACGTAACACATGAGATCCAACTGTCGATGGCTACAGTATGTATAATTGAAGAATACGTACCAAACTATTAACACATAAACACAAATTTATAAACATTTTAAGATATTTTGTTTTTTATATAAAACATTTAGTTATGTATGTCAGGATAGGATAGTATGGATGTCAGTCTTTTTTCCTACCCGGAATATGAAAACAGCACGATGGTATGTATGTATGTTTTGAGATTAAGTATCAAACTACTATTGTATGAAACAATGTCGTCACTAAATTCAATTTTTATAAATTTTTTTACAAAAAGTTTGAGATGTCAACTACAATGTTAATATTTTTTATAGAAAATTAAATCATCTAGTTTGGATGTTTTGGCTTTTTTCAATATTTTTTAAAACTTTGGAAATAAGGGCAGTTAAACACATAAATATTTCATAAAAAAAATTCTGAAAAAAAAATGTTTGAGAAACTCTGTTTTTTTTCTTTAAAAACAAATTTGAGATTTTGTATTTTTCTATATTTGTACCAATTTTCAGCATTCTAGCTTTTATGGTTTTTGAGACATCGCTACATCAAAGCTACAGTAGGACAACTTGAAAACTCTCTATATTTTCTGAAATTTTAGGCTCTGTGCGTTCAGCTACTCTGAATTCTGAGTAAATCCATATATATAAAATATATATGCTGTAAAGCCTCTAAATTGGTGTTTTTGGACTTCAAAGTTGGAAACGCCATGAAAAATATAGACCCTGCATATAAATCTTGTGTATCTTGGCTTGATACTTTGTCGATATGTTAAGAGAAATAAATTTTGTTGAACAAATTGACACTTGGAAAAGATTGCAAAAAATATGATTAATCATTTTGTTATATTAACTTTAATGATGTAAGCGGCAGTCAAAATACCTACTTCATGCATAATATTCATTAAAATTTGTCCTAAATTGTAAACTGAAAATAATCAATCTTTTTTCAATAGATTGCTTGTCATAATAATACCTACCTATTTTATGAAATAGTATGACAAACTCATAACTAGTGTCCGACCGAAGGTCAGATTTTGGCCCAAGTCGAAGCCGAAGGTGTTTTTTTTTTGGCCGAAGGTGGCCGAAGCCGAAGCTTCGGTCGGACACTACTCATAACCCACTTTTAACTAAAAAGATAATTTTCACTAAGTATGCACTAGAAAGTATTTTTCTACACATACATATTGACATCCTTTTATCATATGGGGGTGGACTAAGTTTTAGGTGAAGGAGGTACTAAAAGGCAAACAAAAGTTCTATTATTTGCATGTAACACATGAGATCCAACTGTCGATAGAAAGTGTATGTATAGTTGAAGAATACGTACCAAACTATAAACCTATAAATCCAAATTATTGAATATAAGAAATTTTCGAGGTGAATAATTTTTAAGGATAATCTTTAAAGTATAAAGGCAAGTTATAGTATATTCTTAGAAACAGAGAGGTGCCCTTGAGCTTATAACCTAAGGTCTACCACTTGTGTGTCTTGCCAGTGATAACATACTGAACTATATCCCTCACTGCCAACAGCTTACAAAAGATGCAAGATACAAGCAATGGAGAGACAATTGTTGGGCATCAGTCTCTGAGATTGAATCAGAATCGAGGAGATTAGACAACAAACAAAGATTGCTGAAATTGTAGAGAAGCAGCAAGGCTGAAATGAGCAGCAAGGTGGGAGGAGCATGTGGCGAGTATTAGATGATTGTCATCACCTATTAGAATTCTGAAGTGGAGGCCCTGTACCAACATTTTATTTTGATCTCTGGTGAAAAGTACTGTTTTTTTTCCTTTACAATATTTGAAATCGAAACAGATGAGATGGAATCATCTCAGACTATCATAAGTAGCAAGTAATAGCGTGTTTAATAATTTAGGTGGAACTATGTTGTATCCAATACAATGTACAAAATTCTTGCATGTTAAATTTTTTTTACTAACCCTTTGAACGCATAAATCGACTAAAGTTGCCCGATTTTTTTTCCCTTTCGACGCGTAAATCGACTATAGTCCATGGCTTGCAAAAAACGTTACCTTTGGATGCGGAAAAAAAAATGTATTAAAATGAAATATTTTGAGCCCCTCTCCTCCCAAAATATAACATGACAACAATTTTTTGGTGTATTAAATCAAGATAAAAAAAAATTAAATTAATTTTATAGAATACTTTATTTTTTATTGAAAATTTTATTTTTTACTTAACGCATTCAAAGGGTTAATGTTATATTTTTTTTTTTACCTATAATATAATAACGCACAGAATGTTCAGTCATTGCTACTGATGACAATATTTATAAAAGAAGAAAACATAAACAATGGGTGGTGGCAGAGTGGTTAGCGCGCTGGGTTAGTAATCCAGTGGTCACGAGTTCGAATCCTGCCACGACTGATTTCGTTCACCTATAGCACAAGCATTTATGTTTAGTTTAGGGAATGTACGAGGATGTATATGTACTTGTTACAAACAAGGACATATTTATTCTTTTTAAAAAAAAAATATGTTTTTTAAACATGTGATTTTAATGTCATAAGAGGGTTGTATAATTTTGCATGCGTTTTACAAAATTTTTGAATATCCTTATTCTAACTTCAATTATAGAGACTTACGTTGTAAGAAACAATTGTTGTTCTCCTGAAAGTGCTGTATGACATAAAACTTATTTGAGTCTTACTTAATGAGTTACCACAAAACTTGTTACTACAAAATAAATACCTTTATATTTCTTTTATTTGAAGTGACATCAAATTTCAAATACATCAAAAGAAAGAGCAAAAAATTCTGAGTAATACTATAACCTTAAGTGTACTTACGACAAACTGCCCCTTACGATATTTATTTACGATAATTATCGATTACCATGCTATTTAAAAAATATATATACCTACCAATATATCATGTTGATTCAATTGGTACCTGTTCAATCTTGCTTACAACATTGTTAATTTCTTCCTTGTCTCGCCTTTTATAAAGTGCATCCCATCTTTTCTGATTATAATCTATTGTCAAAGCTCTCTCCATTTCTATAGCGTGTTCAATTAGTGATAATTGTGATTGATATGCATTTTTTATCAATTGTACTTGAGAGTCAATTCGCTCACTTAATTCTTTGATGTCATTCAACTAAAAATATAAATTATATTTCAACAGATGGTGCATAGTAAAAAAAAACAATAGTTTAAAAAATCATACTAAATTTAATCGGAATAGCAAAATAATAAACAGTTTAAGGGGGCATATAAATCTAAACAACCCAATATTAAATCAAATTTCTCAAATATATGTAACAGTGTGTTTCTAAAAAAATAATATAAGTATTTTCAACATTTCTCTAGTGAATGTTTGTCGCACAATTTTAAAATTCAACATAAATTCCCCTAAAATAATTATTTAAAATATCCTTTTTTAAAACATTTTTTTTTAAAATTACTTCATAATTATGTGTCGTAGAGATATAAATATGTTATATGCTCAAAGAGTGCATTAAATCAAAGTGAATGACTGGTATTTTTTTTTTTTACTTTTAAGTCATGTTTGTTTTAAAATGCAAAAAATCCACAAATTTGGGGTTTCTGATATTTTGAATCAAATAGAAACCATTTTTAACGCACGCGACAATTACACTTACTAACGCGTAACTTCATAAGGCATTAGGCAGTTTTATATAAATATCATGTTTCCAGTCACTAGGTTTAGCATTATATATCCTCTTAAGGAATTATCAGATATATTTTTTAATACTTTTTAATTTCAATGTATAAAAATCATATGACTATTCTGTGGATCCTATAGCAATGATCAATATACCTATTTGTGAATTTACCTGTTTTTGAAGATCTGCATAAAATATATCATCCACTACTTTCATTTCATCTTTTAAGTGTTTGATCATAGCATTTTTTTGTGAAATTAACTCATTACAACGATCTTTTTGCTTAGTTATTTCTTCATCAATTTCAATGGGATCATTTAACTCCAATATTGGATTCCAATTGTTTGAAATTACTTCAAATTTTTCCTGAGCAAGTCTGGCTTCTTCTTCTAGCTTTTTAAGCAATTCTGAATATATAAATAAATAAAGTACAAAATATATATCCAGTAATTTGCATCATTCAAATAAACTGTTCGTAAAATTATATCATAATAAAGTCCCAGCAGGCCCAGTAAACAAAGTTGATTACATATTTAACATAACACAATTACCCTCAAAGCATATAAAATGTTGGAATTTCTGATGAGAGTATGCAAACCATTTAATCAAGTGAAAACATTTAGTACACAATTGTTTAGTCAATTGGAACATGCTTCAGTCATTTGGAATCCATAATAAATATTTATATTAACAGTATAGAACGAATTCAACACATGTTTTTGAGACACATGAAGTACATATTATTTGGTAATAACTACAAACATGAATTGGAGACTTAACAGACGACGAAGTACCTCAGAGTTAATGTAACTTTATGATATAATAAACTCCAATATTGACTGTACAGCCACAAGGTAGATAAAACGTTGGTAGACCCAAGCTCCAATGGCTGGATGGCGTACAGCAGGATGTGGAGGCTGTTGGTGTAAGGGACTGGAGGGGAGCATGTCAGGATAGAGGGAGTTGGCGAGGAATGCTGGACGAGGCCAGCCCATTTATCAAGGCCAAGGTAAATGGGCTGTGGAGCCATTGATGATGATGATGATTGACTGTACAGACTTTCTGAAAATTATTAACTTCAACATACCAAACAGACGAACAAGGCACACCTCAACTTTCTTTTTAGGCAAAAAAATACTAACGCCGCTCAGAATTTGCCATTGTATCAATGCCTTGCCACATAATATAATAATTTGGAAAGGGTCAGATCCATGGACATTTCTGTATGTCCAGGACCTTTTTCAGGAGCCACATTAGACAGGAATAATTTGTTTTGTTACCAGCAGTGAGTAAATGTAACATGAAATCAAAGGTGGGCTGATTAAGTATTTTGGGCTGTTTGTGGTGGTTGATTATTATTATTCTTATTTGAAATTTTGAAAAGTAAATAAAAGTTTAATTTTCCACTTTTAATTGAAACAATAAAGAGCTTAAGAATTATAGAATATTATTAAGATTTCATGGTTATTAAAAGTTTCATTATCAAGGTTCTATCATAGCTATTAAAAACCCTTTGTAAACAAACTTTTAATTAAATAACTTATTCGTGTTTTTAATCTATATATATAAAAATGGATGTACGTATATTTGTTTGTTTGTATGTTCGCGATGAACTCCTAAACCAACCATCCGATTGAGATGAAACTTTGTGAATTTGTTCAGCTGATTCAGGAGAAGGTTTATGCATTATAATTTATTTATATATTTATTCGATATCTCACAAAAAAAAACTGAAAAAAAAGTTTTGTATCGAAGTGAAACTTAGTGGGTTTGTTATGAATTAAATTTATTTATTTATTTAATATCAAACACAAGAATTAAAAAAAATATATTTGGGATTGTCATTTAATATTAGGGATTGAAAAATTATCTATTTGGTATTGCAAAAAAAATTTAAATAAAAATAAATCAAGATCAAATAAATAAATAACGAAAAATTTAAAAAAATTATTTATTTATATTTATTTATATAACACTTCTTTGTACATACATAAAATTACATAGTACAAATGGTGGACTTATTGCCTGGAGGCAATTTCTTACCATTTTTTTTTTTTTTTTTGCGGGTGGCAGTTCTTGAGGAGAACACACTTAGGCCAATTTGGCCCTTTGTGATACCACATTGGGGTTGTCCTCCCACTCACTCATCCCCCCTGAACCAGCCTGAGCGGCTAATGAATGTCATAATGTCTGCGATGTCGGCCGACGCTATGTCAATTAAATCATCATAGAAGAAACTTCCCAAGGAGCCTCTTCTAATTCTAGAGAGAGCAGGACAGTGACAGAGGAAGTGGACCACTGTCTCCTCCTCCTCCTCGTCCTGGCATGCTCTGCAGTAATCGTATGCCTCCAGCCCCAGCCTTCTGGCATGCTTTCCTATAACCCAGTGTCCCGTTAATACTGATATGACTCTGGCAAGTGAATCTCTTCTGAACGAGAGTATTTCTCTGGTTCTTCTGAGATCATATTTTGGCCATGTTTGTCTGGCAATGGAGCATGTGCTCTCCTCAGACCACCTTTGGTCAGCACAAGCAATAATTTTCTCACTGACCCGGAGTTTACATGTTGCCATGGGGACTCCAGGTCTGTGTTTGATTTTGTCTAAAGATAACAGGGTACCTGCTCTGGCAAGTTCGTCTGCCCTACAATTCCCCGCTATATTACTGTGACCCGGCACCCACATGCAATTTCTTACCATATAAATAAATAAATCAATGATCGAACAAGTAAATAAATGAATAAATAAATAAATACATTAATCAAAAATAGTAAGAAAAAAATCCTATATACTCCTATATATTATATAAAACTGGTAAACTGGTGAAGGTTCAAGTATATTTTTTTTTTTTTTTTTTTTTTTATTTATTTATTTTATTGGATACAACAGCTACAAAATAATTAACAATGAAAAAAAACAACATAATATGATTTACAACGCCAATTACTGTATCCATCTATTAAACATAGGTAGGTATATAATTTCAAAATAATAAATCAGTAATATTACATCCTATCTTTATACAAAATCGCTGTCCTGAAAAGGAAGGGGATAGACGGGAAGAATGGGGAAAGGGAAGATTTCCGCTGTCAAATGAAACCACTTGAAGGTGTCCAATGTGGATTTGTACAGGTTGTATTCATGTGCGTATATTTGTTTGCATAATTAAATAAAATTATAAATGAATGAATGAATCGGGACGGAAGGGACTGAGGGGATGGAAAGGAAAAAAAATACGGAATTATAATTAGTGAATCTATAATATCTAGATATGAATGTTAAATAATAAAAAGGAAACATACCGATCCACCATTTGTATATTTCCACAACCATATTTGGAGGTTAATGATTAAACAGGCAGGACAACGTCTGCCGGGTTTTACTAGTGTTAATATATAAGTATTTTTGATATTATACATAGTAATCAAAAGTAAAATATACCTTTATTCTTTTTAGCTTCACTGAAACGCCGTGCAACTTCTCTAGCATCATTTGCAACCCGAACATTGGTGACCCTTTCTTCTCCATCTGCCAATAAATGTTCGAGTAACACAGCACATTCGGCTGCTTGTTGCTCAACTGGACTGATTTCTTCATCTAATGGAAATGCTTCAGAACGCCCTTCAATTTCTACCGGAATCACTTCTTTTTTACTTGCTTCTAATCTTTAATAAAGCGTACAAAATATATTTATAGATAACTCACCTAATAACTGCACTCTTTAAGAACTATTAATTCAATGCCTACATTAATTTATAATGGATTGAAACAGACCGTGAGTAATGAAAATGAAATATTTTAAACTGATCCAATTTTTTTATTTTTTTGATCTTTGTCTTGTTGGTTTTTGAAATATGTGAAAATATGTGAGGTTGGTAAGTTTTGGTGGACCTTCCTTCCAAATGTTATAAAAAGGATCAGTTGATGGGGGCTTAATCCGCCGAAACGATCTTCCTGTAAAAAGGATGTAAATTTTTGTGGAACTGTGAATCAGTACATTTTTGATTTGAAAAAATATGATCAACATTTTCAAAATAAAAATAGTATAATACAATTGCTGTTGCTTAGATACCATAGAATTATAATATACCTATGTTAGATACTTAACTTTTTAAAGGCAACCTGCCTTCTTTGTATGCGAAGTGCTCTAGCTGCCACACGATCTTCAGCATTTTCAGATGTAATTTGTGGCTCTTTTGGTTGCAAAATATCTTCATCACTACTTTCCATATTTATAGTAAAGTTTTAATTATTGTTCAAAAATACCGGCATTTACACTACAGCAAAATATTACCAGTTTGTTAGCACAGTACCTATAAAGGATATTCCAGTTTAATAGGTTATTTCGGTTGTTAACACATAGATTATTTCTTTCTAAATTAAATATGTTGCTAGTAAACAAGTCGTCGTTATGGAGTTGATTTGTCAATATATGAAGAGCGTGAAAAAACGAGTTAACGGCTTCTGAAAATATTTAATATGGCGGGGAAGTAAAAATGTGCCGCCAGCAAAAGATGGAATAATATGAAATTGGTTATGATGCGACTTTTCCTCTTCGCGTTCTATTTTGTTTGAATTCGGCGCCAAACCATCACGATCACACCACAACCTCCAAGCCACAAACAAAGATAATAAAAGAGCTAAAGCTATTTACACGACTCAACCATAGAATAAGTCTTTTCTTTTTCGGTGCCACTATTTTTACGACCGTAATTGGCGGGAAAAGCGTTACCCGCCAAAAAGTGTCTATTTACACGACAATTTTCTGACGTCGTATGTTTTTAGGTCATTTATAACCATAGAAAGCGCAGATAAATCAAAATACAAAAATATTTACCTTTGTCATTTTTTCAATGGTCATAAAAATGCATCATGGAAACCAACTTGTTATCGCATATAACAAAGAAGAGCGTTGATAAAAGTGTTTAAATGCCGGCTAGTCAATACAATAATTTAATATGGTGGAGACGAAAGAACGTGTTGAGCGTATAAAATAAAACAATGCTTAAATTGACAGAAATGCACGCGCAATAGTAATTATCGGTTAATAAAAATTGATATAAAATTAAAAAGAAAATTAATTAGAAAAACCAGTGATGACGGCCGCTGAAAAGAATTATTAAATACAGGAAATACACGTGGAACAGAGAATAATAGTGCTGAAAAGAATAATCAAATACATGAAATGCCCGTGTAATATTGATGACAATCTTGCTAAAATAAATTACGAAACGAAACGTTCAGAGCAAAGAAAACAAATAATAATAAATCAGAAAGATCTTACCAACCGCTGCTCTCGTTACGGGTCTATAGATGAAACACTTACACTACATAATATCACTTTTTATTAATTGAAAATAACTTAAAACTATCTTAAATTCACCCCTCGTTGGTTATATGGACCTGAAACACACTTATTCACTATTATACGATTATTTAAGTTATGTTTATTCTTAAAAGTTATTTTTAATAGTAACTTAAACTATCTTAAATTCACCCCTCGTTGGTTATGTATGGACCTGAAACACACTTATGCACTACCATGCAAATATGAAATTTAATGCTGAGCATCGAGCAGACGCCTCGCAGAGATAAGACTTTTTCTTCAACGTTCGCGGTCTACGTTCGTTTTTTAAAAAAACATATAAGATATCTTTCGTACGCGTGAGTTAATATTCGTCTATCCCGGCAGAGCGGCTATTCAATACTGGTTCAAACCAGCTATCGCGTCCACCGCTGGAGACAGGGGGGGAGGAGCTACCCCACCGCGCGGCGGGGCGCGTTCTACCATCTACCAATAGGAAGCCTCCATTTCACCTACCAAGTTAGAAAGTATAAAGTTCCAGGAATATGCATTGAATATAAAATTATTAGAAATGACATATTTACAAAATATAAGCATTGTTTAAATACATTAAGGACCCAAAGACCCGTTAATATGATAAAACCATTATAAGAGAAAGTTTTCCAAGAGTCAAGGTATTTTGTTGAAACAAAATAATAGATGTTTGGCTTCTATGCTACCATAACCCATGGTAATATCTTGATCATAATACCTATGTATATATCAATCGGCCCTCTTTTTTTGATCAAGATATACCATGTGAAGACCAAAGAAACCAAACATCATGTAAGTAGACAAAACTATTATGCCGGAGCTGAACGAATCTCATCGGCATGAACTTTAACAGGCTTCCCGCGACGTTCTACCCAGTAAACGTGTCCTCTTCCGATGGGCAATAAGATCCGATGCGGACCACTCCATTTAGGAGCAAATCCAGCGTGAAAACCGGTATTCATATCAGACTGAGGGTGTTCTCTAATTAATACAGCCTGCCCTATATCGTATTTCGAAACCGTATCATTATCAGGTGCGTAACGTTGTCGATATTCCTCCTGAGACGCTCGTATTTCGTTATCTAACTGGGTACGCTCACGTGCTCCCGCTGTTGGGAAGATATCTCCATCGGGAGAATGAATCATCCATTCACCTGGACGGGGAATGTCGTAACCTAATAATGCCGTGCTAGGAGATACGCCTGTTGACTCATTACGACGACCACGTAACGCATATAAAATAGTCGATAAATGTTCATCCCAACGATTATGAGGTTGACCTTGTAAATAAATACGCAACGCTTTCTTAATTTCTTGGTGTCTACGTTCCGTAATATTCGCTCGTGGATGGTACACTGCCGTTGTCCAGTGCAAACATTGCCATCTATCTAGTGTGCTGATTATCTTCATATATATAATTTATTTTAGTAAATGAAGCACATGATTGGTGTAAACTGGAGTAAATAAAACCATTATTTCACTATAGAAAATAAATATATTATATGTATATAGAAAACTGCATATTTTCAAGACTTTACTTGTACCTACATACTCAAAGCAAAGGAATATAAAAAAAATATAAAATGTTTACAATGTATAACAACAATAAAATTATTAAATGTATAATTTATAAAATGTAAATAAAGCAAAGCAATAAAAATTATTATGTACATTTAGAAATTATCCGAATAAGTACAATATATTTACAATATTATATAATGGCCAAATTGTATTAAAAATAAAAACTGGTGAAAATAGATTATTTTCTTGATTTTTTAATGGAGTTCTACATGTTAACGCCGTCAGCGATAAAAATGCGGTACCTACAATTTATATTTTCAAATGAGATTAGATTAAAAAATGTGTTTTATCTTTAAAAAAACACGTGTGCTCCCAGAAAATACACGTGTTATTTTAATTTTGTATTGCTTCTCGGGCAACTAACAGATATGTGCTATGTCAAATATTAATTCAACACGCACCCAATGACAAGTTGCCACATTCTGGAGATTTGTGATATTTATGTGTCCCCACCGGGAATCGAACCCGGGACCTTTAGCTCAGATACCGAACCAACTGGGCCATGAAGGCCGACAAATGTTAAAAAAACACAAGTTACTTTAGGGACATTATTTTTGTCTGTAGAATACCTACAGCCCAATTTCTAATGTATATACATATTATATGTATATACATTAGAAAAAAGTACATACATATAATATGTATATACTTTTATGCTATCTTATTTCTTTTTTTTTACTTTTATTCTGCTGTATTTATTTATTTTGTAATGTGATTATGTAACTGATTGCCATAGTACACATTGTTTTGTATACTTAACATTAACTCTGGAAGAAATTGCCACAAGGCAATAAGCCCGCCAGTGTACAAATTGTATGTACAAGAAGATTCAAATAAATAAATATAACAACAACTTCAAAGAACATATTAACGGTGAAAATAATGTTAAAAAATCTAAAAGGCCATTAATATTAAATGCAACACAAATCCACTTACCTAAAATGTGACAATCCTCTTTCTTGGGATGATTTAAATCTACTCGATCGACTTTTTAAACCAAAAGCAGCACACATCACCATATTTTTTTGTGTTGAAACACTGTTTCAACACAAAAATGATTTTAAAGATAATAAATTAGGTATGCAAAGGACACCCTGACAGCTAGACGCCAAACGACAGACTGGTTGGAATAACGCGCGGCTTCAAAAATATTACGAATGCCTCTATCTATCCAGTTAGTGTACATCCTTGTGCTACCAGTGCTACATTTGGGTCGAGCAAGATGGCCGCCAGGGGGTTTCTCCACACCCCCTATTGGACTCAAATGTCTTAATACATATTGGTTCGAAAGTTCCATCCATTACATCCATGGTAAATAGTCGTAGCCTTCTTTTTTTACTCGCGCAAAAAAATAACCATAGAAAGCGCAGATCATCCGCAAGGGCCCTACAGCCCGGTGTGGGCCTTGGCCTCCTCAAGAAACTGCCTCCATCCCGCCCTGTCGACAGCAAGTCTCCTCCAATTTGTCTGTCCGATCGCTCTTATATCGCCCTCGATGTCGTCCAGCCATCTCATCCTAGATCTCCCTCTGCTTCTTCTTCCTTCAGGGCAGGTGTCCAATACTTTCTTTGGGACCCGGATATCCTCCATTCTACAAACGTGTCCGAGCCAACGTAGACGTTGTATTTTGATGTATTGGACAACGTTTTGTTCACCATACATTATTTCTAGCTCATGGTTAAACCGGATCCTCCAAGATCCTCTTTCACAGATAGGGCCAAATATTTTGCGAAGTATTTTCCTTTCGAACACCAACAATGCACTTTCGTCCTTCTTAGGCATTTCCAAGAGATTGACATATTCTTACTTAGCGCCCCCACATTTAAAAAATATATCAAACTTAAAATTTCATCGTCATAATCAAATTTAACACTTAATTATACTGACACATTTATATATGCAATTTCACACATCATTCATACAATATCTCACCATAATATGTAACCATTCCTAATATATCTTAATATACTACAATAACTTCAGCGACAACCTGTAATTGGCTTTATTCTTAATCAAATTATCTTTATGTTTTATAATTTATTATATGCTGTATGTTGTCCTTTAAATAAATAAATAAATAAATAAATGTCCAGCAATCTGATGCATATGTCATGACCGGTCTAAGAAGAGTTTTGTAAATTAGGGTTTTTGTTTTATGTACGAGAGATGAGTCGTGACCTTAGGTGCTTTAGCAGTACATAATAGCATCTATTTGCTGCGGCAAGTCTTGCCCTTATTTCCGCGCTGGTGTTATTGTCCTCTGTAACAAGAGATCCCAAGTATGTGAATGATTCAACGGCTTCTAGTTGATGGGTTCCCACTGATATTGATTCGTTTCTTACGGTTATACTGTTCAGTGATGCTTTTCTTGTTGTCGTGTATTTTGTCTTTGAAGCGTTGATCTTTAGACCCATGTTATTGGCTGAAGACTCAAGTCTCAAGAAGTTATCCTTCATGCAAGGCAACGTTCTAGCCATTATGTCGATGCCATCTGCATATGCAAGTATTTGACTCGACTTTCTGAAAATTGTTCCTGTTGTCTCTATGCTTGAGTTTCTAACAGCTTTTTCCAGTGTAAAGGTACCAGTTCGCTGCGCGACCGAGACCGGAGACCGAGACCGTTATATGACTTTTACTATGAAAGTTACCGCATAGCGCCGCGACCGAGAAAGGAGACCGAGACCGACGACAGATACGCGAGACCGATTCCGTGAATTTACTGTATGCAATTGTATGAACACCAGTTCGCGAGCGAGAAAATAAAACATTTTTTATTAAGAAAATATTTTTCTTAATAAAAAATGTTTGAGAAACCTTGGAATTTAAAAAAAAAAAAAAATTTGAGGTTTATTTGTCTATGTTTATACCAATTTTCAGCGTTCTAGCTTTTATGGTTTCTGAGATACATGGTAAAATAAACCAAAAATTCAAAAGTTGATAACCCCTGACGGAAACAAAAATTCACCATTCTGAGTATAAAAGTTTTGTAGGCCCATAACTGTTTATATATTTTAAAATTTTGAGATCTGTAAATTGATCGGATCAAAAGTTATAAGGGGGGGACAGACAGAAACATAGACACACAAAACTCACATAAAATGTTCTACTCCGAATTCTGAGTAAATCCATGTATGGGAACATATATGCTGCGAGGCCTCTAGTTGGAGTTATTAGCATGCAAAAAGTCGACTACGCCATACAAAATGTTCCTTCGTACACGCATCTTGGCTTAATAATGTCGATTCATTCAGAGAATTGAATTCTCATGAACGAATCGACAGTTGGAAAATACTAAAAAGTATCGAACATTAAATAACTTCTGTAAAACTAGTTGCATGTAACACATGAGATCCAACTGTCGATAGCGATAGTATGTATAGTTGAAGAATAATTTCCAAGAGATTGACATATTCTTACTTAGCGCCCCCACATTTAAAAAATATATCAAACTTAAAATTTCATCGTCATAATCAAATTTAACACTTAATTATACTGACACATTTATATATGCAATTTCACACATCATTCATACAATATCTCACCATAATATGTAACCATTCCTAATATATCTTAATATACTACAATAACTTCAGCGACAACCTGTAATTGGCTTTATTCTTAATCAAATTATCTTTATGTTTTATAATTTATTATATGCTGTATGTTGTCCTTTAAATAAATAAATAAATAAATAAATGTCCAGCAATCTGATGCATATGTCATGACCGGTCTAAGAAGAGTTTTGTAAATTAGGGTTTTTGTTTTATGTACGAGAGATGAGTCGTGACCTTAGGTGCTTTAGCAGTACATAATAGCATCTATTTGCTGCGGCAAGTCTTGCCCTTATTTCCGCGCTGGTGTTATTGTCCTCTGTAACAAGAGATCCCAAGTATGTGAATGATTCAACGGCTTCTAGTTGATGGGTTCCCACTGATATTGATTCGTTTCTTACGGTTATACTGTTCAGTGATGCTTTTCTTGTTGTCGTGTATTTTGTCTTTGAAGCGTTGATCTTTAGACCCATGTTATTGGCTGAAGACTCAAGTCTCAAGAAGTTATCCTTCATGCAAGGCAACGTTCTAGCCATTATGTCGATGCCATCTGCATATGCAAGTATTTGACTCGACTTTCTGAAAATTGTTCCTGTTGTCTCTATGCTTGAGTTTCTAACAGCTTTTTCCAGTGTAAAGGTACCAGTTCGCTGCGCGACCGAGACCGGAGACCGAGACCGTTATATGACTTTTACTATGAAAGTTACCGCATAGCGCCGCGACCGAGAAAGGAGACCGAGACCGACGACAGATACGCGAGACCGATTCCGTGAATTTACTGTATGCAATTGTATGAACACCAGTTCGCGAGCGAGAAAATAAAACATTTTTTATTAAGAAAATATTTTTCTTAGTAAAAAATGTTTGAGAAACCTTGGAATTAAAAAAAAAAAAAAAAAATTGAGGTTTATTTGTCTATGTTTATACCAATTTTCAGCGTTCTAGCTTTTATGGTTTCTGAGATACATGGTAAAATAAACCAAAAATTCAAAAGTTGATAACCCCTGACGGAAACAAAAATTCACCATTCTGAGTATAAAAGTTTTGTAGGCCCATAACTGTTTATATATTTTAAAATTTTGAGATCTGTAAATTGATCGGATCAAAAGTTATAAGGGGGGGACAGACAGAAACATAGACACACAAAACTCACATAAAATGTTCTACTCCGAATTCTGAGTAAATCCATATATGGGAACATATATGCTGCGAGGCCTCTAGTTGGAGTTATTAGCATGCAAAAAGTCGACTACGCCATACAAAATGTTCCTTCGTACACGCATCTTGGCTTAATAATGTCGATTCATTCAGAGAATTGAATTCTCATGAACGAATCGACAGTTGGAAAATACTAAAAAGTATCGAACATTAAATAACTTCTGTAAAACTAGTTGCATGTAACACATGAGATCCAACTGTCGATAGCGATAGTATGTATAGTTGAAGAATATGTACCAAACTATAAACCCATAAATACAAATTATTGAATATTTTCAGATATTTTGTTTTCTATACAACATATGTAGGTATGTGTGTCAAGATAGGATAGTATGGAGGTAGGTCCTTTTTTCCTACCCAGAATATGAAAATAGCATGATGATATGTATGTATACTTGGAGATGAAGTATCAAACTATTGTCTTTTAGATATTGTGTATAGACGACTGCCATACAAAATGTATGAAGCGATGTCGTCACTAACTTGAATTTTTAAAAAAATTGTTAAAAAAAAAATTGAGATCTTCTACTACAATGTTAATATTTTTTATAGAAAATTAAATTATCTAGTTGGGGTGTTTCGGCTTTTTTCGATATTTTTAAAAGTTTTCCAAATATAGGCAGTTAAACTCATAAATTTATCATAAAAATATATTTTTATTAATAAAAAATGTTTGAGAAACCCTGGAATTTTTTCGAAAGAACTATTTTGAGATTTAATTTTTTTCTATATTTTTACCAATTTTTAGCGTTCTAGCTTTTATGCTTTCTGAGATATATGGAAAAATAAAGTAAAAATTCAAAAGTTGATAACCCCTGACTGAAACAAAAATTCAAAATTCTGAGTATAAAACTTTTGTAGGCTTATAACTTTTTATATATTCTGATATTTCGGGCTCTGAAAATTGAGCGGATAAAAAGTAAAAGGGGGGGACGGACACACACACAGACACACGAAATGTTCTACTCTGAATTCTGAGTAAATCCGTGCATGGAACATATATGCTGCGAAGCCTCTTAGTTGGTGTTTTTTGACTTCAAAGTTGGAAATGCCGTGAAAAAAGTAGACCTCTGCATACAATTCTCGCGTATCCTGGCTTGAAACATTGTCGATATGTTAAGAGAACAAAGTTCTCCTGAACAAATCGACAGTTGGATTACATGTATCGTTCACATTGAACAAATTTTGTTGACATTTTGTGTTTTGGTGGAGTTAATAATTATTATGAAGCGAAAATACGAACAAAAATATTGTCCTGTGTAGGAACAGAAATGAATTTCATAACAAATTTTCATTCAGATGCACCAATCTTTTGTTAAGCATACTCTTTGTAGGAAAAATTAAGTTTTCTATTTCATTGTGACAGTGTATTTTAGTATTTAATTAACAGCTCCAGTACGGAAGCAGCTCAGATTTGTAAGATCTTTTCAATTAAGTATATATTATTTTTGCCTTGAATATAATATTTAGATTTTCAGGTACACGACAGCCGATTATTTTTTAACTCTTTTCAGCAAGAGCTAATGTGTTTAATTTGACTTTTCTGCAAAGATGATCATTATTATTCTGTATATATAACCGAATTTCATATGATTCCATTTCTTACTCGCGACACATTCTTTCTCCCCAGTCATATTTTTTTTTGATAAAAAAAATGAATATGTCCTTGTTAATCAAGTACATATACATCTTCCTACGTTCCCTAAAATAAACATAAATGCTTGTGCTATAGGTGAACGAAATTGGTCGAGGCAGGATTCGAACTCGCGACCATAAATAAACCGCTCTGCCATCGACCCATGTTGATGAGACCTCTCGTCTACCACGAGGAAACATCAAGCCAAGGTGTGGGAAAGAAAAGGAGAGAAATGATGACGACACTTAAAATTTGTTTTAGTACGGCGCTTTTTTATTTATAATGTTCACAAATGGTCCATGGCGATAAAATAATAAAAAAAAAAAAAACAAAACAACAGACAACAAATAAAACAGAAACACGTGGCATTTATCGAAACGAACTGTCAAACACACGCGAACACACGAAAAGACGCCGACCAGAATATACCGCCCCAGGGTACAGCGACATCCTTACTCCAGGCATGTCACTGTCTTCCACGTGGTGACGGTAGATCGGTGGGGCCCAGCCTCTGCGTCAGGCTAGCAGGTCTTCCTCGTGTCCGGCGTGGTTTCTTCTTCTCCTCCTGATCTCCTCCTCCAGACCGTCACCCATGGCTGGCTCTGTGCCCCACGACACGCTATGACGGCGCATCTCGACAGAGGTGGCATACCAGTCGGGACCTCACCGGAAGGCGAACCGACGCCCCAGACGACACGGATTGCCCTTCGTGGTCCAATCTGCGAGCCGCCGCGTTCCCTACGCGGTGGCCCCACACTGCGCTCTGCCTCCAACCTCCTGTCCTGTTGATGCCCTCATCTTGGTTCTGGGGCACCATCAGCGTCCATGCGCGTGACGGGTCCTGTCACACAGACTTCCTCGCCGTCGAAAATATGGCCGCCATCGGGAGCACGTGTCGACCGATGACGGCGTCACACCAAACCGTCCGTCCTTCACCAGCGTCGAATGCCAAGAGAGCGCGTGCCATAGCGCGTGCTAGCTGCAAGTTCCGTTTTTCGCCCGCAACGAGCGCTAGCTGTTTTCCGAAATGTTGCCGTGGAACAAAATAAAAATCATTGTTTTTCGGCATTATTTTTTTCGGGCATAACAATTCCACCCCACTTTTTTGTCGAAAAACAATGTCACTTTACAGTCTCATATCACTGAAATATACAGGCGCCACCGATTTTTTTCTCGAATTCGGAAACGGTTAATGCACATGGTTCGTTATTTTAGCACAGCACAAATTTACAGTTCAAAACACAACAAATAAACATCACTTTTCTTCCCCACGTGTTTGATCTCAGGGTGTTGATTCGTGCAAATGTCTATTCGCAAAAGCCCCACGTTGGGCGCCATTTGATGAGACCTCTCGTCTACCACGAGGAAACATCAAGCCAAGGTGTGGGGAAGAAAAGGAGAGAAATGATGACGACACTTAAAATTTGTTTTAGTACGGCGCTTTTTTATTTATAATGTTCACAAATGGTCCATGGCGATAAAATAATAAAAAAAAAAAAAAACAAATCAACAGACAACAAATAAAACAGAAACACGTGGCATTTATCGAAACGAACTGTCAAACACACGCGAACACACGAAAAGACGCCGACCAGAATATACCGCCCCAGGGTACAGCGACATCCTTACTCCAGGCATGTCACTGTCTTCCACGTGGTGACGGTAGATCGGTGGGGCCCAGCCTCTGCGTCAGGCTAGCAGGTCTTCCTCGTGTCCGGCGTGGTTTCTTCTTCTCCTCCTGATCTCCTCCTCCAGACCGTCACCCATGGCTGGCTCTGTGCCCCACGACACGCTATGACGGCGCATCTCGACAGAGGTGGCATACCAGTCGGGACCTCACCGGAAGGCGAACCGACGCCCCAGACGACACGGATTGCCCTTCGTGGTCCAATCTGCGAGCCGCCGCGTTCCCTACGCGGTGGCCCCACACTGCGCTCTGCCTCCAACCTCCTGTCCTGTTGATGCCCTCATCTTGGTTCTGGGGCACCATCAGCGTCCATGCGCGTGACGGGTCCTGTCACACAGACTTCCTCGCCGTCGAAAATATGGCCGCCATCGGGAGCACGTGTCGACCGATGACGGCGTCACACCAAACCGTCCGTCCTTCACCAGCGTCGAATGCCAAGAGAGCGCGTGCCATAGCGCGTGCTAGCTGCAAGTTCCGTTTTTCGCCCGCAACGAGCGCTAGCTGTTTTCCGAAATGTTGCCGTGGAACAAAATAAAAATCATTGTTTTTCGGCATTATTTTTTTCGGGCATAACAATGTATTATTTTGTTTATCCGGTTATTAACTCGTTTTCCACGCTCTTCCTTGTTATATACGTAACAATTATACTATAAATATATGCGTCTTAGTATGTTTCCAAATATCGTTAAAAAATTTGGTATTTTTTTGGTATTTTTTCACATTGGGTTTAGTATATTTTGGTAGGTATATTTTCGCCACAAGTGCGGTATTTTCGGCAGTTTGGAAAACGGTCAGTGGAAAGAAAAAGAAGAAATTACAAAATATTGTAAAATATTTTTCTTCTATGGCTACTCCTACTCTTGATTGTGTTCTTTTTCGTGTCGTTGGGCATCATGTCGGTGTGTGATTTTGAATTTTGTATTTTAAATCTAAATTTATCAACATAATCCATATGTTAAATTAAAAGATTTTATCTTAAATAATTATTTTGTTCATTGATGTATTGAGATGGATTGAAATTAATTAGATTATTTATATTTAACTGTTGAAATGTTCAGTTTTTTAACACGTTCCAAATGTCACTTTGCTGCATTTACGATTGTTATAAGTGATTAGTATTATAATTACGATGTATTGGTTTTAGCCTACCGCTGCGCCCGTTAAAAAAGTGAAGGAAGGGAAAATTGTTAAAGATCATACCAAAAATGTTATGAGGAATTTGCACATTCGCAAATTGTGTCTTAATATTTGCGTCGGTGAATCTGGTGACAGGCTGACAAGAGCCGCAAAGGTTGGTTAAGTTTGAATTATTTTCGTTTTTGTCTAATGGCATCTGGCCTGTATACTTATATACATCTCATTTTCAAGTTTGATTGTCAAACTTGAAAACAGTGGTTATTTTCTAGTTTTTTTTACTTTTTTATTCAATTATCTTATTTAAAGTAAATTTAAACCTTGGTTGTTAAGTTTATCAATGCAAACGTATGTGTAAAGGTCTACTATCGATGTTACTTTTATAAGATATACCTAAGGTTAGTTTATTTAAAAAAAAAAAAGACTCGCTTAGAGCTTGTATGCAATTGAAATAATTGGTTATTTTTATCTCATTTCTTCAGCTTTATTTTAAATAAGTGTGCTGTTAATTGAAATAAATTTGAAACGAGGGTAATCATTCACATGTGGCCTAAGTTGCCAATTTTGTTGATTTTTTGTCTATATATAGATGATTATGGGAAAAAATATTCATTTTACTAGTAAACGCCTAGAAAAATTAAAGAGAAAATTACGTAAAATGTATGTTGAAATTCACATAATTGTCCGAATTCACACACCTATCGCTGAGTTTGCAGGTAACTATTTTCTCATTTAAACGCCAAATTACAAACAAGAATTTTATTAAATAACAACTTACAAACAAACACACATAATATCTATAAATGTTTTTAATTATAAAAAACCAGAATAATTACTATAATTTTTTACTAGGCGGTGCACTATTTAGTTTTTTATTTAATTTTACTACAAATAACTTTGCATTATACCTGTAACCATGATTTAATTTTTTAGGTAAAACAACAATATAGAAGTATTTCATGTATGTAATATTTATTTTCTTTTTTGTTACATAAATGATAATGTATTGCCTGACAACAAACCAAACGAACTTTCAACCACATTGAAACGCCAGGCACACATTTTATAACCTTTATTTTTGCAATTTGTTTTTTTGTCTCACTTGTTTCGTTTGATAAATGATCCAACTTGTTTCTATATATTTTTTAAATTCCTAGATGTTCCACATAATATATAATTTCACCATCATCACTTATTTCCATATCCATCTGTAAAATGTGCATACATTTTGTTTTTACAACAATTGATTTAGTAAAAAAAAAACTGATGGATATAAAAAATTGAATACGTACTATATTGTGTAATGAAACAAAACTATAAGAACAACATTACCTCACATTATTTAAGGTTATTAATTTAACATGTGTAAAATATGATTTATAAGATTTCGTAACTCACCTTTTTTCTGCATTGTATATGAAATTTAATCTTCCCCAAAACAAGCAAATGTTTGTGTTGAGAACTAAATTAATCTGGTCCACTCGATTGGTAGATATTTATAACACTCCCGTCTATTATTTCAAAATCCATATATTTTATAATATATAGAAATATTTTATAGTATAGAAATATTTTATAGCATAGAAATATTTTATAGTATAGAAATATTTTATAATATAGAAATATTTTATTTTGAAATGGTTGTATGCATATATTGTTTGAGGATTTTCTACCTTTCTGAGATAATCCTACATTAACAAATTTTATGCTAGATTAAATTATTCTCTTTGCAACTTCCGCCCATCTTATTTTAGCTCGGTGGATTACTTAAATAGAGGCACAAATTTTTTTATACATTCATTTATCATGTGGTTAGATTTATTTGTCTTTTCATATAAAATTTAATTTTCTGTACTTATTTATAATTTCTTGAAAGACTAACAGCTATATATAATAGATTTTTTTTGGTTAATGCAAATAAATTACATAGTATTAAAAAAAATTACACTAAGAATACATCTCATATAGGACACTAATTTTTTTTTGCTGTCTAGGTTACTCATTTTTAAATAAAAACAATATTTAATCGAATCACATTGAAGCTATGGTTTCTTAAGAGCCATTTTTGAAGTTCATAGTTATACATTCAATTTTCCCAAAACTTTCAGGATATGTTACTAGTACTGTGATGAAAAAGATTCTGAACGTTTTGTTTCACCTTGCTTAAAGATTAAAGTTCAAGGCCACGGATATTTTATGTAAATTATATGATAATTTAGTTCTAAAGCATTGAGTGACCCATGATTTTTTTTGTAAAATGGATTCTACTTTATACTGATGAATGTTTTAGGAAAATTGAAGGTTTTGTTTCAAAACTATCAATTGTGTCCCAACTTTATACTTCTCTTAATAAAATTTTATTCTATTTGTGTTTTCTTTGAGTTTTAAAATATTTAAAAAACTTTTTGATTCATATATATTTCTATTACAGGTTTTAGAACAATTAACGGGACAACAACCAGTGTTCTCAAAAGCTCGTTACACGGTACGTTCCTTCGGTATCCGCAGGAATGAAAAGATTGCTGTTCACTGCACTGTCAGAGGAGTTAAGGCTGAGGAAATCCTCGAGAGGGGCCTTAAGGTTTCGTATGTTTACATTTTTTTTGTCTTCATTCTCTATCTTTATACTTATACATAAATAATAATTTACATTTAATGTTTTTTAAACATGGTAATGTTTTCGATTCCCAGAAGAAATGATACATTATTTATATTACCTTTTTTAATCTTTGATTTTGGCATCATTACTTAGTAGCTCAAGAGTGTTGAAATATTTTCAAACAGTTATAGGAGTATGTACACAACTGTCGTTAAACTTGCCTGAAATAAGTAAAAACAAATACTTCCATGGAATAAGTGATCAGAGGCTGTGGATGTAGTCAACATTAATGAACAATTGAATGTTTATGTCGAAAATAAGTAAACAAAAATAGTCACCAAAACTGATATACATAATGACAGATTTCAATGGGAAAGAAATATAATGCTGGTTGGTTTAAATTATATACAAAATTAGTGTCATTACCGAATGGTTGATTAGAAATACTTCAATTTATGATGTATGAAGATGGTACCATTTGAAATAGTGGCTTAAGTAATATAATTGTAACTAGTGAAGGCCATTGTAGGAATAGTACATATTATTTTGCATATTATTTGTTCAAGGATATTCTCCTTTCTTGAGATTATCTTTAGTGTAAAATATGCTACATTAAAATACTCTTATGCAACTTCCACCCATCTTACCCTAGCTCGGTGGATTACTTTCGAGGGTAACATTTAAGGTTTTGAGATATTTTGTTATTTTCTATGTCTTTTTTACGATGTTAATATATTTGTAATTAATTCCAGGTGAAGGAATATGAGTTGGTACGAGGAAACTTTTCTGACACAGGAAACTTTGGTTTTGGTATTCAAGAACACATTGACTTGGGTATCAAATATGATCCATCTATTGGAATCTATGGTTTAGATTTCTATGTTGTCCTTGGAAGGCCAGGTAATTATATAGTTTCAGTTCATATATGTTTTAGAGCTACTGCACACTGGACCACTAGACGCGGCCACCAATTGTGGTTCAGTAGCGGCCACCAGACATGGCATTTACTCCGTTAGTATATTTGCAGGGTTCGCGTTTGTGAAATTGAAATAATCTTGATTTTGTTTGAGAACCTGGCAACTGGGTGAGTGTGCGTGCGAGGCAAGCTACAAAATGCAGCCACTAATAGCAAGCGTTGGCGACTCGGACAAGCCCATACAAATGCCCAGTTTGCGTAGATACATATGAAATGTATGAAAAAAATGTCCACGACTAGTTGCCCAGTGTATGGCCGGTCTTAACCTTTTAAGACCAGTGTCATGTATATGACACCGTGCTACATGAAATTTTCGATCTGTATATCTCAGTAAATTCATACTGAGATGAAAATTTTATGAATATTACTGTCATAATAATAGTAACTTTTTATATTGCATTTCATGACATCTGTTAATGTATCAACTGAACAATAAATTGTTAAATTATTTTAAATAGTAAGAACTCAATCCATTGTAATACACGGACCAATATTACACTCTTTTGTTTTGTTGCGCTGAACTTTCCGCTTTGTATTTGATCCTTACCATTTTGTGTTTGGTGTACATTCCTTATTTACATCCAACGTGAAATATCACATGACAAAGATGCTAACATGTAGTTTTTTGTATGGAGTATGTTTATATTATGATGTGTTGAATTATTTTAATATAATTAATCTTATTGTGATGCGTTTCGTTTCTCGATGCACAATTTAATATAAATTTATCCTTCATGGTTCAGTTGGTTAGGTATCTAACTCCTGAGTGGGGTTTGGGTTCGATACCCAGTGGAGACAGTTGTGTTTTCGGCCCGAATATATTTAGCATCTGAGATGATAAATATATTGATATGTAATTGGTCTCATTTCTGTAAATCGTTTGTGTATTGTAATTGTCAACATGACTGTTTACTAATCCAAGTAAATAAATATTTAACTGTACAAAATGTGGTAACTTGTTTGGGTGAACGTCAAATTAATATTTGACATAGTACCTGTTAGTTGACATAGTACCTGTTAGTTGACCGAGAGGCATTTCAAAATAAAACAAACTCATTATTATAAGCACATTAATTTACATAACATAACACTGATGCGATGTACTGCAATTTTTTGTGAAATTTATGATTGTTCATTTTTATGCCTTTATATTATAGTATAATCATCTTAAATATAATGGAATCAATTAGGAAATCGATTTTTTAGTAATAAGGATTTTTAAAAATATACATGTTGGTTTATTGTTTCAGGATTCAATGTTGCACACAGAAAGCGCAAGCGTGGTAAGGTTGGCTTCCAACACCGCCTGACAAAAGAAGATGCCATGAAGTGGTTCCAACAGAAGTATGATGGCATTATTCACAACAAGAAGTGAACCCTTTAAATTTATTTTATTCCTAATAAACTTTATAAAACAATCATATTCTTTTATTATTTTCCACAAAACTTTCTTTCCTAAGAATGTATTTTAGATGAATAATTGTCAAAAATAATTTCATTTTTTTTTAGAAAGGAAGGCTGGCACTAGTTTTCATATTAAATTCAAATTCAATAATTTTGAGACGTGTATTTTTATGGTATCTTATATTTTATCTTATTGCCGTATCTATAATTTTAACCACAATTGACATTTCGATATAATTCAAATTTGTACAATTTCTTATTACAGCACTTGATTTTATGAGCACAATATTTCCTAATTACTTTGTACTAAATTAACCCTGTGAATGTAGCAAGTTTATTTTCAAAAGTCAATTCTAACTAGCCACCAAGATAATTGCCAATAACTATCATCATCATCATCAATGGCTCTACAGCCTGTTGCAATCCTTTGCATCTCCAGCATTCTTGCCATCTCCCTCTATCCTGGCATGCACCCCTCCAGTCCCTTTCATCTATAGCCTCCACATCCCGCTGCACGCCATGCCACGCTTTGGTAAAAAATTGATTTCAACAAAACAAAAAATTGGTTTTTACCTTGGAGGAGTAAATATGAGTTTTTACCAACAATAATCTCATCGTGGCTAGGAGATTTATTGTTTTTAGGCATTTTAATTCTATTCCAATTTCTGTTATACTTTGAGGCTGTTTTCATATTCCGTATATAAGTTATGTAATTCATCATCATCCGACCCATTATGATAATTCAAGACCTCTGGTTTTTTGTGGACCCGTGTTTCCTCTTCTCTGTTTATATTTATCAGTTGCACTTCTGTTTTTTTGGTTATTGCTTGAGAGATGAGCCTCTTTCTTCCTTCATGTTACCTCCGCACATTCATTGTCAAACCATTTGTTCCTTCTTTTTGGATCTCAAGTTCAAGTAATTGATTGATTGTAGTACTTTTAATCTGACAAAAACACAAATACTTTTTTAACAAGTCATAGATCTATCAAAAAAGAGGAAAAAGATAAACTCTTTAAAAGATGAAGAGTGACCCAAGTCTCTGTCTGCAAAATGACTGATATACGTAGTTGGCTCATTGCTTGTATGAATTAAAAAAACATTGACTCCAAACAAAATTTTAAGGCCCATATGAAAATGTTGCGTCACATATTGCAGATCACCATCACACACTGAAAACCAAATATACGGAATGGGACACTTGGCTGTGGCCACTTGGGTGCGGGACACTTGGCTGCGAGACACTTGGTCGCGACGGACACTTGGGTGCGAGCCCACTTGATCGCAAATATTAAAATTATTATAAAAATATTTTTTTCTGCTTTGGAATGAAGTGTTTCGTACTGATTTTTGTAATGCTCTTTATATATATGTACCAGTGGCGTGCAAGCCATACATGCCTATATGCCTGGCATGATGTGTATCTTTATATTTTAAATGCCTGTGTACTTGTATATCAACTACATAATATATAAAGAGCATTATAAAAATCAGTATGAAACACTTCATTCCAAAGCAGAATTTTTTTTTTTATTTCGCAACCAAGTGGGCTCGCACCCAAGTGTCCGTCGTGACCAAATGGGACTCGCAACCAAGTGGGCTCGCACCCAAGTGTCCCGCAGCCAAGTATCCCGCACCCAAGTGACCTAGACCGCCAAATATATGGTTAGTGGATTCTTTGGTTATGTTGCTTTTCTACTTTTAGATGTTGAAATAGAAAAATATATCAGCTCTCCTTACAGTATTGAGTAGTACCTGCCCCTGAGACTGACTCGGGAGTCAGGATAGAATTGGGTGCATATTAAATTAATATTTGACATTGGTACCTGTTTAGTTGCCCAAGAAGTAATACAAAATTAAAGTGCACCTAAATAATCGGAATGATTCGTCGAAACAAATCAAAAGTATTTTTACTGAAAAAAATATATATTGTGATAGTGAAGTAACACTAAATTATATACCGTTTAAATCACCAGGTAGTGATGGAATAATACCTCAATTCCTTCAGCAGGTATTATTCCACCACTTTGCATGTCACATTTGGGTACATACTGGAAATTTGGAGACAAAAGTAGTTTTCATCACAAAACCAGGCCGAAAAAACTGTTCAAAGGAAAAAGCTTTTCAACCAATCTGCTTAACCTCTTTTCTAATTAAAACAATCGAAGAACTGGATGTAATGAAGGGAGCATTGAGGATAAAACCCTTGCACCGACACCAATTTTCTTACTATTATGTTTATTATTTTTATTAATGATCTTAAGTTTTAAGTGTGAACCTTTTGACAGGCTGACTGCTACATGTAATAATACTCAACACTGAGGGGTGCTCTGTAATTCAATACCTACATAACATCTTTCACCCCCCAAATCACAAACCACAGCTCTTCAATGTGAAACCACTGCATCCTCTGGAATACCCAAAATCTCCCTGCATCTCTGCACCTCATCCTTCAGAGCCTGCCCAATCCCCAATCCTCGTTCAATCTGTTTATCTTGGAGACCGCTTGTCCCAGGCTCCTCACGTCGGTCGGTTTGATCGGTAGAAGTGTTGAACTCCTGATCTCTATTCTGTGATGTTTCTCCAATACTCAATCTAGGCTCGACACGTCTTTTCAATTGATCAATGTGCCTTACCACCACGATTCCAAGACATGTGTCTATTATAATATATCTAGTTGGACCTCTCACTCTTTTGATTTCTCCTTTTAACCACTTAGATCCACGTCCATAATTTCTCCACTATACCTTACTTGAAAATTTGTACATTTCACTTTATTATTATTTTCAATATCTCTTTCTCTTTTTTCCATGGTTGATAATGAGTGTAAGATATCAAATCGGGTTCTAAATTTTCTTCTGTTCAACATTTCGGCAGCGGCAGGGCTTTTCAATGTTACCGTACTTGGGGCAGTACGTAAGTCAAATAAAACTCGTAAGTACACATCAATATTCTCTGTTGGTAATTTCTGTAATTTCTTCTTCACAGACTGCACTGTCCGTTCAGCCTGTCCATTCGATGCTGGATGATATGGTGGGCTCAAAATGTGTCTAATTCCATTTTGTTGTACAAAACTTTTAAACTCTTCAGATGTAAATGCTGTTCCATTATCTGAAACTAGAACCTCTGGTATTCCCTGTTGTGAAAATATTTCTCGAAGATTCTTTATAACATATTTAGAAGATTGTGTTGGTAGAATTTTAACTTCCGGCCATTTTGAGAATGCATCAATATAAATAAAAAATATTTTCCCTCTGAAAGGTCCGGCAAAGTCCACATGAACTCTTTGCCAGGGATTTGTTGGTGTAACCCATGAATGTATAACTTTTGCAGGCATGTTTCCTACTTGTTGACAAACTTCACATGCTGCTATCATATTCTCAATATCTTTATCTATATTTGGCCACCAAAAATAGCTTCTCGCTATTGCTTTTGTTACCACCATTCCATCATGGGCTTCGTGAAGAGATGTTAGTAGTGTGTCCCTTATTGGTGGTGGAATAACTACTCGATTTCCCCAAAGGATGCAATCCTCCATTATGGATTCTTCCATTTTTTTTGTCCAATAAACTTTATATACCTCAGGTACCTTATCTGGCCATCCTTTCAAAATCCAGTACTTTATCTTCTGTAAATGCACATCTTGCGATGTTAACTTTGCAATATCTTTAACTGTATATGGCACTGTATTAGGAGTTTCTGATAAAAGTAACACATCATAAAATACACTTTCTTTTTCTTCGCTATCACTAGACACATCCTTTATCATCATTCTACTGAGTGCATCAGCATCACCTATCTCTTTCCCAGGTTTGTAATTCAACTGATAATCATATGCACTCAGTTTTAATGTCCACCTTAACATTCTAGGTGATAAAATATTAGGTATTTGTTTATTAGGATCAAAAATACCTAGTAACGGCTTGTGATCTGTACAAATAGTAAATTTCCTGCCATATAATTATTGATTAAATTTACACAGCCCAGAAATAATTGCGGCTGATTCTTTGTCTATCTGGGCATAATTTCTTTCACATTTGCTTAATGTTCTTGATCCCATGGCTATTGGTTGTTGTGTGCCATCATTCATAATATGAGAGATTACTGCTCCCACTCCATAAGGACTAGCATCACACGTCAATATTATTGGCTTCTTCAAATCAAAATGTACTAAGGTTTTATCACTCGACAGAGTTTCTTTAGCTTCTTGAAAAGCTTTATTCTCTTTAACACCCCATTTCCATTTCACGTCCTTACTCAGTAACCTGTATAGTGGTTCCAACATTGTCGCTTTATTTGGAATAAATCTTTCATAGAAATTAATTAATCCAAGGAATGCTTGTAATTCTGTGACACTTTTTGGTTCATTAACATTTTTAATTGCTTCCACCTTTGCTGCATCTGGATGTACTCCTCTGTTATCTACCACGAACCCCAAAAATGTCACTGATGTTGAACCAAAAATACATTTTGATTTATTCAACTTCAAACCCGAACCCTTCAATCTTTCAAGAACTTCATCCAATCTTTCGTTATGGATCTTTACTGAACTTCCTGCTATTAAAATGTCATCCAGCAACACAGAAACTCCATCTATTCCAGCAAGTAATGTTGACATAAGTCTTTGAAAGATTCCTGGGGCCGCCTTCACTCCAAAGGGTAAGCGTTTTACTTTCCTTTGTGTGTGTTTTAAGTAAGAGTTTTTGATGTTGCTTCATCCACTGTTACTTGTGTATACGCTTGTTCTAAATCTAGCTTTGTAAATAATTTACCTCCTGACACGGCTGCTAATGCTTCATTGATGGTTGGTAAGGGAAAATCTGTTTCTGTCACTGCATTTACCGTGATGAGACCTCTCGTCTACCACGAGGAAACATCAAGCCAAGGTGTGGGGAAGAAAAGAAGAGAAATGATGGCGACACTTATAATATTCACAAATGGTCCATGGCAAAAAAAAATAATTAAATAAAAACAACAGACAACAAATAAAACAGAAACACGTGGCATCTACTGAAACGAACTGTCAAACACACGCGAACACACGAAAAGACGCCGACCAGAATATACCGCCCCAGGGTACAGCGACATCGTTCCTCCAGGCATGTCACTGTCTTCCACGTGGTGACTGTAGTTCGGTGGGGCCCAGCCTCTGCGTCAGGCTGGCAGGTCTTTCTCGTGTCCGGCGTGGTTTCTTCTTCTCCTCCTGATAACAACCGTTGAGCGGTAATCACCACACAATCTTATACCTCCGTTTGATTTGAATACTGGAACTATGGGAGTTGCCCACTCTGAATAAGTTATGGCCTCTAATACCCCGACGCTAACCAATCTGTCTATTTCATTTGAAACTCGGTCTTTCAACGCAAAAGGTAACTGTCTATGTCTCAAAAACCTTGGTTTACTATTTGGATTGACTTTAATAGTGACAGCTGGGCCTTTGTACTCTCCCAATCCTTCTGTAAATACACTTTGATAATTCTCTGTTACACTTTCTTGAGAAATATAAACATTTTCTGATAAACAAATTCCTTCAATCCTTATTTCTAAGGGTTCAAACCAATTTCTGCCCAATAATCCAGGGCCTTCCCCTGTAGCTATTAACAATGGTAAATTAAACATTTTTTTATTAAAAATTATATCAACATTTATCTCTCCCAACAGTGAAACTTGTTGATTAGACCAAGTTCGTAGTTGAATACTTGTTTCTCTCAAATATGGTAACCTATGTGGCCAAATTAACTTTGCTTGTTTTTCTGATATAATGGTATAGGTTGCTCCTGAATCAATCTCCATACATATTAATTTATTCTCTATCACAATTGGCACTTTTATTGGAGATGTTTGCGTTGATGTTTTGCTAATACAGTACAAACTATTCATTTTAATATCATCATAAACCTTTATGTCATATTTTTCCTTTTACTACGGCACATATTCTTTAAATGTCCCACTTTCTTACAATTATAACATTGGGCCTCACTAAATTTACACTTATTTGCCAAATGATTGCCGCCACACCGATAACATTTTAAATGTTTGTAATCTTTAACGGTCACTTTATTGACTAACATTGGTTCATCACGTTGATCTGATTGATCTATTTCATTTGTCATATCATTACTTTTATTTATTAACACAATATCTTTATCTGTTTTCTCACAAGATAGAGCTATTTCTACTGCCGATGTAGGTTAGATTTTCTTAATTAAATTTCTTGGGTTTTGGTACACCTTATTCCTCCAACCAGTCTGTCTCTTAACATTCTTTCTAATTCTTTAAAGTTACAGTGTGTGGTCATCCTTCTTAATATTGCAATATAATCTGCAATAGATTCATCTTTTTGTTGGTTTCTCTTATGAAATTTGAATGTTTCTACAATCTCATTGGGTCTTGGATTAAAATGTACATCTAACAAGTTTTTTATTTCCACCAATCTTAATTCTGATGTCAACCTTGGAGATGCTAAATTCCTCACCAATTCATATAATTCACTTCCACAATATGTCAAAAATAGGGCTTTTTGAACATTTTCATCACTTATATTATAGGCTATTAAGTAATAAGAAAATCTTTCAATGTATGTCTCCCAACTTCCTTCCACAACATTAAACGTTTCAAACACTTTCATATTTTCTCGTCGCCACTATTATGTTTATTATTTTTATTAATGATCTCAAGTTTTAAGTGTGAACCTTTTGACAGCCATGACAGACTGACTGCTACATGTAACAATAATCAACACTGAGGGGTACTCTGTAATTCAATACATAACAACCAACCGGGTAGATCCACAGAAGCAGCACTACATGAAATAGTACTGAGTATTGAAAAGTCCTCAGAAAGATATTTGATCCTGTCAACGAAAATGAAATGTGGAGGAGACGATTCAACCATGAATTAGAGGCACTCTATGGTGAACCTAACATTGTACAGTTTATTTAAATAAGAAGACTGCAATGGTTGGGCCATGGCCACAGGGTGATTGATGATCATACTCCCAACGAGGTTTTAAACACCAACCCAGATGGAAGAAGCAGAGGCAGACTAAAAATGAGATGGCTGGACGATGTGGAGGCTGATATATGTGGAGGCCTTACCAACTGGAAGAGAGCCACAGAGTGCAGGGAGGTATGGCGACAGATTCTGAAGGAGGCCAAGGCCCACAATGGGCTGTAGGGCCAATGATGATGATGATGATTGCAAAATGCTTATATTATAAGGAACTAGCACTTGGGATATTCATTCATATATTCATAGAGGGAGTATTTGACCAAACCTAACATTACCAAGATTGCTTACTAAGAGGTATGGAATTGAAAACACCATAATTAGATGAATCTACTTGATCCCTAAAGATTGAATAGTAGCAACCCTTCGGTGAAATAGCAAGGGCATCCAGTAACAGGTGTTGTTCTCAGGGAGGAATACTATAACCCCTTGCTCTGGATCCTGGTGGTGGATGAACTAATTGGTCAAACTTGAGAAAAAGAGGACTAAAGCCAACGGAACCCCAAGAAAAATATCTTATGCTAGAAGAGCTACATATGCTAATAGAATTCTGCAGCTTTTTTTTTAGAAAAATTGATCCCATTAGCAATTTGTAGTTTATTCTCAAACTTGGTTCGCAATAAAGTATCATCCTACACGTAAAGGTGGATCCCGTTACGAGCATTTTGAAAATTTGGATAGATGAAATTATAGAGAATAAATTAACGGATATCTATGGAAATCTAATCAGCTCTAGGTCTATGCACTTTACACATATGATGCAAATATGAAGTCGATTGGACTTATAGTTTGGGCTGTAGAGAGGACACAAAAAGGATAATTTCATACGCCATCACGAAACTCACAGTGTGCACTCTCTACATGATACCCGTTGAGAAAATGATGCAAAAAAAAAAAATACACTTAAAAATTGTGAAAACATGACTATCCACTATTCCATAGTGTGGAGAGTAAAAAGTAACATGCCTATTGCCTAAATGAAAATATGGGATATTTTCAAAACTTCAAGGTCAATCCGGAGATAGATGTTTTAGTCATGAAATTTTGTACGTAAATATAATTCGTTATTTGGCAACATATTTTCACTATTACGTTTTGATTGAGACGACTTTTTTCTTTCATACATTTGTGGCCCACCCTAATGCATATGTGAGTGTCTTTGTTTCTTACTTTATTTTGAAATTGCATTATATTTTGAATATTTTTTTCCTTTTATATATATAACTAGTAAAACTCGGCAGACGTTGTCCTGTATGTTTAGTTACTTACCTCCAAATATATGGAATTCTTGATCTGTATGTTTTCTTTTAATTTTTTAACATTATCTAGAATTGCTAATTATTATTCCGTCTTTTCATTTCTTCCGTCCCTTCCGTCCCTAATTAGTTACGTCTCCATTTTTATAGATATATAGGAATTTTCCTTATTTATTTATTCAAACAAATATACCAAAATTCATTTTTATAAAAAAATATATAGGTTTTTTTTTATTTAATTAATTACATGTTTATTTATTTATTTATTCATTCATTCATCGATCACAATTTTTTTTTTATTGAAAATTTTCTTGCAAAATAGATCAATTACCTATCAAAAATATTGTGCGAGATGTCAAATAAATTTTTCATTTATGCGCTGAACGAATTGCTAAAATTAAATAACTATCCCAAATAGATAATTTTTGTAAATTCTTGAGTGAGAAATTGGATAAATAATTTTTGATTTTTAAAGCTTCTCGTGTGCGCGCTGAACAAACCAACAAAGTTTCATTTTAGTGCCAAACATATTTTTTTCTAAAAAAATTTTGTGAGATGTGGAATAAATAAATTATAATGCATAAACCTTCTCCGGTATGAGTTGAACAAATTCCCAAAGTTTCATCGCAATCGGATGGTTGGTATGTAACGTCCATAATATTTTTGTGGTTTCATTTTCTGTAAATGCTCTGATGAGCGTAGAAAGAACAATATATTTTGCCTGTATGCTCAGGGCGGTCCTGGTATTTGATCAACACGGACATATACTTTTTCTTTTACAAATATGCAAGTTTATATTATTTGATTGCAAGTGAAATGTAATCCTGCTTAAATTTTTGGATAAACATTTTTTACTCAATTTGGAGTAAAAAAATTTTTTTTCATAAATAAAAATATTTTAAATACTTACCTTAAATTGTTTTAAATACTTTTGATACTTTTTTTAAATACTTATGATTTATTAAACAAAAACTTTCTATGATGGTCTCACGGCGATAGATGCCGGTCAATTGGTAAAAATGATGTATTTGGATGAGTAGTGGCTTCAGAGACAAATTTGTAACGCTCCTATTGATTATTTGTTCTGTAGTTAATTAGTGACACAAATCCAATGTTTCAGGTGTTGTCACATGTTGAATAATAATAAATATTTCAATTTTTATACAATTTTATTTTTGAGCTGTATAACGTTATATATTATTTTCTATATAAGCTTCAAATCAATAACTTTTAAGTAAAATAAATAATTTTCTATATAATTCCTATAATTTATTACATATTAAGAGTAATGCAGATATCACAATTTATAAATCAGGTGCATTTATAATATAAATACATAAGATAAATTCATTTGAAACAAAACATTCTTTGGTGTATTGGTTTTTACTGCTAATACTTTGTCTTTGGAAAGAAAGATAAAAATATGGGCATATATAGTAACTTTTAATATACATAGTAACTTTTGTTTGAACTCAATTGAATTATGTGTAACATATATTTAAAAAAAATATATATATGTATTTCAATTTAAAATATTAATCATATTCTAATTCTTAATGATGTAATTATCCATCAAAGAAACCCTAAAAATACGGAAATGTGCATGCAATAACGTGTTCCTAAATGAAATATATTTATGTTCTTACTTACTACTTGTGGCCTGACTACAATTTGATGTTTCGAATAACGAGTCAACCCACAAATAATAAATAAGATTTTAAGTATATTTTAACATAGTAAAATAAAACTTGTATACATTGCAAAATATTTTGTGTTACTCATTTTTCTCTTATCAAAGTATTTATTTCCAAAGAAAATAAATATTCTTCAAATGTTTGGATGGTTCAGGATCAGTGTTTTATTGAATTCTTAGCTAAGGACTCGTGGTTTCAAAAATTTATTTTCCCCAGTCTAAAAATTGAATAAGAAAAAGTATTGTTGTATACCCTGTTTTTGAGTTGTACTTACTAAAGTTAAACATCATACAAAATGTAGTTTTCCAACCGATTTATATTTGTTTTAATATATCTGTAAATACCAGATTTATTAAAAGCAAAGAGGACGGATATGTACATCATAATAAACATTTATGTATTTTGAATACTAAGTTTATTGAACCTTTTTTAAATAATATTAGATATAGCAGATATAATATTGCAAAACAATTATAGGCAAAATAACTGTAGCAAAATATTCCTTTTGGAAATACTGTGTATTGGGTGCAATCTTTAAAAAAATAGCTTCTTTTTTCAAAATTTTATAAGAAGTATTTTTTAGTTATCTCTCTGGCAGTAATTAAGTTGAACATGAAAAATTAAAATTCCACCACAAATTTTCAAAACGGCTCACCACAGTTTACATTTCAAGAAAAGGGAAATAGATGTTTTTGATTTAGATAACCCATTAATTAAATATTGAACCAACTGGAACAAAGAATGTAAAAATATATTTTGTATAACATCTCATGATACAAAATAATTTGATAAATCTATGAAAACATTATTAAATCTAAACAATGCTCAAAGCCATTTTTCTACAGTTTTATCTACATTACATAATATGTACCTAAAATGTTTTTAACAAATTATATTTTTAATATAATTTTTGGTTTTGTTTAGAACTCATGCTTGTCTTGCACGATGTATGTTTTCCTTTTCTTTTTCTGAAAAACCCAGTATACTTTCGATCGCATTAAGATGTCCTTGATGATTTTCTTTGTCAGTCAAGAAATAGTAGATGGCAGATTTCAGAAATTGTAGCGTCACTTCCGGGTCCACGTTCCTTCGTGATCCTGCTTGCGCTTCGACAATGCGTTTGTACATTGCCTGAAATAACATTTCTCTCAACATTACTTCATAATATTATGTTACGTATTTTACAAATTGCAGTAGAACTCGAATCAATTATCCAGATAACCAAATATCTGGATAATAGGAAAATGGGTATGTATGTATCAAAATAACAAAAAATAATTGTAAAGAATATTTACAGTAAAGTAAGAATGTTCCTACTGTATTTATTTTATTACAGTAGATAGGACTTACATACAGTACCTACATACATATAATCAGTACTTGATTATTTCTTAAACATTTCGGTAAGCGTCAACTGTTTAAACATACCCAAAACAATGCAGATTGGTGGAGTTTGGATAATTCAAGTTCTACAATTTCAAAAAATGTATGGCATTATTTAAATTTATGTACACTTAAAAATATTTTATGATGATCTTTGTACGAGCACATTGATAATCCATTAGCCATAAAGTTTTGTATAAATTATCTTGAATAATAATAAATATTTATCTAAATTACATAAATAATCTAAGGTGTATTTTAATTTATAATAAATACTGTGATGTCAGTGTTGTTCTTAAAGCATTATAGCACTAGAATCTACCATTTGAGATTTTTATAACTTACAATCAATTTATATGCTACCGACCGCTGTGGCACAGCTGGTAAGCCACTTACGCAGGATGCAAAGATAATTTTATTTTTATGCTAGCATAAAGTTTATTCATTCAATATTAGGTAATGTCAGAGTTGAACTTATAAAGTAACTCCACAGTCTTACTTACACACTTCTAATATGTGTAGGTACAAATATAGTCTATCTAAATATTTTATAAATATCTTCATGCATTAAATAATATATAATATCTGAGTATGAAGATCATTCAGAATATTTTTACAGCAAGCAGTTACTAACAATAATTTTAAAAAGCATTTTTTTTAATTCATGCAAATCCAATTTTATTTTTTAAAGATTACATATCAACTATCTAACTAAAAAAATAAATCAATTTGGCTGTAGATATTGTGTATTCTGCTAAACTAATTGTATGAAACAATGTTGTGACTAAATACAATCGTAACAAAAATTGTTAAAAAAGTTTCAGATGTACTAAATAAAAACTTTGAGAAACCCTGGAACTTTTTCATAAAAAAATAGTTTGATATATTGTATTTGTGTACCTATATTTATAAAAATTTTAAGGTTTTTGACATATGTGGAATTATGATATAAAATTATTCCTCCAAGATATAAAAAAACATATACTTTCTGAAATTTTGGGCTCTGTATCAAGAGGACCAAATAAGGGACTAATAAGGAATAAGGGACGGACGGACATAGACAAACACATACACTTTTAAAATTTCCTACTCCTAATTCTGAGTTCATCCATCTGTATTTAAAAAAAAGCAGACACTTCTTGAAAAGTAGGTTATATTAACTATAACTCAATCTATCTACATAAATATGGGTGCTTACAAATTCTTAAAACTAAAAAAATATTGTAATATCACTATTTAGGTAAATAAGTTCATTGATGTGTATCCCATTTAATTTGTGAAGCAAACCTGCTGGAATAGAGAATAATTACGCAACAACATTAAGGTACAAATAAATTTATGATGTTAGGAAATAAATAGCTGTCAAATTGGAAAGCATGATTCAACACTATGTTAGTCTTATATTTGAAAAATGGTTACAATAATATCTAATTGTTACTGAGGTAAATTTTGCTGAAAATATTAAATTAACACCTTTTTTAAATTTTATTAAGTTCTTAATTAAAGTGGCACAGGGACTGAGAATTTTTAAGCGAGTTGTACCCAACTTCTCGTACTGAAGTAGAGGTGGTGTGGTCCTTCACCCCATAGACTTTGTAAGACTTGACTAGCGCTAAACAGGAACGACGTAAGTGCTGACAATATGAATTATACCTATTTTAAAGACATTCAGAAATCCAAAACAGTCAAAGTATTTACATCATATTAAACAACATTTTTTCCTAAATTATATTTTTCCATCTAATAAATTAAACAGATATCAGGGGAATCCCGCAAATTTCAGGGGTACATTCAGATTTTTTTTTTTCAGAAGAGAATTTTCAAATATTATGATTCTGGAACTGACAAACTGTAGATAATACTAGGTATATTTTATTTCTGTCTTTAGTTCCAAGACAATATTATAGTTATTTTTATTTATTTTTTGATGTTGAATTGATGATTTTGTCTTTCAAAGTCGTCTGAAATATTTATGTTGAATACAATTTGATTTTGATACTTGTATTTTTGTAACTTGTCCTGACAAAGTCTGCGTGTTATTGAATATGAGATTATGTGAATTTATTAAATATTAGTTAATCAATAAATAATGACAATCCAATGTTGCACACATTGTTCGGGAGCTTATAACACATGTTTTGATATTTTATATTAATTATTTAAAAACACGTAAATCAAAAAACTGAGGACACCCTTTTCTTCATGTTGAAATGAAAATAAATAAATATATATATTTATTGAAATGTATACTATTCTTTTTTAGAAATGTATATTATTATGATTTTAACTGTTTTTACATTGAAAACATGAAAAAAACAGTAAAATATTATTGTTGCATCTATACCCCCATGGTTGCATCTAACCGAATAAAATAAAAATTTTACTAACCCATGTCTGAAAAACTACCTTTGCACAATTAAATACTGCGGCCCTTTAAATTAAATTTAGGGGCAGGTTAAACTTTATATTGAAATTCTTCTCTTAACCATTTGCAGTAGCAATTATTCATGCCTATATATTCTTAATTTCATAGCATTGTTTATTTTGTATGAAATACAAAATTGTTCAATTTTATCAAAATATCAAATGAAGCTGGAAGCATTTTTAACATGTATTTAAAAGTTTCAGAGCTCTGACTGGTTGGGAAAATTCCAGTGCAGACAAACAGAAAAGGGTGTAAAAAGGTAAATGGTTGCAAATATTTATTAGTTTTCAACTAAATTATTATAAAAACATAATGAGTTGTCATAATTTTTACAATTCAGTTGATTACTCTCCACTGTTTTATAATAGGCGTGATGACAGTAAGAAAAAATCATGGAAATTATGATTTTATTAGATAAAATATGTTATAAAGATTTGAAAAAATATATTTATTTTCATTTTAAAAGAGCGAATAATATTAATATTATTAAAATAAAAATACAAAATATGTTTGTCCGCCATTTTATGTGAAACACCAATCAGAGCGCATGACGTCACCATATTGTCACTGTCAATTGTGTTTGTTACTGTCAACTGTTGTGTTGTTCGAAATGGCTATTTTTTTCATAACAAGCTATATGGAATATGCTGCTTATTTTTAACATGCTATTTTTATTTATTGATTTATTTGGTTTATTTGGGACAATAAACCAAATAATATCGCTATCCGCTCTATTGAATCTTTGACGCATCTGTTATAACACGCACCGAGTATTGTAACGTGGTGGAGAATATTTAACGTTTCAGAAATAAATAACTTGGTGGCTTTCATTGCTTGATTATAAAATAAAATGATGTAATTATATTGTTTGTGGGAGTTGTACAGTGTTACATGAGGTTGAAATGGAAATACACAATGTATTATGATGAATCTAATATACATATGGGATAACTGTTATGATTCATATACATATTATGATTAATATATTAAAATATGTAATAGGTGTGATGACTGTAAGAAAAAAATCATTGAAATTATGATTTTAAAAAATAAAATAGGTTATAAAGATTTAAAAAATGTTTTTTTTTTTAATTTATAGGAGTGAATAATAATAATATTATAAATATAAAAATACAAAATGTGTTAGTCCGCCATTTTATGAGAAAAAACAATCAGAGCGCACGACGTCATAGTATGGTCGCGTCAATTCTTCTGATAGTCTTCAATACAATATACGCATTAATTGTCGGTCTGGACTATGTTTATTTTGGTGTTATCGATATATTAATATTTTAATTAGATACTTAAAACTAAAACAAATTAAATATAAATGGAACAAGTATTCATCAAAGCAAATAGTTTCAATTTACCTAGATACTCGCCTACCTATCGGGGGACACTATGGGCCGGTATTACAGTGTCAGTTTAAGAGCTAAACTCAAGTTTTACAAAAATATAGCGTATTACAGTGTCCGTTTAGACCTAATCTTCCCTCAAATACGTCACTAAAACGACAAATATTTAACTCAACGTTTCTGGCAGATTAAGTACTTAACTGTGAGTCAACTGTCATTTGCTAGGCAACTCGTGTAGTTTCAGTTTCTATCACTAGAGGCGTTAGGCAACGTGTGTAGTTTCAGTGTTGTATCGGAGGTGGCGCCACACAACAAAACAAACTGACAGCCGTATTGAAACGAACACGGGCATTTAAAAGCATTATTTTGGTGAAAAAAATTAAATTTACCATGTTGGATAATAAAACAATGGTATTTAAAGTCGTAGCGTCCCGTTTTGTATTTCGTATTATTTGAGGTTATTTAAATTTGACAGATAATAACCACAGAAAAAGTGAAATATGTCTATAATTGAAGATTTAGTAACTGACATGTCATATTGCACTGTAATACGGAAATGGATTCAATCTCCCCTTAACATTAATCTTGAGTTTGGCAAACTCAATGAGTTGAGAGCCGACTGTAATATCGGGCCTATGTTAATTGTATTTTGTATGTAACTTAGTTTTTATTGAATAAATAAATAAATAATGAACACTCGCAACGTATGGTAAACTAATTTAGTTTTAGTATTCTACAATTTTGTCACGCGATGGTGAGCTGACGAACGTTCGACATGTTATGATGCTGGTCACTGCCAAACTAAACTAGCAAGCTATATTTTTTTCATGCAATGAAGCGATTTGCGAAACGACGGCGATTACGCGAAGCATGCGTTTTAAAACATCGTTACAATTTTAGCAGCATACGAATTATTACATAGCGCTCGTTATTTGTATTGTGTTCATAACAAGCTATATTTATCTGCTATCGTTATTTTTAGCAATAGCAGCCATAGTAGTTATTTTTCTGCCTGTCTTAACTACTCTTAACTAGAATGGAACTTTTGATGGTCGGATATTTCTTTGCGTCGAACAAAGACTTTTGTTCATCAGAATTTCGAAACGTAAAAACTTAATAATAAGTACATATAAGTACTTTATTTATCTGTAATTATTGCCTAAATAATGGTAAATATTATATTATTGAGAGCTAAAAGTGGGGGAACAAATACTGTACTTCATTGTAAACGCGTACTTAATAAAATTCACTTGTGTCTCGCCGTGCGAAATTTAATCACTTATTTCTCTTTTTTTTCGCGTGGGACGAAAACAAATACCTCAGTAGGTGTTTTTTTCGTCGTGTTTGTACATTTAGGGACCGCACAACACTTATGCACTTTTGAATTGATTATAAATACACAAATCGTCTTAGAACACATATATTACATATAGTAGTGATATGCAGTTTACGATACCATGACGTCACCGTCAGGGTCGGCAGCCGCCATGATACTACAAGCTTTTTTTGGCGTAAATGTCAAATTTGATTTTAAAATGGCGATTTTTGCTACTAAACCTTTATTTTATGTAGAAATGTATATATATTTGAAAACAGTGAATGCGTAAAAACATCGTGAGATAGTTTTTCAAAATTAGTCATCATGCCTATTACTAAATAACTAAAACTAAATTGAAGTAACTATTTATAAGACACTGAAATCATACATTTGTTTCATATAAACGTCTTACCAGAGAATGTGACATACTTACCTATTACTTTTCCAACCAATATATTTACATATATTTATTTATTAACGTCAAAAGAGGCTGTTTCAAAATAATAAAAAAATAACAAATCTAATAACATAAAATATTTACAATAAATAATTCTACCAATAGAAAATGTGCTATTCTACCATGCTTGGTGAAATAAAGAAAAGATTGAAGAAATTAATAATAGTCATCGTCAATATGCAAGGAAAAATAATATATTATCATATTTTTTTTGCATGTACTGTGTGCAGTCCTTATTATAATGAGAAAAAAAATTCTATGATATCTATATATAATCCATGTAAAGGCAGTGTTCTGCATGAGCCTTCGAGATAAATTATGAATTGAAAATATGGATAATGTGGCTAAATTGAAGTGGCTATGGACTGGACATATGGTCAGACAGGGTGATGCCAGATGCACATCCAGAAAACTTCAACGGAGGCCATGGACCGACAAGAGAAGTGTCAGTAGGTACCCTTAAAGATCATCTGATAACATTGTCTCCATTTGGCTGATAGAGCTTGGATGTGGAGGAAACAAGACAGGGATAGTTAAAAGGAGATGGAAGAAGCTATATAGGTTAAGTCGAGATATATATTATACTCATTTTTGATAATGTAATATTGTGATAGAGGGACGAAAGCTAAGGAAAAATAAGTAAGTGTGCATTCTGTTATTAAAAATATTCATACATATCAAATGTTTTGAGTATCTTAAGGAGATAATTGGAAAATGTTTGTATTGGTTAAAAGCTGTTGTGCACTCTTCTATTTTAAGGTTAAGTACCTATAACAAAATAAATTGACTGACTGAAGTGAATTGGCGTATAAAGTGATCATGTAAATAAGTTGAAGACAAATCACATTATCATGTAGGTGCCTAGTTACTGGCTTCTATAGAAAAATGTATTCTACTTTGTGTATATTAAGATATGTGCAGTTAAATTATTATTTATCCTCGATATTGACGACAATAATGAATTAGTGGAAAGCTAACAGAAAACATTTTTTTTTCATATTTATCATCCCACCTTTCGAGCGCCCAGAACCCACAGTGAAACAGCCTCCTTTGCACTTAGAAGTATTTGTGATTTAGCTGACATACGCTCCGGCGAGTAGGAAAAATCCTGTAAAATATTAGGGTTATGGGGAAAATGGATACACGTAAAATAAATTTTCGCTGAAATAAAGTGTGAGATTATTGTTATTATGTATAAAATGAATATGATTAGTTTAAAACTACATTTTATAAACTTCAACCAACCATTTTAACAAGAGTAAAGAAAATAAACGTTATATAGAAGTTGTATAGTTAGTAAATGAGTTGATAGCTATTCAATTGAAGGGTTGGATGACATCATATAATTTATGAGTTAAGTGAATTCATGAAAACTGTCTCCAGGGGGGCAAGTTTGGTCCAACCAGCGAAATCAAAACCCTCACAATTAACCATATCATAGATATAATTATTATATGGAGTTCTATAATATCTTTAGATGTCATAGAACTCCATATGATAATTATATCCATGATATGGGTAATCACAAGGGTTTCGATTTCGCCCATTGGACCAGACTTGCCCCCCAGGAGTGTAAAATAATTTATGTAAAAAATATATTGCACAACATCATGAATATTGTTTTGAATTCAAATTAATTTATTTTAATTTCATTTAAGATTTCAAACTTAACAATAATGAACGTAATAAGAGAATGAGTTTGTGCAATTTACGATTGTATATAACAGTCATGTAACGAATATTAATTGTTGTTACACAATACGTTGCAAATGAAATAAATAGATGTGATTTTTTGAACAAAGAATATTAAATTATACAGGTGATAGATATTTATCTACTTCCTCAAAGCATTTACATTAGTTTTTTTTTTTCATAAATATGTACCTTTTTATATTACAGACATTAGTTATGCCTGAATACAAACATTTTTAAAAGATTAACTTTGAGTTAATAAAAATAAATAAACAAAAATATTACCCTCAAATTATCCAATTCTCTTTGAGTAACTTGTAATTCTTGTAATAATTCAGGGACTGATACTCGGCTTGATGAAGCGTGGGTGAGCTCCAATACCTTAAATAATAAAGAAATAAATGAATTAGTTTTATAGAAAGATAGTTATATAGAAAGATGTGGAAAAATGTAATTACATAACATACTCTCGTAACCGTAGTAAAATATTATTTAAATATAAAATCAATAATGAAGAACTGAACTATAAATCTGAAATCAGGGATTTACGTATAATACTGGATGAAAAACTATCTTTCACAAATCATATTGAATACATAACAACTAAAGCATATAAAGCCCTCGGATTCATATTTCGAAACACAAAACATTTTCATAACTCTGACACGCTGCGTATATTATTTAATTAATTTATTAGAAGCTTACTAGAATTTGGATCGGTTGTATGGAATCCAAACTATGAAACACATATTAACGCAATAGAAAATCTTCAAAAAAAATATATTAAGCAATTAAATTTTCGTAATAGATTACATTTCTCTAACTATCTTCAAGCTCTAAAACACCACAACACAAAACTACTGGAGATATTTGTTATCTATATAAAATCATTAACGGTCTGGTCGACAGCACACCCCTTCTAAGCTCACTCTGTTTTCACTGTCCACTTAGAAGAAATAGAAACCAGTCTCGCTTTTACATAGAATCTTCTAAAACTAACTATATGCTAAATTCTTATATTAATAGAGCTTGTACTGCGTGCAATAGAAATTGTTTGAGGGATCCGGAATTGGATATGTTTGCTTCAAGTTTTTATGTATTCAAAAAAAAAATTGTGAATTTGTCGGTTATTTAATCTGTGCTGTCTTGTTGTGCACATCTTTAACTATTTAACTTTTTAATTGTGCCCCTTTAACTTAATTTCAATTAACTATTATTCATACATTGAGACACGTGAGGTAAATCATAATATGAGTTTCTAGTGGTCGATGCTTCCCCCCCACTCCCCCCCTACCTCTCTCCTTTCCCATCCTGTCTTCATAATTGTTAATAAATGTGTATGTACTTAATATATTTAGAATACTATAATTGGCAACATAAAAATTATCTCTGTATATTTGTATAAATCTTTATTGTAATGCTGTTGTATTCTATAAAATAAAATAGTTAACTATATAATGTAGTTTATTGTAAATATGAATATAAAAATGAAGATACCTGATTTGCGTGTTCAAACTGAGCTGCCTGCTGACCTTTAGTATACATATGCAAGTACATCTTATGATGCTTGTCTTCTTGTTCTGCAAGTTGTTTGCTGACTTCTTCGAGTTGTTTTTCTAATTCTCTAATCCGTTCTTTAGCTTGTTCATAGTCTGGCATTATTTCACAATATCTTGTATTAACATCGGCAAGTTTTTGTAGAATTGCTTCTACTCTATCATTGTGAAGTTTTTTCATTTCTTGAGTTTCATCTACTTGAAGTCTAGTTATATCTTCTATTTTCTTTTCATATAAATTAATAAGCTTTCTTCTCTCATCTTCTTTATCTAAAATATCAACATTACACCCCTTATCATGCAATGCGATTCCCATAGAATCTTTGGAATGTATGGAAGAGTTAGTTAAATCTTCAAAATGGCCGGAATCCGCAAGAGAGCTATGCAAATCACTTAAATTTAAACTACATGAAGGCATTTGATTATTCTTAAAATCTACAGTATCACCTTTATATTCTGAATTGGATTTTAATGGCCCATCATCCGTCAAATCAGCAAGATTAGGAGAATCAGGTGTTTGAACATCATCTCCTGTGTTTTCTTTAACAGTCACAGCGTCGCTGGAATTTGATTTTTCATCCGGTGATGTCAGAGAGGCTTTGTATAGTCTCAATTCCACAACTTCTTTAGTCAGTCTAAATATATCACTATCTTTCTTTTCTAAATCCAATTTCGCTTGACTTAGCAAAGCTTTTAATCTCCTAATTTGACGCTGAGCTCTTTGAGTTGGTGTTAAATATTCTTCTCCAGTTTGTCCTGCGTGAGCTGAACAATGTACAACATACTTCATTTTTTTCCCACTAAATGTTGTGCCGTTTCTGGCAACATAAGCATGATCACATGATGCTGTAGTGGCAACACTACTGTAACTGTGAAGAGAATCTAAATCATCATCTAAATGGCCATCGGGTATATCTTCTGGAGAAACTGGTGGAGTCGAAGGATTTAAATCATTTGTTTTTGGTGGTAATGAAAATTTCGTAGGATATGATCTTACATGGTTGGACATGGGAGATCTTGCTTGAGATTTTATTGATTTATTTTTCATATTGGACTGTGTTAGGCTCAGTGACTAGAAAAATAAAAACAATTTAATTAAGAAAACATTTTGATTTTGAATACCTATATATTTATATAAATTTGATAGCATATTTTTCAAAATTATATATATATATATATATTTCTTTGTAGGATTTGTTATTATCTTTAATTATCTACTTATAAATACAATTTCTAAATAGGTAGAATTCTATACAGCTTATAAATAAATACATTAGAGATTTAAAATTTGATATTATACAATAAAAAGCTATATTAAATATATCAATTTAAAAATTAAACAGCATTTTCATGGTATTTTCAAATATATAGATACAGTGAAATTTTTATATTAAAAATTAAGTTATTGTTTTTCAAACAGTAATACTTTATTTAAAATTAAAAGCTTATAATGTGATTTTGGAAATAATAAAATTGCTTTAATTTTTGAAAAAAAATGCATTAGAAAATGACAAGTATTTGTTCTTTCATAAAAATGCGATATTAAAGAGAAAACAAAATTGTGCAACATAAAATGCTTGAGTACTTTCCTAGAAAATTAGCCCCTAAATAAAAAAAAAATACTTACGAGGCTTCGTTGTCTTGAATTTAATAAGAACCCATTTCCGCATCCGCCATGTGCCGGGCCCCTGTGGGGGCTCTCTGAAGACTCGCGGGACTCCGTGATGACGGGAAAGGGCCCCGCGGGCGAAGGCAGTGGGCTGCGGGGGCAGAGCGCGCGATGCGGCCGCTCCCCGCGCAGACGTAACGAAGATGAACGGCGGAAAGGTCCGACCGGAATTCGGGAACATTCGGTTTCCTCCGCCGGTCTCCCCCCGCCTGCCGCCCCTCTCCCGCCCATTCGGATGGCCCGGATCTCAGACGGGGTCGTTGGGTTACTGCGAAAATTGAACGAATGTAAATTTTCTTGAAAAATATAAAGTAGGTTAGTGGAATACTCGCACTTGACAGTGTTACATATAGAAATGATAATATTATATAACTACATATTAACACTCACACTCCATAAGCGTTATCTAAAACTAGGTGCATGTAACACATGAGATACAACTATCGATACCGATAGTATGTATAGTTGAATAATTAATATCAAACTATAAACCCATAAATCAAAATTATTGAATATTTTAAGATATTTAGTTTATATTTAGATAGGACAGTATGGAGGTCAGTCCTTTTTTCTTACCCAGAATATGAAAACAGCATGATGGTATGTTTGGAGATTAAGCATCACACTATTAAGTCTTCTGAGATATTATGTATAGGCGACTGCCATACAAATTGTATGAAGCGATGTCGTCACTAAATTTAATTAAAAAAATGATATGTACTACTACGATTTTATATTTTTTATAGAAAATTAAATTGTCTAGTTGGGGTGTTTCCGCTTTTTTTGATATTTTTAAAAACTTTTGAAACATAGGCAGTTAAACACATAATTTTTTCATAAAAAAATGTTTTTCTTAATAAAAAATGTTAGAGAAACTCTGGAATATTTGAAAAAATGGATTTGAGATTTTGTATTTGTCTATATTTATACTAATTTTCAGCGTTCTATCTTTTATGGTTTTTGAGATACTTATATGGAAAAATAAAGTAAAAATTCAAAAGTTGAAAACCCCTGACTGAAATAAAAATTCAAAATTCTGAGTATAAAAGTTTTGTATGCCTATAGCTATTTATATATTCTGAAATTTTGAGCTCTGTAAAATTGAGCGGATCAAAAGTTATAAGGTGGGGACGGACACACAGACACACTAAATGTTCTACTCCGCATTCTGAGTAAATCCGTATATAGAACATATATGCTGCGAAGCCTCCAAGTTGGTGTTTTTTGACTTCAAAGTTGGAAAAGCCGTGAAAACTGTAGACCGTGCATACAAATCTCGCGTTTCCTGGCTTGAAACATTGTCGATATGTTAAGAGAACAAAGTTCTCTTGAACAAATCGACAGTTGGATTAAATTGATAGTCAAAAATGTCAATTTAATCATAGGATATAGTTAACTATGAAAATCTTCAAAATGTTTTCGATCAAACGGCACTCAGCCATCAATAAAGATATATTATGTAGGTATTTCATTCTTTGAGACCAGTCAATGTGATGTGGTCAATGGTCAATAGGTATATATTTGTATTGACCAGGTGAATTAAAAGCAAACACATAATATGTGGCTAGGTACTTATAATAATGTACCTAATGGTTATAATATTGATGTTTTTATTTTATATAGGTACCTACGTGTTGTTAAAGGCACATCTTCCAACTTTAGTATTATAGGGGTAAATTTTAGAATATGTCGAATCATTTACATTAGCTTTACTCCAACGAAGGTCACGTTTGATATACATTATTTACATCGTGCCACAAACAAACTAAAACACCACATTATTGACAATTTTTGTCTAATGATATTTTAATTTTAAACCTCCATTAAGGTAGGTATTAGTCGTAGGAATGCTAAATATTTATATGCATATAAGATACATAGAACATCACGAAGTCTCAGAATAAATGTTGATAGAAACAGTCGGCTCAGACTTAGGTTTTTTTTAGATTCTAATTAAAATTAAGAGGGTGACTGCTGCCAACGTACCTATTTTTTCAATTTGATATACCATCATTACTAAACGAATCATTTTGAAAAAAATAACCTAGTTAGTTTGGATATTAATAAAGAGAAATATACCTTAACTTTTTGATTATGTGCTGCATATATTCTTGTAGGAAAATAATAAGCATACCCCGATTTTAGACATTTATCTTAAATTTCTAAAAAAATATAAGGTATAGAGCAATATTTTTTTTTATAAATTAAAGAACAAAATACCTGGAAAAATATGATATGACGTTGCATTAACGCATCAGGTTAAGTAAATAAACCAAAAAAACTTTTAATACGCAATGGCGCTGAATGGAAAATAAATGTTTTTTTTATGTTTATTTACTAAACCTGAAGCATTAATGCAACGTCACATCATATTTTTCTACATATTTTTGTCTTCTTTAATTTAAAAAAAAAATATTACTCTACGCCTTATAGTTTATTAAAAATATATGATAAACGTTGAAAATCGGGGTATGCCATTATTTTTCTACAAGAATTTATACAGAACATTATCAAAAAGTTAAGGTATATTTTTGTTTATTAATATCCAAACTATCTAAATTATTTTTTTCAAAACGATTTGATATGAAATAATGATGGTATATCAAATTGAAAAATAGGTACGTTGGCAGCAGTCCCCCCCTTAAGTAATTGAAATATACCTACGTATATCAAGGTATGTATTATGACTTTGAATGGTTTCGTTCCACACACATTATCAAGAGAGTCGTCAAAATGAACTATCAAATCCAAAGAAAATAACGAAGAAAATTTATTATAAAATATATTTATACTAGTTGCATGTAACACATGAAATCCAATTGTCGGTATAAAAAAATGATATATATATAGGTATAAAAAAATTGGTTCTCATGTTGTTTATGTTGCATTTTCAGCTCTAAGAAAGAGACACACGAGACTTGTTAAGGTATGCTAATATAACTACATAGATAATGTAAAGACTTCCATAAAATGCGATCCGAGTATAAAGTGTAGACTTGCAAAATCTCAAAATAGTAAATGTGGTTTTCCGGGGACGATGTTTTTCGGAGACAACGATCACGATATGCGTTTTTAAACATCTTTTAGTCGTGATGAACGGCCATCGTCGTCGTCAGTCGAGGATCGATATGTAGATTCTAATGTCATCAGTGGCCTGGGACGTGTTGCTGTTACTGATGACCTTGTAATGAAATATCTGTCGCGTGTTAACTGCAAGCAGTCAGCGGGTGTCGATGATATTCATCCTTTATTAATTCACAGTTGTCGTAGTCGCCTTGCTGTGCCTCTTTCTTTAATTTTAAACAAGTCTTTGAAAGAGGGATGTTTTCCCAGTAAGTGGAAACATGCATTGATAACACCTGTTTTCAAGTCTGTCCAGAGAAGTGACATATTTGTAATTACAGGCCTATATCTAAGCTCTGTATATTTGCAAAGATCTTTGAACATCTCATAAACGCTCCTCTCATCTGTTAAGCCTTATATGAATTCATCTCAACATGGTTTAGTACCAGGAAGATCTACTGCCATTAACTTAGTAGTTTTTACTGATTATATTACTAAGGGTAAGGAACAAGATGGTCAGGTCGTCAGGTGGATGCTGTATATATATACTATATACGGATTAAAGTAAGGCATTCGACCGTATCGGTCACTTTACATATTCTCTTTCGGAAGCTTCGGGGATTGGGCATGCAAGGTGATTTATATAGATGGTTCTCTTCCTATATTTCCAATAGAAGACAAGCGGTGGTTGTTGGAGGTATTAGATCAGCCCCCCTAGACAACATGCCATTTAAACTAAGCATTATATCGCTAAGCGATAGTAAATGTATGGAATTGGTGGCTGTGACGTCACGTGACAGCCACCAATTCCATACATTTAGTATCGCTTAGCGATAACGCTTAGCTTAAATGGCATGTTGTCTAGGGGGGCAGATTGGATAGATATTCCGTCCGGGGTGCCACAGGGAACCAAACTGGGACCTATTCTGTTTAATATTTACATAAATGACATACATTCTTGCTTTAAATTTTGCAAATCAATTTAATGCGCGAATGGCATAAAGATATTATATATTCACGTATTCATTCGGTGGAGGACTGTATGAGGTTTCAGTGTAATTTGTTTATTTTTAAATATTGATAAGTGTAAGATTTACTAGGAAAAAGATACCAATATAATTTGATTATAGGCTAGAACGTTCCTATTTGAGAGTTAGTGTCGGAGATAAGGGATCTCGGTGTTGTATTGGACGCAGGACTTACCTACCTTTGATTGCCCTTATCCAACCATCGATTTGTTCAAGAGAATTTATTTCTCTTTACATATTGACAAAGTTTCAATCTAAGATACGCGAGATTTGTATGCAGGGTATATATTTTTCACGGTTTTTCCAACTTTGAAGTCAAAAAATACCAACTTAGAGGATTCGCAGCGTATATGTTCTATTCATATATGGATTTACTCAGAAATCGGAGTAAAACATTTAGTTTGTCTGTGTATGTGTTTGTGTGTGCCCCGCACCCTTATAACTTTTGATCCGCTCAATGCACAGAGCTTAAAATTTCAGAATATATAGAAAGTTATAGGCCTTCTTTAAATTTTATACTCAGAATTTTGAATTTTTGTTTCAGTCAGGTATTTCAGATATTTTTCCATATATCTCAAAAATCATAGAAGCTATATAGAACGCTGAAAATTGGAATAAGAATAGACAAAAACAAAATCTCAGATAATTAAAAAAAAACCTTTAGTTAATAGTTAAATTTTTAGTAGTAGGCACATTTAAAGAATAATTTTGTTAACTAAGATATAAAACCTACATAATATACCTAAGTGTAAAAAATATTAACATTATAATAGTACCTACATCTCAAACTTTTTTAACAATTTTTATAATAATTGAATTTAGTGACGACGTCGTTTCATACCATTTGTAAGGCAGTAGGTATACACTATACAATATTTACGAGAACTCAATAGTTTGATACTTAATCTCCAAACATACCATCATGCTGTTTTCATATTCTGGGTAGAAAAAAAAGGACTTCAATTATACCTACATACGATCGCCATCGACAGTTGGATCTCATGTGTTACATGCAACTGGTTATATATAATATATGTAAATAAGATAACTTAGGTAGGTAGATACCCTTTGCCTAGATGTAATATGAAAAAGGTATAAGGTAAATAGAACTATACAAAATTATCTTAGTAAACAGCTAGTAGGTGCCTATTATGTATGTAGGTATATACATATGTACATAATACATTACATATTATATAATTATGGGTCAAACGGTGTTTGCATATTCAAGTTCCTATAAATAATAAACTTAACAATGTTTTAATATTATCTGAACATGAGTTATCACTCGAATGGCTGATAACGTCGCTGTGGTCTTTATAATCTTTTATTATTTAAATTAGTTATTCCGGTCGCATATTGTATTTTTATACCTTTTCGGTATGAAAATATTTTTGGATATATTATGTGCATCTAAATCAGAAATCAAAAGTAAACATAAAATAATTGTTAATATATTATTGCAACCATTTGTCCCGGATTCACCATAGATGCTGTTGAATTATAGATTTATATGAAGTAGCATAGGCTCTATAAATTGTAGTTATAAAAAAAAATGTGAAAATTTTATTTTAATTGTTTATACCTATTACTAGTTGAAACCTATGAAACAATCACGGAATTAAATAAATTATACATTTATATAAATAAATTTATATATATAAAATCAGTATTAAGAATTATATTACCGTTCCTGGAACTATCATTTTCACTTTGCAACACTTTACAAGTTATTTGTTCAAACAAGTCTAAAAAATATTTACAAAAAAACATTGACCTACATATCCTATGATAATCATACAAGAGCCAAAGTTAACAAACCATTAAGTATATATGTATAAAAAATTAAAATAACATTTGCAAAACGGTTTTTTTGTTTTTTCAGCTCTGCAATCATACAATATTTTTCAAAAATATTCCAGAGTTTCTCAAACATTTTTTACTAAGAAAAATGTTTTTTTTATGATAAATTTGTGTTTAAGTGCCTATATTTCCAAAGTTTTTAAAAATATCGAAAAACCCGAAACACCCCAACTAGATCATTTAATTTTCTATAAAAAATATTAACATTGTAGTAGTACATCTCAAATTTTTTTAACAATTTTTATAAAAATTGAATTTAGTGACGACATTGCTTCTTACAATATGTATGACAGTCGCCTGTACACAATATTTAAGAAGATTTAATAGTTTAATACTTTATCTCCATACCACCATGCTGTTTTCATATTCTGGGTAGGAAAAAAGGACTGACCTCCATACTATCCTATCTTGACATACATACCTACATGTGTTGTATAGGAAACCAAATACCTTAAAATATTCAATAATTTGGATTTATAGGTTTATAGTTTGGTACTTATTCTTCAACTATACATATTATCGCTATCGACAGTTGGATCTCATGTGTTGCATGCAACTAAGTATAAGGTATGTAGGTAGGTACTATATTGATGACCTATTTGAAATGGAAGGGGGAGTGTGTGCGCCACGTCATTTATCCGGCCTTGGCCTATTTACAAATATGTATAGAACTATCGAGGATCCATATTGAATTTGCGGACATGTTGAATTATTTAAATAGGTAATTAAAAAGTAATATATACGCATATTCTTCGTGAATAACGTGTATTTCCATATAATATTTTGATTCCAAAATACATTTAAATGATAAATTATGTACAGATAAGAATATACAATATAAAAAAAAGTTATGTACTAAACAAGATATTTTTGCTCCTCGATTTATGCAATATGTATTACGTACATAATTTTTTTTGATGCTTGCCAAAACGGATCTCATCTACAAAAAAATAACATATCAATATGAGAAGCACTGTCAAAAATATATTCGAATTCAACGAGTTTAATAAAATTCAATATTAGGCATAAAACATGTTCTGTATGAGTAAATATTTGGGAACGCATGCTTTAGACGAAATATAAAAATTAACTACAGGTATTGCCGAATAACTTGATAAATCACGTGGGCTGCGCAGAGCACATATTTGTTTTTTTTTGTTTTGTCGGTTCGTTCTCCTCCCCGAAGAAAATTCTCAAGTTATTTGCTGGAAACTATACATCATATTGTTTTGTCTTTCTACTAGATATAAACAAAGGTTTAACCAGGTATACATATAAAATATAAATATGAATGTACATGTTTATATTAATGTGAATATTATCTTGAAATGAATTAAATTTATCAATATATTTTTTTCCATCTCATATGTAACAGAATATTTTTTTATAAACGAGTTAATTAATAAAATGTTTATGAAAAAGAGTGCTATTTGTTACCTAATTAAGGCAAGGCCAATGCTTCTTGTATACAGCGCTTATACATACATAATATTATATGATGAACTGAAATCGTTTTAATAATATAATTGTCCTCAATTTTATGTGGATCAATTAATTAATTACCTAATTTGTTTTAAATTATATGAATAAAAACAAATATAAGGTAATTAAATCGTTATTATTGAATAACAACATTGAAGATTTAAAATATTTGCGTAATCTAATCATATAATAAAACATTTTCACACTTTTGATTTATGAAATATGGAATCAATGCATTAATTATTAATTTATGATGTATAATAATATTGTTCACCCAGTTTGAAATTTGATTTTCCAAATAATCATGAAATATATTTACAATTATACACATTTATTTGTACCTGCTAGCCATTATTTCTTGATGTCAATGATTCATGCTCGATCAATAAATGTGTTACACGTGAACATTATATAGTCTGATACATATTGTACACATCCAGTAGTTTATTTATCCAATTTTATCTACAAAAAACATTTCGTACCTATCTTAAACAACATTTCGCGATACCATAACGAAACGTCTAATGAAAACTGTTTATTAAATTAGGTTGTAACTAAGGACGAAGCCTTAAATTTAAACATTATATGTCAAAACATTGGCTTAAAGTTTACGGTCATAAATTAATTCTAATAATAGACTAATCCGATCATACATTTAGGCAAGAGCGGGCTTCGTGAAAGCGTGGTTTTAGTAAAAGCCACGGCGCGCGACTGTCCGAAAAAATCGAAAGTAACAACTCTGATTACAGCTGTTACGTAAGTTGTTACAGTTGCTTGATCGGCAGTGTTTGTAATCGCAGGTATTTTTCATTATTTTGCTATTGTTTATGCAACAACAATGGCGATTGATGATTTATGTGAATACACATATTTTTTTATTGACAGTTATCTTTGAAAGATGTCCAATAGGAACATAAATGTCAAATGAAGGTTAAGTTTCTCCAACGTTTCCTAGTCGTAGCAGGAAATTGCCGTTCCTTGACTATCCCAGGATGAGTTTTATTCGCAGCTAAGCGTTGTTGTAAAAAGGGTTGGATCGTGTCGTTCAATTTTCTTACGTGCTTAAAAAATAGTACGATATTTTTAGAGAGTTGATAAGTTATCTTCTGCACAAATAATTTTTACTTATAGGAAAACACTTTGAAAAGGTGAATGATCTGCAGCAAGTGCATTGCAGATATTTTACAGGGAAATATTGATTTCAGAAAATACAAATACTGGCTTATATTTTTTATGATTTTTTTTTATTGAAAATAAAAGGAATTATGTATTTTTTGGGAGGACCGAAAAAATGTAAACCTGTTTTTCTATGGTAGCAATTTTTTTTTCGTTAAGTATCGAAATCTAAAATTTCAGAACATGATTGGTTAATCATTGATTACCAGAATTCAAAATATCTATACGGGGACTCAATATATACCTAGTTTCTGAATCTTCATACAAAATGAATATTCAGAAACTATATAAGTATTGAGTGGACTGAACTCTACACTATCCAATACTGACATACATGTTTTGCATAGGAGAACAAAATATTTTAATAATGTAATTATTTGGATTAAAAGTTTTATATTTTTTTACGTTCATTTATTTATATTTATAACAAACATGGATATTAACGTTTTCTTACACTATACTTATGAACATATACTATCACCATTGACAGTTGGATATAATGTGTGTCATGCAACTTGTAATGTATGAATCATATAAAGATTTTTTTTTTTTTTTTATTTATTTATTTATTACAAAAAGACATATTTTACATAAAAAAAAAATACATAGCAAAAAAGAAATTAAAACACTTTATAATATGACTTCCTTCAAAAAGAGATATACTCGTGTTTTGAAGGTAGTTGCAACTATTTACATGTGATAGAACAAAAACAAAGTAACAAAATAATCATAGGTAACAAAAAACATACTTAAAAATAGAAATAGGTATATATGCTATATTAAAAAAAAACAACATTTAAATATCAATTACGATTAATAAAATAAGTGCATAATATCTACATATATAACAACAATGAATAAATAAAACCAGTTTTTATACACAGACCCTCTTTATATCTACATAAAATTTTTTTAGATCGATAATATCCGTATGTCTCTGCTCAGGCAACAGTTCGTTAAACCACTTAATGCCAAGATAAGTATAGTGGTTTTGTGCGTAGGCCGTTCTTTTTTTTGGTATATTTAGTATCACATTAAATCGATGAGTGGCTCTTATACAATCCGAAGCATGTACTCTAACGACGAAATACTCCCTGTAGATCTGCTTCGATGCATTTCTCTTATATATAGCATGCAGTGATGGGACATTTGCCTCGGTAAAGAGGCTAGTCGTAGGGTAGTCTCTGGGTTTATTTAAAATTATTTTTAAGATACTCCGCTGAATGATATAAAGGGGTTCGAGGTTAGTTTTATAAGCACCACCCCACGCTATAATCCCATATTGCATGACAGATTGAGCAAGTGCAAAATATATATTTTTCATCGCAGCAATGTCCAAGAAAGTCCTCAATCGATAGAATACATAAAATAATTTCCTCATTTTACCAATCGTATTACTTATTTGCTCTTTCCACTTATTTTCTCTGTCAACATTAATACCCAAATATTTTATGTTTTTTTCATTAGGCAGAGCAATACATTTATCTTCATTACATTTATCAGATCCGGGACAGTTACTTGAATGTATTTTAATTAATATTTCCTCCGGAATAAGAGTTATTGCGAAAGGAACAACGCTAGTCTTAGTTGCGTTGAGAGACAACAGATATCGATCGAACCATGACTTTACAATATTTATTTCAAAACTAGCTATTTCGGTAGCTTCATCCCATGAATTAGCCGCAGTAATCATGACCGTGTCATCAGCAAAAGATATTATTTTGGATTTTAAGTCCAATTCTAGTAGTCCATTAACATATATTAAAAACAAAACAGGACCTAATACCGTTCCCTGCGGAACTCCAAAACGCGATGAAACTGGTTCACTAATCACTTTTTTCAATTTCACAAAAAGAGTAATATAGAGCCAACGACTGATGCCAGACTTACGTCATTTTATATAAGCCAGCTGACTTATGTCATTGTATAAAGGTTGATTTTATAGCAGGTAATAACGATTGGATAATACGAACCCTGAGTAGTGGTGGCTTTCGGAGATAAAAAAAAGTGTTCAAAGTGTTGAAAATTGTAAAAAGTTTAATAATATGTTATGTTTCTTTAAAGGTGTCTGACGGGGAAGTGGGAGACGCGATACCGTAGGTATATGTCCGTAGTTAATATTATATAAAAATATCATGCTTTATACCAGCACTGGGGTCGCCAAGTGTTTCAGTGTGGCCCGAGAGCCATATGCATCAAAAATCAGAAACATATAACAATTATATTAAATTACTTAAAATAAGTTAATAACTCAATATTTTACTCTTTTCCACTTATATGATTAATTATACTTGACCACTGACTAAGTAATTTAATATAGTTGATTTATATATATATGGCTTATAAACATTGGAAGAAAACAATCAGAACTAAACTTAACGTATATATATGTTTAAATGTTTCATACACTTTACTTTGTATATCTTGATATATTTTTTTGTGTTAATAAGTGCTTTTCCAGTTGATGTGATTTGTAGTTTGTTTCATGAAAAAAAAAATCATTTAATATTTATTTTTATTTTTATTATTATTACTATTATTATATGTTTCAAATCTATACTATCTGACTTAATCTACTAGATACTATGGTCAATCTGTTTCTTAAGTAAAATATTTTTTTGTTTTTTATTTCTTTTTTATTAAAGGGTGCAGCATTTAGATATATTGTTTAATAATGTTTTCATCATTCAGAACATATATTTGTTTCGGAAGAAAACTGTAAAATAAACAAAAAATAAATTGGCTGCCTTAAAACGGGAATTATTCCTAGTTAGGCAGACAAAGGTAAAAAGTGGAACACACCCTATATACCTTACACAAAAATGGTTTAATTCATGTATTATATACTGATTCATATATATATTGTATATATTATTATTTTTTCTTTGTATACATTCAATATTGTTCCAATGTAATTTGTTTTTAAAAAGTAAATAAAACAATTATTATTATTATTATTATTATAATTGATTCACCAATCAAGAATTATTGGCAGTCGGAAAATTAGAAATAATTAAAAACAAATATTTCTTTTAATTAAAAACTTGGCCATTTCATTCGCACGAAAAAAAAGAAAAGAAGTAGTAAAATTTCACGATTTTTATTTAGTTAAATTAATCGAAATAAGAAAACAGAAACTGAAAAATTTTCGCTGCGCGGTATCATTTTAATTTGATTTATCGAAATGATTAATATAAAACTGACCTTTTCTCGCTGCGCGTGTTTGTTTATTTTTTTGTCATTCCACACGATATTGAATGAAATAGTCAAATTTATAAATTAGCTAATCGAAATAATTAAATTTTTAAATTAGCTAAACAAAATAATCAAAAGATGAGTGAAAATTTCTTGCTGCCCGGAATTATTTTGTTTCATTTATCGAAATAATCAAACGACTGAAAATTACGAAAAACCAATCCTTATAACCAATAGAAAACTTTTTTTTTGCTAGAAAAAAAAATATAAAACTACATATTTATACACATTTGTGAAATATCTCAATTGAGATTTTTAACGAAGTGTAATGAGGAAAATTAGTTTTTTACTTTCACGGTCCACCGTTCACATTAAATTTTTGAATCTGGCCTGTTGTCCCAAAAGTTGGCCCGCCATTCACTTTGAATTTCTGAACCTGGCCCGTTGTCCCAAAAGTTGGCCCGCCGTTCACTTTGAATTTCTGAACCTGGCCCGTTGTCCCAAAAGTTGGCCCGCCATTCACTTTGAATTTCTGAATCTGGCCCGTTGACCCAAAAGTTTGCTCACCCCTGGGTCCCCTACTTTATCGCTCCATAATAAACTGACGTGTTGAAATAGTAATTTTCCCCCGACAGACACCTTTAAAGAAACGTAACATCTTTGAAGGCTGTTATCTTCGAAAGCCATCACTAGTCAGGGTTCATACTATCCAATCGTTGTTACCTCCTTTACAACGTATCCTTTACAGAACAAAATCTGCTTTTATACTATGCCGTAAATTAGTCAGTCGCTGGTTCTTGGTCTATTAGACATACGTGGATATCAAATTTGAGATTTGAGCCAGTGCAACACTATACGATTACATAATATCTCTATTTATGATGTAGTAGATAAGAATCTACTTTGAGTACATAATATGATATTATAATACTTGGTATAAACGTGAAATCACGATGTTTCAATTTTAGATTAAATATTTAATAATTTAATCTTTTCGATCAGTTTAAGCGTGTTCGCATGTTGTCATATTTCTGATAAGAATTCACGATGACACGATGCACTGCACGCCTATTAGGTAGGTTTGGTATACCTACACAAAAATAGACGGAAAAAAATTTCGTAATACTAGTTGCATGTAACACATGAGATCCAAATAAAAATATTTTTCTTAATAAAAAATGTTTGAGAAACCCTGGAATTTTTGACCCTGGAAAGAAAACAATTTGAGATTTTGTATTTGTCTATGTGTATACCAATTTTCAGCGTTCTAGCTTTTATGGTTTCTGAGATATATGGAATAATAAACCAAAAATTCAAAAGTTGAACCCTTGACCTCCGAGTGAAACAAAAATTCAAAATTCTGAGTATAAACTTTTGTAGGCCTATAGCAATTTATATATTCTGAAATTTTAGGCTTTGTGAATCCAGCGGATCAAAAGTTATAAGGGGGGAACGGACAGACACACACACAGACACACAAAACTCACATAAAATGTTCTATTCCGAATTCTGAGTAAATCCATGTATGGGAACATAAATATATGCTGCGAAGCCTTTAAATTGGTGTTTTTTGACTTCAAAGTTGGAAAAGCCGTGAAAAAAGTAGACACTGCATGCAATTCCTTCATACACGCATCTTGGATTTAAACTGCCTCGACAGTTGGAAAACGGAGTTTGAAACAAAAACAAATATTGTATGGTGTGCGGACATTGGGCATAATATATCGAATACCAGGGTCAAAATTTTGATGATAATTTGGACAGAAAAATGCCGTTCACAAGGCATTCTTATGGTAATAAGTGCATAATAGTAGGTAATCGTTACGCGCTTATGAAAAGTTATTAGAATTCAAATAAGTTATGACATACCTTAACTGTCCATAACCTTTGTTCGTGTCTGATTTTCCCAATTCGGTTTATATATTTGATCAATCAAAACGTCGTTGAAAATGGTTCCTTTTTTCCGTTTTTTTTGTCCAGGGTTGCGTTGCTCGAAGATCCTAGGATTGCCCGTGGTAATACTATATTTTAATAGAAAATTAAATTATCTAGTTGGGGTGTTTCGGCGTTTTTCTATATCTAAACGAGTGGATTGAAGCCAACACTAAACTCTTTACACATATTATGATGTTAATATGAAGTCAATCGGACTCATAGTTTGGGTTGTAGAGAGGACACAAAAAGGATAATCCATACGCCGTACGTCGTACGCCATACGTAGTACGCCGTACGCCATACATACAAACACATCACGACGGAAATCACAGTGTGCACTCTCTACATGATACCCGTTGAGAAATGAATGTAAAAAAAACGCTTAAAAATTGTGAAATCATCACGCTCCACTATTCAATAGTGTGGAGAGTAAAAAATGGAAATATAGGCAGTTAAACAAATAAATATGTCATAAAAAATGTTTGTACATTTTCATCAAAACCAATTTGAGATATTGTATTTTTCTATATTTGTACATATTATCAGCGTTCTAGCTTTTAAGGATTTTGAGATAGGTGGAAAAATAAAATATAAATTCAAACGTTGATAATAATATTATTATGATTGTATTGGATCCACAATTTCAATATGTTCATAATAAGTAGAGTTATTTTGTTTAACAATAAATATTGTTATAATATTTAATGTTGCTTTTGTTGAAGAAAAACATTACATGTCATGAGAACAAAAATATAGTGTTAAAATATCTTAATAAGTATGTGCAATATGAAATGAAATCCTACGTGTTGATAGTAATCATTCAATCATTGCAATGAGTATGGAAAACATCATTCAATGTTTGATTTGGGATATACCTACATACATAAACAGGGTATTTACCACCATAGGTTCAAATGGAGCAGGTGCGCCAGGTGTTGGTAAACTTTAAAAAATGAAAACTTTAAAAAAGTTTTAAAAAATCTTGGACAATTCGAAGGTAAGATAATACTTTAATCATAAAAAAGTGAGAAAAAAAATAAAATTTAGCTATGAAAATTGAAAATGAATCAATTTATAAATAAACAAAATAAGTCAGTGGAACGCAATTTTCTTCATTTTATTGAGATGTCAAGAAAGAAATCTTTAATTTTCTATAAAAGGGACCATCAGTTTTTGATTATGTTCTGGATATTTCACCTTCTATTTTTTAATAAAAATTAAAATAATAATAATAAACACTTCCTTGCACCCTGCGCAAGTGGCGAGTTTATTGCCATATGACAATTTCTTAAAACTAACCAGTGTTTTTAGCCCAGAGAAGCAATATTAGCATGAGAAATTAATTTAAATAAATTTCTGTTGGGGATATAACCTAGGACGCCCGCACAGAAACCAAAATGAATTACCAACTGAGCCACGGCGGTCGGTATTTTGGTTTACATTTGCGAAATGAAAAATATCTCAATTCATGAAAAATACTGATTAATTCTGTTTCCTTATTAATATATTGAAATAATCTTGATATTTTTTGTATTTTTTTGTTACATAGGTACATAAGAAAATAATAAACAAAAATATATCTTAATATGTATAAAAATCTCGTGTCACGATGTTCGTAATGGCTAATCTCTGAAACCGCACAACCGATTTCAATGAAATTTTCTAAAAACCGATTTAGATGAAATTTTTAAAATTTGTTTGGTTGTTTCCGGAGAAAAATTTAATAGTTTTGGACTCGATAGATGGCGCTGTTATAAAGATTTTAAAAAAATCAAGGCATTTTTTTCCATATTTTTTTAATTTCTCATCCAAAAATATATATTTTTACAAATATTGAGTCATTGACATCGCTATATTTTTTATGGAAAAAAGGGTCGTAATTCATTTTTAAGATGTGTAATCTTTCATTATTATTTTTTTTTTTTAAGATATTTATTTTTTAATAAAAAGTAATACATTGTTCTTTTCCCGCCAAACTGCAAGGCAGTTTTTTGGCAGAGCAGATTCTCTCTTTCACATAATTTTATAAATTTCACATATAATTATTTCAATAAACTAATCTCAAATATTAAAGATACAGAGACCAAACAAAAATTTGAAAGAAAAAAAAAACCGAAATTCGATAAAAAAAAAATTGAAATAAACCTTACACATAATATACATTAGATATACCTATAATTAATCAACAATAATAATTCAAAGTCTGGTAATTCAATATGGCGGTGTGAACGAATCACTCTTTTCCAACTGTCGATTTGTTCAGGAGAACTTTGTTCTCTTAACATATCGACAATGTATCAAGCCAGAATACGCGAGAATTGTATGGAGAGGTCTACTTTTTTCACGGCTTTTCCAACTTTGAAGTCAAAAAACACCAACTTAGAGGCTTCGCAGCATATATGTTCCATACACGGATTTACTCAGAATTCGGAGTAGAACATTTCGTGTGTCTGTGTGTGTGTGTGTGTGTGTCTGTGTGTGTGTGTGTCTGTGTGTGTGTGTGTCTGTGTGTCTGTGTGTCTGTGTGTCCGTCCCCCCCTTATAACTTTTGATCCGCTCAATTTACAGAGCCTAAAATTTCAGAATATATAAACAGTTACAGGCCTACAAAACTTTTATACTCGGAATTTTGAATTTTTGTTTCAGTCAGGGGTTATCAACTTTTGAATTTTTATTTTATTTTTCCATATATCTCAGAAACCATAAACGCTAGAACGCTGAAAATTGGTACAAACATAGACAAATACAAAATCTCAAATTAGTTTTTTCAAAAAAATTCCAGGGTTTCTCAAACATTTTTTATTAAGAAAAGTATTTTTTTTTTTTATAAATTTATGAGTTTAACTGCTTATACTGTAATTTTTTTTTTAAATATCGAAAAAAGCCGAAACACCCCAACTAGATAATTTAATTTTCTATAAAAAATATTAACATTGTAGTAGAAGATCCCAATTTTTTTTTAACAATTTTTTTAAAAATTGAATTTAGTGACGACATCGCTTCATACATTTTGTATGGCAGTCGCCTATACACAATATGTAAGAAGACTTAATAGTTTGATACTTCATCTCCAAACATACATACATACCATCATGCTATTTGCATATTCTGGGTAGGAAAAAGGATCTTCCTCCATACTATCCTATCTTGACATACATACCTACAATGTTGTATAGAAAACAAAATATCTGAAAATATTCAATAATTTGTATCTATGGGTTTATAGTTTGGTACATATTCTTCAACTATACATACTATCGCTATCGACAGTTGGATCTCATGTGTTACATGCAACTAGTAAATTAGTACAACAGGGGCTGAAAATTGTAGATTCGGCCCTGTATTTACATATAGAAAAGTGTAAGCATCATAAAGCTACATACATTTGAACGTAATAGACAATTTTCTGCTTAGCCTATTTTCAATTGCGGATGTGCCACGCATGAGTCGACTTTCAATGAACTGCCCCTCTCACAATAATACCAACATAATTATATCGTATAGTGTTAGATATGCATGACGTATACTAAGTAACGTTAAACGTATACTAAGTAACGTTACGAGTGCATTTTTCTAAATACTTCGAATTATATATATTGTATAAACGATCAAGGCTTCATATGTCTGTCAAAATTGTTTTAGACATTTTTAAATCATTCGCTTCCATCGTGAGGACGTGTTCTCATTTCACGAAAAACTTTTTTTTTTTGTTAACATGTTTATATAAGTGAAAAAAATGGAGATACAGGGATCAATTGTGTTTGCTTACTAAAAACCGGAAAATATATACATTTAGAGAGCTAAAGATGGTGTAAACATTTTATTATAAAAATATTTGTAAATTACGAAATTCATGTAGTTTTTATTTTTCTTTTATCAATTGACTAGCATGTTTTCTTGTTCACAACAATAAACTATGGACATTTCAACAATAATCAGTTTGAGATATTTCTGTATGAGAAAGAATAAGGAAAATCTTTTGAATTTCCAAGCGCAAAAGATGTGGCTACGATGATTTGTAGATCTTTGCTTAGTGATTAAATTAATCAATTAATAATGTCTTTGATGTTTAATTCTTGAGAATGGCAGAGAGACGATAATCTACTAATATACTTATTATACAGATAGGAAGATTATTGTTAGCTGAAAAATGTCATTGTTAGTCGTGTATTGTTGACTTGCAAATCACAAGAATCGATTTTCATTGTATTAAATTAGACCAAATGTATTTCATATTATACCTAATAATTATCAGTACTGTATTTTGGTAGTCGTGGGAAAAATTGTTTGGTTACGTAAATATTTTATGTCGCTTTAACATTTTATAAACTAGGTTATATTGTAAAATCAATTTTGTAATTGAATTGAAAAAAGGCAAATAATAAATTAACCATTTATTGTAAAACAAATTATCAGATATTTTGTGGCTGTCTAAGGTCAAATTGTTTCAACAAAAATTAGAACGATTTATTGTTTATTATTTAGAGCATTTTGTTTTCTAACTATTCTGATGTTTGTCAAAGCAATCAATACATAATAATCACAATTTGATGAAAACAAAGCAAACAATTCGTCATTAATTTGTATAATGACGAAATTATTGGCATTCGGTAATATGTTTTAGTTAAATTATGGCGAACATAACAAGAATTAAGGTATCAACTTTGCGGTGTATAGGTAGTAATATGTTGGCCATAACCTACTCAAAATAATAAGGTTGTTTACGTTAAATCCGGAGGTATTGAGCGTTTTTACATGTTAACAATTTATAAAACTCTTAGTTATGAGCCCGTTTTCATCTGGAACTTGCTAATTATAAAAGATCCAAACTAAACATAATTTTCGTTGCAATACTAAATAAAATTTCATAGTATTTTGCTATTATTACAGGTGTAAATTATATATATTTTTTCAAGTTGATGAACAAAAATTTTTTAATATTTGTTATTGTCCCGTCGAAATGTATCTTGTATAAATTTGAAAAATTTAATGAAATCGAAGAAGGTACTTACTCTTACCCTAATTTGAGTTGGTTTTTTTAAACACTACAAAATATTTCACTAAGTGGATTCCACGAATTTATCATAAGATATTAAAGAAAACATGAGAAGAGTGGAAGTACTAAGAAGAGGTCTACATCTACATCCAGCAGTGGAGAGATGACTGAAGGAAGAAAAAGAGAAAATAATAACATGTAGGTAATTAAAAGATGTACAAATTATAGACGTATTATATTAAATTAAGTCAATTGAGTTTTTATACTCGTAGGTAGTTTATTTGTATTTAATTTAATATTAGGTACTTACATACTTCATTTCGTTATGGCAGGTAGTTATTTTATAATATAAAATTTCTATAGTCAACCTACTTATATTGAAAAAAATATTATCTCACATCCGCAAATTAATTAGTATGATGTTTTTGCAAACATAACAATATGTACGTCAAAATGAAATAATTATACCAATGCCAGGATGATACATTTATATATTATTATATGAAATCACGATATAATTGAGTATCCTATTTTTAATTTTGCAGTATGATTATAATTAGTTTACCAAGTGTGATGCCCAACAGAGTCTTCCATTTCTTCTGCTCTATACTACATAATATACCTACATCTCCTGTTCTAACAGTCACTTTGTTACTGTCTGTTCTAATACCTCTCACATCTACTCTTATGTATCAAAGTTTTTTGCATCTCACACATTTATTTATTATTACCTTTTAGTCGCCATCGATAGTCATTTCAATATTTGGTGATTCGATCTGCGGTTTGAATTCTATTATTTTTCGTATGTTACTAACTGCTTAGTATCGATATCATTTTACAGTAAAAAAATACCTTATGAATAATCTCGTTTAATTTTTTTATTTTTTTTTTAATTTATGAATCTAAATACGATCCTTATAGTAAAACTATATAGATACCTATGTATTAACATGGTTATTATTATTTATAATTGAAGCTGTAGTCATAGTTGAAATATAGGTTAAATAGAGAAAATATCTTTGTTGAAAGCAATTTTATCTAAGGTTAGAAGAATGTTTATTGACCAATTTACTATGCTTGTGACAACTGCGATGAAATCAAATCAAAGTTTAAAACAAAAAATCATAAAATATAACTGAGTTAAACAATTATATCAAAATGTTAGTGTAGTTGTAGCCAAGCTTCTTGAACTTTTAGCCGAGAAGGGGGACGATTTGCACGTAAACCAACGAAGCAAAAGGACACAAATTCGTGATCTGCGCAACCGGAAGTTCGTTCAAGATGTTTGGCGAAAATTATGCCAATTATTTCTTTGATATAGTTGCGTCGCCAGTACCTATCTAATGATGAAACCGATGGTCAAAAATAGCATATAAATCCCCTTAGAAATATGAATAAGTACAGTTAAAAAATAAAAATAAATGAAAAAATTAAGGCACACAGATAAAAATTCACGAAACTCTTTGTCAAATATCAGGATAAAGTCGGAAAAGGAAGTTATAGAATCAAAGAAAGAACCTTTAAAAATTGAAATCTTCATGGTAACAATAAAACGTTGCAATGTTTTTAAATAATAATAATTAAGTACTAAAATAATAATAATTATGTTTTATGCAATGATATTATCTCTATTAGGTAATATCTAAACAAATGTAAGTACCTTAATTTAGAAAAGCCAATAATAGTAGGTACTGAGTATTTTCATTTACCTACTTCGAACATCTGAATAAATAATACAATCATTTTCGATCGTAAAACTTAATCATTATTTAGAGTAAAATATAAACAGTTTATTATTGTTAAACACCAATAATAGAGTATATAAAAAAATCACATGCTTGATGGCAGAGTTTCAAACAAAAATAAAACATGATTCAATGTAAAACTGAATATTATTAACTACATTATATCAAACTATCTGGAATACGCAATACAGTTGCAATCGTATATTCATATGCAAATATACAATTATTTAGTTTGGTGAAATAACTGAACAAAAGTATTATTTGGTGAACGTGGAAGATTGTTGAACCGTTATTATACGGAATGAAATGACCGCGGAAAAACATTAAAAATAATCACAACACAACAGCAAAAACACACGAACGTATTTTCTAAACTCGGTTGCTTACGTATCTACATGAAAAATAAAAACACTGATACGAAAAGTAAACTCATTAATAAAATAAAATTATATTAAAAATTCACTTTGTTACAACCATATAAAAACAAACACTGCATTATTATGAATATAATGCAACGTTGGATTATTTGATGACGAAGTATAATTTGAATTTCGAACAAATCACATTTTACACAGATAAAATTGAATATTGATAAGAAGTGTTCTTATTTTGATAATTTCTGGATACCCATGTAATTTGATTGTCAAACTTACCGAATTGAACGTGAAGACGTTTTGAAACATTCCAAAAATGAGCACTAAATTATTATGTGATGTCTGTACGTTAAATCCAACAGAATGAAGTGCAATCGGAATAGTCACTGGTAGGAGTTAGTTCAGCAAACTGTGTTGTGGCCAGCGGACTGTGACTGAAATCGTTTTTCTTTTCCGATGCTTTCCCATACAACGACATCGTAAAACGGCGCGGCGCGGCGACTTGTTTGTTTTTAATATCATTCTATTCTATTCTCAACTATAATTATTTTTATATCAATATTTAACAGAAGTAAATTGAAATGTTTTAAACGTCCGATGTATGAATGACTTACGATCTTCCAACTCAGAAAGTTTTCTTTTCTATAATACAACTTTGTTACATTTTTATGTTATCTTCAGTACCTAACTATAAACTTTATTACTTGATATTTTATTTAAATAAATATTTGTTGATGACTTATGAGCGCTGTACGAATTTAGGAGTCCATTGATTTGATTCTGACTATAATATACCATATTTAAAATCGAGTCTCGTCCTATTAAATTTTTCAATTGGTTATTTTTTCTTCACTCCGTATTTATTTTGATTTATATAAACAAAAGAAAGATTATTTATCTGTAAATTTATTTCCTTTTCCTAATCCTTTATTTGCTATGAAATAGTATTATGAGTGTTTTCTTTTTATCTTTATGTACCTACCTATTTTCCATTTTCGTTATCAAGTTTCTGCTTTGCTGTCATTGTATATACTCATATCCATATTATATTCTTTGCTGTCTTAAATAAAAAAGGTTGTAAATTAATTGAATAAAAATACTAATTATTTAGAAATTTTAAAAATGATAACATTTTTTCGAGTATTTTTATGAAAAATAATGTTTTTTTCTTTTTGTTTATAATTTTTTTATCTATAATCCATAGTTTATTACTAGACTAAAGAAAATATGAATGATCGCAACAAATCAAAGGTTTCTAAAGTTGCTATTCATAAAGCTATCTTAGTGCCAACCTTGAAGTATGCAAGTGAAACCTGGACATGGCAGAAGTTGCACGAAAGCAGAATAAATGCAGTTGAAATGAGATCGCTAAGAAGAATCTGTAATAGAACGACGTATGACAGGGTCAGAAATGAGGAAATAAGGAAATAATGTAAGATAAAGAAATATGTAGGTATTTAATAAAATGAAAGTGAACACATTAAGATGGTTTAGCCACATGGGGAGAATGAATGAGGAACGCCTGACGAAGAAATGGAATGAGAGGTCGGGGCCGGCCAAGGAAGGGATGGCACGTACATGTGAACGGTATTTTGAAAGACGGAAATATTAGAAGCGTGATCAACAGACGAACATGTACAAGACGATGTATGAATGTGTGTCAAGATAGAAATAAGTGGCGTTCGATTCTCTCTGGCTTCTACGTGAGGGACATGGCGTGATGGTATGTATGTATATATGAAGTGGCCGTCCGGTGGCGAAAGGATTAGCCGACTATTGTCGTTTCCAGGGAGCGCCAGATTGCTTAATGTTGTCATTTAGGTTTTCAATTTTATGTTTTTGTATAATGTTTTCATGCGCAATCGTTCGTGGAGGCTCCTTTCTTGCCCCACAAAAAAAAATTCACAAAAAAGGAGAGAGGATCTGTGGAAACAGGACCTTGGAGCGGGGCTGTGGATGCATCCACGTGAGGGTATCCCAATAGGAGAAGACCTTCCCTACAGTATATGGACTACCCTCAACAGATTAAGGGTCGGTGTCACACGATGTAGAGTGAACCTCGCAAGGTGGGGGTACCTCTCTGAAGATGACACTCTATGTGACTGCGGCGTAATCCAGGATGAGAGTCACCTTCTGATATTTCCACTTATGGGGGAAGGATGCACCCCTGGTGACATAATTATCGCAAACGACAAGGCGATAGCAGTCGCCGCATATTGGAGTGGCAGGGTTTGAACCAGCCGGACACGCAAAGTAAGTAAGTAAGTATATATGAAAATAAGATATAAAAAAATCAAAGAAAAAATATGGTAGGGAGAGGGTTCAAACAAAAGAATGAGAAAGGTTTATGTCGTAAATGAATTTTATTTTTAATTTAGAAATACCATTCATGGGCATACATTCATAAAAGTGATTGTGTGTAGTATGATTTTTCGCAATACCTACCTACCTACATATTATATCAATGCGATAAGAATTTAGTTTTGCTTATAGTGTATCAATTTGATATACCTACTTAAATACATACCTACGTACCTTTTGCATTTTGATTTATATGTTTCATGTACAAATTTGTTTCAGTTGTAATAAATGAGTTGATTTTTCCAACCATAAAATTATTAACTGTAAAAAATGTGAATTATATAAAAAGAAGATAAATAAGAATAAGGTTTTGCATTGCCATAGTGATCGGTATAACAAAAAAAATATGTATAGATTTGACTGATTTTTAGGTATTTTTTGTTTATTATAAATACATTAACGAGTTTATAAGGTGAAATATAATTTTGTTGCAAACTCACAACATATCTTTAGTTGTGGACTGCGTTCGTCGCACTCTTTTGCACCTGTAAAAAATATAGCCTTATATGTTAATCAATATTTATTTTAGCCCTTAGACTAAAAATTCTTTATCAAATTCAATAGAAAAATTGAAACAGAGTTAGGAGGAAAGATTTGACTATACCAAGAAAATATATTGTAAATAACTATCTACCATGCTACTACCGAAGCAGCAGAAATCGAAAATCATATCGCTGAATATTTTTACTCTCCACACTATGGAATAGTGGAGAGTCATGATTTCACAATTTTTAAGCGTATTTTTTTAACATCAATTTCTCAACGGGTATCATGTAGAGAGTGCACACGGTGAGTTTCCTCGTGATGTGTTTGTATGTATGGGGTACGGCATATGGCGTTATTTTTTTGTGTCCTCTTCTTCTTCTTCTTCTTCTTCTTCAGCCAGTTTTCATCCATTCTTGGACATAGGCCTCCCCTTTGATCCTCCACAACTCCCTGTCTTGGGCACACTGCATCCATCTCCCTCCGGCACATTTCTTGATGTCATCAGACCACCTTGCCTGGGGTCTGCCAACACCTCTTCGGCTTGTTCTCGGTCGCCATTCTAAGATCTTTTTGGTCCATCGTGAATCCTGGCATCTGGCAATATGCCCAGCCCAGCTCCACTTAAGGCCAGCGACCCTTTCGGCTACATCGGCTACTTTGGTTCTTTGTCTTATCATGACATTCTGAATTCTGTCCCTTATTGAAATATCCAGCAACTTTCTCTCCATAGCTCTCTGTGTCACTAACAGCTTGTGCATTATTCTTTTTGTTAGGACCGATGTTTCCATTCCATAAGTAAGCACTGGGAGAATACATGCATCAAATAGCTTCTTTTTCAAATAATGGGAGTATTTACGGGATTTCAGAATGTATGATAATTTTCCAAAAGCTGCCCAGGCAAGGCCACGTCTTCTCTCTATTTCTGCCTCTTGATTTTCTTTGGCAAGCATCACGGTATGGCCTAGATATATGTATCTGTCTACTCTTTCAATTTGCACTCCATCTATTATGATGGGGAAGGACTCTTCTGCGTTACTCATCATTTTGGTCTTGGAGATGTTCATCTTCAATCCAATGTTCACACAGGCTGAATTTATTTCTGTCAGCATAGTTTTCAATTCCTCCTCATCCTTGGCAAATATGACAATATCATCTGCGAACCGTAGATTGCTGAGATACTCGCCGTTTATATTTATACCTTTCTTAGACCAATCCAGAGTTTTGAAGACATCTTCGAGGGCCAATGTAAATAGTTTGGGAGAAATAGTGTCACCCTGTCGGACACCTCTTCTAATGTAAAATTTCTTGGATGGTTCATGAAGTTGTATATTGGATGTGGCCTTCTCATAAATATTATTCAAAATTTGGGAATATCTATAGTCAATTCTGCAATTATCTAGACCCTTCATCACCGCCCATGTCTCGACTGAGTCAAAGGCTTTTTCAAAATCTATAAATGCCAATGCTATGGGGATATTATACTCATTATATTTCTGGATTACATTCTTTAGAGTTTGTAGATGGTCATTTGTTCCGAAGCCTTTTCTGAATCCTGCCTGTTCTACTGGTTGGTATGAATCTAGTTTGTTTGAAAGTCTGCTGGTGAGGATTTTTGTAAATAGTTTATATAGGTGTGATAATAAGCTGATGGGTCTATAGTTCTCGAGGCGTTTTTGATTTCCTTTTTTATGTAATAATGTAATATTCGCATTGTTCCATTCCTCTGGTATATTACATTCTTCCAGACATCTATTTAGAAGTTGCAGTACCACTCTCTGAAGTGCATCTCCTCCATACTTAATGGTCTCTATTATAATATTATCAGGACCAGGGGCTTTTGAGTTTTTCATCTGTTTAATAGCATGCTTCATTTCTTCCATAGATATGTCAGGAATGTCCTCTGAGCCGACATTAATTATTCTGCGATTATTTTCTATGGTTTTATCATGTGTAGGTTTTACTCGTGAGCTGTACAATGATTCATAGAATTTTTTTGCTATATCTAATATTTCGTCTTTGTTATTGCTCTCGGTGCCATCTTCTTTGTACAAAGTTAAGATTTGTTTTTTGCCATTTGATAATTTCTTTTGCAAAATTTTTGTTCCTCCGTTTTCGGAGATAATTCGTGTGTCCTCTATACAGCCCAAACTATAAGTCCGATCGACTTCATATTTACATCATATGTGTAAAGTGCATAGACCTAGAGCTGATTAGTTTTCCATAGACAACTTTTAGATATCCGTTAATTTCTTCTCTATGATTTCATCTGTCCAAATTTTCAAAATGCTCTCACGGTCTGGAAAATCGAGTTTTTGTTTACCTACTGTTTAAAATTTCAATACAACAAAAATGCATTCAAGGATTGTCAAAATTTAAAGAAAAAATCTACGGCTTGCCATATAAATGTGAAATAAATTTCATATTTATATGAAAAATGTATATTATATCAGAAGTAAAATAGCTTCTGTAAGGGAAAATTGAGTGATCAACTTCATATTGATATTGTATTGGTCTCTATAGATAAGTGTATTTTTTCTATCCGCTTCTATCTTCCTCAAGGGGTAAGCAGTGAGAACCGAACACCGCATTCTTCTATCTTGACACATATACATCAGCTAATCAACATTGATACACTGTCTCATACATGCTCATCTTGCTAGTAATGCAATTTTACTTAAAATTTCTCAACAGATATCATGTAGAAAATATTTACTATGAGTTTCGTGACAATGTTTATGTGTGTATGGTGTATTGTGAAAACTTTTGTCCTCTGGGAATCTTATATATTTGTTTATGAATCTAATAGAAATGTACTTCATAAAATGCGTTTAGAGATTGTCAACATTTCAAGAAGAAAAAATGAACGTTTACTATAGTGTGGTGAGTTTAGTGTTAGCCACAACACACTCGTTTAAAACAGTTTAAACCTGAGTATAAAAAAAAATAAAATCATAAAGAGAAAACTATTTAAGAATTAAAACTATTAAAAAATAATTTTAATATCAATCTGAGAACACATTTTCATTATTCTTATTAATATTAGTGTCTAATATTAAATTTCCTCACTATAAAAGTTTTCATACTCTTATTTTCATTTCATTTCGCTGAATTTTTATAATATTCATTTTTACTTTGTCATTTTTATTTCCATCGTTCTTTTGTGTCTGTATGTATTTTTCTTAAAAATATTAAGAATTATCCAATTATCTACGTCACGTATGAACATTTAATTATGATTTATTTATCTGATTTTTCACCATCATTTACCAAATTTCCTAATGTAATAGAAAATAATAAATTATGTTTTTTTTTTGATAATTCAATTGGTAAAAATAAATAAATTTGAAAAAGAAATACAACACATTAAATCACAATGTTTTATGCATTAGATAAAAAATAATTCATATTTAATTCTCGTAAAATAGAATGTTGGTAGGTAATGTCAGTCTCATGGGCGCGCTCTGTCGTGAAAAGAGAGTACTACTTTATACAATTTTCAATTTCAGTAGATAATCTATGTAACACCTATCTTAGTTATTACAACAATGTGAATGCGGTTACGGTTGAAAATGGTTTGAAACTTGGATGAAAAATTACATTATGAAAATGTCCTGCGTAGCGCTATTTGAAATTATTAAAGAATAGTTTGTATTATACCGTTATTTTTTTTATTTTTTTTTAACAAAAAAATGAATATGTCCTTGTTAAACAAGTACATATACATCTTCCTACGTTCCCTAAAATAAGCAAATAAATGCTTGTGCTCTAGGTGAACGAAATCGGTCGAGGCAGGATTCGAACTCGGATAATACTTTAACGGATATTATAGTCTATTATCGTTACCATTCACAAAATATGTTTCTTCACAACTAGAAAGAGCTCGATAGTTTTTTGAAATATTAACTTACCTATAAGTATGTGTTAAATGACTCTTTCCTGTCGACAATGTTAGAAACGATTCTTAAACTCAAAAGTTTCTCTAAGAAAACCTTTAAGTTTTTGTTAAATACTCTGAAGTGCTTACGAAATTGAATATTTATGATTTTTAGTGAAACTTGTGGCAATTGAAAACTTGTTAATAAAGTAGACGACTTAGTAAAATCATAAATTATTGTATGAACAAGTAATAATGAACTCAGTAAACTTCAACACGATAAGATTTATGGAAAGCTATGATAAAGTACGAACCGATTAAATCCAAAACAAAAATGAGTAAACAAACAATGAATGTCTTTATTCAAAATAAATTCGTGTATAGATATAAAATATGTATGTTGAGAAAATTGGAAGATTATAAATGAACTCCATCTTAGGTTTACTCTTTTTATTAATCGGATTAATAAAAATACTAGTTCAAAATGAAATACGAAATTACTTATTACCCTCTATGAGTAAATATTAAATAATTTAATAACTAACAACAATTTTAATATACCTTATCAATTGCGTTAGCCTGAATGGATGAAATTTAGTTTTATTTTTTACTTTCCACAATAGTTGATATATTTCAATGATTTCACAATATTTTAAAGCATCCTTTTTTAGATCAACTTCTCAGGGTTTTCTTCTAAATGGTTTTAAATGTATGGTGTATGGTTTTGAATGTTTGTTACATTATTTTTTACTCTATGATCGATTTTTTACTTATTTTTTTTACCATATGATTAATTTCTAACAAGTAATTGAAATAGTTCTTCATGTGGGGGAGGAACTCTATGTTTCAAAATCATTTGCATTAGTGTTCTATTTTATTGTATTTTAATCTGTTATATCTATAATAAAAAGTAAAGACTTTTTGATTCTACATTAATTTAATTGAGCGCGATAGGCCTATTTCGCCTTGTTAGGGCATTAACTAGCTTATGACTATTTTGACAAATTTTACTTATATTTATAGATTAATTATGTAGGAGGAGCTTACAGGTTCTTGTGATTGGTCATTTAAAACTATTGATATTATACAATGCAAAAAGAAATAAATTTACTTTACTCTGGTTGGTTGAGACTATTTATTTTGTGACCAATCCCTATTTAAATAATTAGTGAAATTGAATATAATGAATTGATTTATGGTAATGGCTGGTTTTTCGGTGTAACGGTACATGGTATTGTGTTCTAATGGGCAGTGAAATGCATTAAGTGTTTACAATATTACGGATTATTGATATGTAGGTATTGTTGATATGTAGGTATTCTTGGTGGAGTAGTATGATGGGTGTATCTGAAACAATTAAAAAAAGTTTGCGGCAGAATCAAATCAAATAACTTAATATGGTATATTTTGTTTATGGAATAATATCTATGAGCGGTGATCTGTGTATGTTCATTTGTTCATTTATGACAATGACGTTAGGATTTTTTAAGTGCTTGGAAATTTCTAACTGCTCTAATATATTTAGCCTTAAACCTTTCTTAGCAAAGTGTAGAGGAATAGGTGAATTTGTTGGACTGATTGTATGATTATTTTCTATGAGGTGCTTGGCGAATTGAGAATCTGTTTTGTTTTTTTGCCACGATTTTTTATGTTCTTTGAACCTTTCTGCAATATTCCTACCACTTTGTCCGATGTAAATTGAGTTACAATCATCGCAGGTCAATTTGTATACACCGCTCTTCTTTAGTTTGTCTATTTTATCTTTTGAATTTTTTATTACCATTCCTATGTTTTTGTTTGTTTTGTAAGTTATATTTATACCTGATTTTTTCAAATTTTTACCTAGTCTTTGCGATAAATTTCCTGAATAAGTTATACATTTATAGTTTTCTTTGTGGTTATTTTGTTTGGGGTAAAATTCTTTCAGTGTGTTTTTTTGAATTTGTTTATCAAACAGTTTTTTAATCATATGTTTTGTGTAGCCATTATTCATAGCAATTGTTTCTATGATTTTGAATTCTTTATCAAAGGCTATTTTATTTTGTGGGATATTGATTAACCTGAATAGCATAGAATTATAAGCGGCTAATTTGTGTGACCATGGATGTAATGATTTTGCATGAATAGTGGTATCTGCAAATGTTGGTTTCCGGTAAATACTGAATGAATGTTTATTATTTGTTCTTTCTATGCATAAATCTAAAAAGTTAATTTTGCTGTCTATTTCTTTTTCTAGAGTGAATTTGATTTTTTCGTGTAATGAGTTTGCTAGCTGAAAGAATTGTTCTAGTTGTCTATTTGTACCATTAAATGCAATAAGGATATCATCTACATACCTGACGTAATAAATAACACATTTTTTTGCTAATGTTGAATTTAGTAGGGTGCTTTCTATGTAATCCATAAAACATTCTGCTAGAAGAGGACTAAGAGGTGATCCCATGGGGACTCCATCTTTCTGTTCGTAAATTTTTCCGTTGTATGAAAAGTAATTTGACTCTGCACATATTCTCAAATTACTTTTCATACAACGGAAAAATTTACGAACAGAAAGATGGAGTCCCCATGGGATCACCTCTTAGTCCTCTTCTAGCAGAATGTTTTATGGATTACATAGAAAGCACCCTACTAAATTCAACATTAGCAAAAAAATGTGTTATTTATTACGTCAGGTATGTAGATGATATCCTTATTGCATTTAATGGTACAAATAGACAACTAGAACAATTCTTTCAGCTAGCAAACTCATTACACGAAAAAATCAAATTCACTCTAGAAAAAGAAATAGACAGCAAAATTAACTTTTTAGATTTATGCATAGAAAGAACAAATAATAAACATTCATTCAGTATTTACCGGAAACCAACATTTGCAGATACCACTATTCATGCAAAATCATTACATCCATGGTCACACAAATTAGCCGCTTATAATTCTATGCTATTCAGGTTAATCAATATCCCACAAAATAAAATAGCCTTTGATAAAGAATTCAAAATCATAGAAACAATTGCTATGAATAATGGCTACACAAAACATATGATTAAAAAACTGTTTGATAAACAAATTCAAAAAAACACACTGAAAGAATTTTACCCCAAACAAAATAACCACAAAGAAAACTATAAATGTATAACTTATTCAGGAAATTTATCGCAAAGACTAGGTAAAAATTTGAAAAAATCAGGTATAAATATAACTTACAAAACAAACAAAAACATAGGAATGGTAATAAAAAATTGGTAATTATTTACAAGAGCTGTCCCTCGCCGATCGTAATAATTTTTATATCAATAGATAGATAAACGCGTATATATTACGGGAAAAATAATAACTTTTGGCGGTGAAGCTTTAAAAAAATTAAAAAAATAAAATAAACTTACGAAAAATATATGGAACTTCTATGACGATTTGTTAGTTTTCTAACACAATTTAAACTTTCGAAAGTCACCGATAGGCGGCAATTCTGCCTCCAAACCTCTAGCGCTTTGAAAACAAATTACGAACAATGATAAAATTGCAATTTTCACATTCACACCCGTGGAATATATTATATTCCATTAAAATTATTGTAATCACATATTAATATAACGATATTCTTATATTCAAAACATGCTTTTTAAGTAAAAATTAAGCACCAATATAAAACGAGTGGGTTGTGGCCAACACTAAACTCTCCACACCACAAATATTGACAATGAAATATTTTATTCATTCTAAATTTTACTACCAAGAATATAAATTTTCTAACGATAGTATATTTTCATGTTAAGATAGACAAACTATTAATGCAGTATGGTGAAGAATTCTAATGTTGTATGAAATATTTTAATAAAAGCAGATAAATTTTGTTTTAAAGGACGTTAGAGCATTTTGACAATTTTGACACGTAATATCATATGAAGAAATTTTTGTTATTTATGAAAAGCTAATCAGTTCGATGTTCAAGCTCTTTACATTATAACATGAAATCAAATTACTGAACTTTTCCATACATAAGAAATTTATCTTATTATATACATTTTTATTCATACTAAATTTTACTACCAGGAAAATAAATTTCTATCGACAGTATATTTTTATGTTAAGATAGACAAACTATTATTGCAGTATGGTGTAGAATGCTTATGTTGTATGAAATATTTTAATAAAAGCAGATAAATTTTGTTTTAAAGGACGCGAAAGCATTTTCCAAATTTTGACAGGTGATATCATATGAAGAAATTTTTTGTTATTTATGGAAAGCTAATCAGTTCTATGTTCAAGCTCTTAACATTATAACATGAAATCAAATTACTGAACTTTTCCATACATAGAAATTTATCTAATTACATTTTTATTCATACTAAATGTTACTACCAGGAATATAAATTTTCTTCCGATAGTATATTTTTATGTTAAGATAGACAAACTATTAATGCAGTATAGTGAAGAATGCTTATGTTGTATGAAATATTTTAAAAAAAGCAGATAAATTTTGTTTTAAAGAACGCGAGAGCATTTTTCAAATTTTGACAGGTGATATCATATGAAGAATTTTTTTGTTATTTATGGAAAGCTAATCAGTTCTATGTTCAAGCTCTTTACATTATAACATGAAATCAAATTACTGAACTTTTCCATACATAGAAATTTATCTAATTACATTTTTATTCATACTAAATGTTACTACCAGGAATATAAATTTTCTTCCGATAGTATATTTTTATGTTAAGATAGACAAACTATTAATGCAGTATAGTGAAGAATGCTTACGTTGTATGAAATATTTTAAAAAAAGCAGATAAATTTTGTTTTAAAGAACGCGAGAGCATTTTTCAAATTTTGACAGGTGATATCATATGAAGAATTTTTTTGTTATTTATGGAAAGCTAATCAGTTCGTTGTTCAAGCTCTTTACATTATATCATGAAATCAAATTACTACACGTTTCCATACATAGAAATTTATCTAATTACATTTTTATTCATACTAAATGTTACTACCAGGAATATAAATTTTCTTCCGATAGTATATTTTTATGTTAAGATAAACAAAATATTAATGCAGTATAGTGAAGAATGCTTATGTTGTATGAAATATTTTAAAAAAAGCAGATAAATTTTGGTTTTAAAGAACGCGAGAGCATTTTCAAAATTTTGACACGTGATATCATATGAAGATTTTTTTTGTTATTTATGGAAAGCTAATCAGTTCTATGTTCAAGCTCTTTACATTATAACATGAAATCAAATTACTGAACTTTTCCATACATAGAAATTTATCTAATTACATTTTTATTCATACTAAATGTTACTACCAGGAATATAAATTTTCTTCCGATAGTATATTTTTATGTTAAGATAAACAAAATATTAATGCAGTATAGTGAAGAATGCTTATGTTGTATGAAATATTTTAAAAAAAGCAGATAAATTTTGTTTTAAAGAACGCGAGAGCATTTTCAAAATTTTGACACGTGATATTATATGAAGATTTTTTTTGTTATTTATGGAAAGCTAATCAGTTCTATGTTCAAGCTCTTTACATTATAACATGAAATCAAATTACTGAACTTTTCCATACATAGAAATTTATCTAATTACATTATTATTCATACTAAATGTTACTATCAGGAATATAAATTTTCTTCCGATAGTATATTTTTATGTTAAGATAGACAAACTATTAATACAGTATAGTGAAGAATGCTTATGTTGTATGAAATATTTTAAAAAAAGCAGATAAATTTTGTTTTAAAGAACGCGAGAGCATTTTTCAAATTTTGACAGGTGATATCATATGAAGAATTTTTTTGTTATTTATGGAAAGCTAATCAGTTCTATGTTCAAGCTCTTTACATTATAACATGAAATCCAATTACTGAACTTTTCCATACAAAGAAATTTATCTAATTACATTTTTATTCATACTAAATGTTACTACCAGGAATATAAATTTTCTTCCGATAGTATATTTTTATGTTAAGATAAACAAAATATTAATGCAGTATAGTGAAGAATGCTTATGTTGTATGAAATATTTTAAAAAAAGCAGATAAATTTTGTTTTAAAGAACGCGAGAGCATTTTCAAAATTTTGACACGTGATATTATATGAAGATTTTTTTTGTTATTTATGGAAAGCTAATCAGTTCTATGTTCAAGCTCTTTACATTATAACATGAAATCAAATTACTGAACTTTTCCATACATAGAAATTTATCTAATTACATTATTATTCATACTAAATGTTACTATCAGGAATATAAATTTTCTTCCGATAGTATATTTTTATGTTAAGATAAACAAACTATTAATGCAGTATAGTGAAGAATGCTTATGTTGTATGAAATATTTTAAAAAAAGCAGATAAATTTTGTTCTAAAGAACGCGAGAGCATTTTCCAAATTTTGACAGGTGATATCATATGAAGATTTTTTTTGTTATTTATGGAAAGCTAATCAGTTCTATGTTCAAGCTCTTTACATTATAACATGAAATCAAATTACTAAACGTTTCCATACATAGAAATTTATCTAATTACATTTTTATTCATACTAAATGTTACTACCAGGAATATAAATTTTCTTCCGATAGTATATTTTTATGTTAAGATAGACAAACTATTAATGCAGTATAGTGAAGACTGCTTATGTTGTATGAAATATTTTAAAAAAAGCATATAAATTTTGTTTCAAAGAGCGTTAGAGCATTTTGACAATGTTTACACGTGATATCATATGAAGAAATTATATGATATCTATGAAAAGCTAATCCGTTCTAAGTTCAAGCTATTAATATTCTTCTATCAATATGAAATCAATGAACTGATCATTGCCAAATATAAAAAAATTCTCTTGTTACATATAAGTTTCATACAAATATCCATTAAATAAAATATAATTTTTGAAACCGTTGAATATTTTTCTTTTAACATTGACCAACTTTGAATACAATTTTATGAAGATTCTTGGTGTTGTATAAATAGTTGAAACCAAATTAAATTATCTCTAATTTCCAGGTCGTGAGAGCATTTTTTCAGTTTTAATAGATGAAATCATAAAGAAACATTGGGAAAAAATGAACCGTTGTCTATGGAAAACTAATCAGCTCTAAGTTTATGGACTTAACACATGTGATATCAATATGAAGTCAATCGGACTTATAGTTTGGGCTGCAGAGAGGACACAAAAAAAAAACAACGTAAATGATGAATTCATAGAGAAGAAATCAAAAGTTGTCTATGGAAAACTAATCAGCTCTAGGTCTTTGCACTTTACACATATGATGTTAATATGAAGTCGATCAGACTTATAGTTTGGGCTGTAGAGAGGACACAAAAAAGATAAATGCTACGGCGTACGGCGTACGGCGTACGGCGTACAGCGTATACGCCATACACACAAACACATCACGACGAAACTCATAGTGTGCATTCTCTACATGATACCCATTGAGAAATTGATGTAAAAAAAATACGCTTAAATTTTGCGAAATCATGACTCTCCCCTATTCCATAGTGTGGAGAGTAAAAAATAACACGCATTATCTAACTGAACAACACCAGGAAATATAAAAAGCATAGATACCATACGTCATTCTATTTTATTTTTCCAAAGATATATTTTCGTGATTATTGCCAACACAAAAAATAACAAGTTTGAAAATGAGTAGGTAGATACCTACAAAATATCTTGAGCCGTTTCGCTGAGAAGAAGGCTATTTGCACGTATACCAAAGACCCAAATAAACACAAATTGGCGTTCTGCGCACCTGTAAACCATGTTAAAATGCAACAAGTTCGCTCACGTGAGTCGCAATATTGTCTACATACTAACCTAACCAACCTATTTGAAACAAAAGTTTGGTTAAAATAGGTTGGTTAGGTTAGTATGTAGACAACTCTGCGACTCGCGTGAGCGAGTTGCATTACTGATTGAATCAATAAATGTTGTAGAGAAATACCACTATCATTAAATTTATCCTAATTGAAAAACGTTCAAATGATGTTCACACGTTATATTATTATTTTTAATGATTTTGTAATACAGTATATAATGCAACTCGCTCACGCGAGTCGCTATATTGTCTACATACTAACCTAACCAACCTATTTTAATCAAATGTTTGGTTAAAATAGGTTGGTTAGGTTAGTATGTAGACAATATAGCGACTCGCGTGAGCGAGTTGCATTACTGATTGAGTCAATAAATGTTGTAGAGAAAAACCACTATCATTAAATTTACCCTAATTGAAAAACGTTGAAATGACGTTCACGCGTTATATTATTATATTTATTGATTTTATAATACAGTATATAATGCAACTCGCTCACGCGAGTCGCTTTATAGACAATATAGCGACTCGCGCGAGCGAGTTGCTTTACTGATTGAGTCAATAAATGTTGTAGAGAAATAGCACTATCATTAAATTTACCCTAATTGAAAAACGTTGAAATGACGTTCACACGTTATATTATTATTTTTATTGATTTTATAATACAGTATATAATGCAACTCGCTCACGCGAGTCGCAATATTGTCTACATACTAACCTAACCAACCTATTTGAACCAAAAGTTTGGTTAAAATAGGTTGGTTAGGTTAGTATGTAGACAACTTTGCGACTCGCGTGAGCGAGTTGCATTACTGATTGAGTCAATAAATGTTGTAGAGAAATACCACTATCATTCAATTTACCCTAATTGAAAAACGTTGAAATGACGTTCACACGTTATATTATTATTTTTATTGATTTTATAATACAGTATATTTTTAGTCGCAATATTGTCTACATACTAACCTAACCAACCTATTTTAATCAAAATTAAAGTAGGTTAAAAAAGGTTAATTAGGTTTGTAACGTATAGTAACAATATTTTTTTATTCTATGAATGCGTTTATTTTAACAATATTTTTTCAAAACTGTATCCAAGTATTATGTGTTTCTGATAGAAATACCCGGTTTATAGATTCTACAGTAAATTCGCTACTGTTAAGTTGGTTTATTATCATGTTTTTAAATAACATATTCTATATTGTGAATATATGTACCTACTCGTTCTATTGATGAATTTAGAATTCCGATTATGGCAACATTTTAAATGAAAAATACGAACATTTCTTAGCTTTTCATTGGAGGGAAATATCTAGATTTTCAGAAAGCCGTCCATTTTTGTCGTTCAATCGGAATAATTGTAATTACTTATTTTATGTTAATTTTGTGTGTTTTCGGTATCGTTTTTACGCGTGTGATTGTGTGGAAATTGTGATTTAAATATTATTTACAGTTAAAAATAATGCCGTGTGAAGTTTGTAACATTACTGATCGCGACGCCATCAGAATGGACACGACCAAGTCCTCGATTTTTAAATTGAGCATGGTGTTTTAAAAGATTCAACACCATGCGAAAAATGTAAGATGTTTTTTTGTGTAAATATATTTCATTGGAATCCTTATTCAAAATGGCATCAAAAATTTTTCACGAAATGAAAATGTGAGTGTTAATAAAATATGTTATAATCGTATTTTTTTTTAATTATTGCTTCTTCAACTCTAGCGGTGAGTTTCGAAAACTTGAGTAGAGTCAGGAATCCAACCATTTTTATAATTAATTCTGATTTTTTTTCATAGATTTTTCGCAATTTTATTTTATTTTATTTAAATATTTTAAAGCCTCACCGCCAAAAGTTATTATTTTTCCCGTAATATATACGCGTTTATCTATCTATTGATATAAAAATTATTACGATCGGCGAGGGACAGCTCTTGTAAATAATTTCAAAAGATAAAATAGACAAACTAAAGAAGAGCGGTGTATACAAATTGACCTGCGATGATTGTAACTCAATTTACATCGGACAAAGTGGTAGGAATATTGCAGAAAGGTTCAAAGAACATAAAAAATCGTGGCAAAAAAACAAAACAGATTCTCAATTCGCCAAGCACCTCATAGAAAATAATCATACAATCAGTCCAACAAATTCACCTATTCCTCTACACTTTGCTAAGAAAGGTTTAAGGCTAAATATATTAGAGCAGTTAGAAATTTCCAAGCACTTAAAAAATCCTAACGTCATTGTCATAAATGAACAAATGAACATACACAGATCACCGCTCATAGATATTATTCCATAAACAAAATATACCATATTAAGTTATTTGATTTGATTCTGCCGCAAACTTTTTTTAATTGTTTCAGATACACCCATCATACTACTCCACCAAGAATACCTACATATCAACAATACCTACATATCAATAATCCGTAATATTGTAAACACTTAATGCATTTCACTGCCCATTAGAACACAATACCATGTACCGTTACACCGAAAAACCAGCCATTACCATAAATCAATTCATTATATTCAATTTCACTAATTATTTAAATAGGGATTGGTCACAAAATAAATAGTCTCAACCAACCAGAGTAAAGTAAATTTATTTCTTTTTGCATTGTATAATATCAATAGTTTTAAATGACCAATCACAAGAACCTGTAAGCTCCTCCTACATAATTAATCTATAAATATAAGTAAAATTTGTCAAAATAGTCATAAGCTAGTTAATGCCCTAACAAGGCGAAATAGGCCTATCGCGCTCAATTAAATTAATGTAGAATCAAAAAGTCTTTACTTTTTATTATAGATATAACATATAATGGAATTCTACCAAATAAAAACTTCATCGATAATTAAGTATTTTAATCTGTTTGTATTAATATGCAAATTATTTTTTTCAAGAATTTCATGTTTCAATTGTATTTTTCTCCTCCTGTTTTTGTTATGTTTTATTGTTATTTTTACTAATAAGACATGTAACATTCAATGTTGGATGAAATGTCTTAAAATAAATGAAAAAAATGTATGGTGTCATATAGACATCATGAGATGTAAATTATATTTTCTTAAACTACCTTTCCACCAGGTACCTTATTTTGCCACTTTTGTAGAGTATGATCTGAAAAGTATAATATCCACTCCTGAACGAAGCTTACACTCAGTAAATTATTAAAATATGTCGGTACCTATCTACAGAAGAGTTTATATTTTCTTACGACTATTCATGACTTAATTTATCTGACACTAGTTCATGGTTTGTTAATTTTAAGTTTGTTAAATAATCTTTATAATATTATATTTAATCACAAGATACAGTGCCGCGCTTATAAATATAATTATTGAATTATGTATCTAATATAGGTACATAGGTGGGTAATTTGGAAAACTATATATCAATATCCAATAATATCCAATTGCGATGAACTAATTAACTATAAGGTTAACTATTACTAGTTGCATGTAACACATGAGATCCAACTGTCGATAGCGATAGTAATGCATAATGGAAGAATACGTATACCAAACTATAAACACTTAAACACATATTAATAAATATTTTATAATATTTTATTTTCTATGAAAAACATGTAGGTATACTTATATGTCAGGATAGGATAACAGCATTATGTATGTTTGTAGATTAAGTACTTAGGTATCAAACTATTGAGTGAGATATTGTGTAGTATTTACTGGCTTATAAATTGTATGAGACGATGTATAATACCTAGTAACTAAATTAAATTTTTATAAAAAAAATAAAAAAAAGTTTGAGATGTTCCTACTACTATAATGTTCATATTTATATAGAAATTTATATTTTCCAGTTGGGGTGTTTCGGCTTTTACGATATTTTTAAAAACTTTGAAAATATAAGCAATTAAACACACAAATTTATCATAAAAAAATGTTTTTCTTAATAAAAAATGTTTGAGATACTCTGGAACTTTTTATTTTTTTTTCGATATTTTGTACTTGTATATATTTATACCAATTTTTTAGCGTTTTAGATTTATGGTTTATGAGTTATATGAAAAATATATGTAAAATTTCAAAAGTTGATAACCCCTGACTGAAAGAAAATATTCAACATTTTGAGTACAAAAGTTTTGTAGGCCTATAACTTAGTTTATATTCTGAAATTATAGGCTCTGTACATTGTGCGGATCAAAAGTTATAAGGGGGGGGGGGGACACAGACACACACAGACATACACACAGACATACACACAGACTGCACTCCAAATGTTTTACTCCGAATTTTGAGTAAATCCATATATGGAACATAGGTATATGCTGCGAAGCCTCTAAGTTAGTGTTTTTTGACTTCAAAGTTGGAAAAACCGTGAAAAATATAGACTCTGCATACAAATCTCGCGTGTACAAATCGACAGCTGTTGGATAATATACTATATTCCATGATGTTGGAATACAGTATGCAAAATAACCAAAGTAAAAAAAGTTTCTACGTCCCATAATCTTTGTTTGTTTTTAACCATACATCGTGTGAATGACATATACTCGTAAATATACCCCTTAACTGTACTATGAGGCATCGGCAGAATAGTCTTTTTTATTATTGTCTTTTCGGGTGTCTCGATAATCGAAAATACAACAGGCAACAATAACATCTCATAAAGTTCAACAAAAAGATTCACCATCCATTCTGAATGTTTGGGTGAGACGAGACGGTTGTGTATAGTCGTGCTTCCTTTTATAAGGTTATGTTCAGCATTTTATAAGGTTATGTTCATCCATTCTGAATGTTTGGGTGAGACGAGACGGTTGTGTATAGTCGTGCTTCCTTTTATAAGGTTATGTTCACCATTTTATAAGGTTATGTTCATCCATTCTGAATGTTTGGGTGAGACGAGACGGTTGTGTATAGTCGTGCTTCCTTTTATAAGGTTATGTTCACCATTTTATAAGGTTATGTTCATCCATTCTGAATGTTTGGGTGAGACGAGACGGTTGTGTATAGTCGTGCTTCCTTTTATAAGGTTATGTTCACCATTTTATAAGGTTATGCTCATCCATTCTGAATGTTTGGGTGAGACGAGACGTTTGTGTATAGTCGTGCTTCCTTTTATAAGGTTATGTTCATCCATTCTGAATGTTTGGATGAGACGAGACGATTGTGTATAGTCGTGCTTACTTTTATAAGGTTATGTTCACCCGCACACATAATACCCCACATTGAGGAATATACCGTTATGGTATGAATAATAAACGCCTATAAAGAAGAAGCTCATGCCAAAGAAGCTCAGGGGGACAAGTATGGTCGAACGGCGGAACGAAAACCCTCGGTTTAGATATTCGATTTTTAAAATATTCTATATGGAACACTCTTGCTATAGTTATAGGTTTATAACGTGGGTTACCATCACGATATGGGTTACCATACAACGGGACTTGGCCTTTTGGTATTTTTCTATATAGCTATATAGAAAAGGACCAGAGTAGCGGACGTCATGGATCGCGTAGCTACATTGAAATGGCAATGGGCGGGACATATTGCTAGACAGGAACCCGCAAGATGGACTCCTAAAATATTGAGATGGAGACCTTGGGAAAGTAAGAGAGGCGTCGGAAGACCTCAAAAAAGATGGTCTGACGACATAGCCGCTGTGGGGGGTAGAAATTGGCTGCAAGCAGCAACCGATAGAAGGAAGTGGAAGAATATGGAAGAGGCCTATATCCAGCAGTGGAAGACAGAGGGCTGAAGAAGAAGAAGAAGATATAGAGATATCTCATCTCCAATCTAAATAAATGCCCTATTTGAGATTTTTAAATTATCTGAATAATCTATTCATACAATTTTATATTTTTTATAAGATTTTAATATTTTATCCTACTTAATTTAGTTTTATCAACAATTTGCAACAACCTGGTATGATTCTATAGCCTAAATGCCTGCCTGGATGTCTAATAAAACATAAATGATTCTATAGCCTAAATGCCTGCCTGGATGTCTAATAAAACATAAATGATTCTATAGCCTAAATGCCTGCCTGGATGTCTAATAAAACATAAATGATTCTATAGCCTAAATGCCTGCCTGGATGTCTAATAAAACATAAATGATTCTATAGCCTAAATGCCTGCCTGGATGTCTAATAAAACATAAATGTTCCTGTTTTTTAGTTCCTCTTTATTATTTATATTCTCACATGAACATTCTATGATTGTATAAACTTCGGCCAACATTCTATGATTGTATAAACTTCGGCCAACATTCTATGATTGTACATATACAGTTGGGCATTGTCCAAGACTACATGAAAAATCAATCTTGGTTCCCCAGCAATGCCCACCTGCTCCAGTGCCCTCGCTGGTCTTTGATCCATCAGTGTACAAGATCGATCAATTTTTTGGTTTGTATTCCTTTTTCCCATCCCATTCTTCGTGTGTAGGGTAACTGACTGTGAATGGTTTTTGGTAGTGATATTTTGGTAACATTTTGTCTGAATTCATTTTGCAGTAATGAATCCAGTTCTTTGTCCCCACTAAAATTTGTGTGGCCATAGCCTACATATTTATATGGTTGCATAGACCATTACAAACTAATCTGTACAGTCCAAGCTTCGCCTCCGCCTTAATCACTATTTGAAGGGGTATGAGGCTAAGAAGGACTCTGTAACCCATTTAGCTGGTTCTTGCAGTATAAACTTTGGTTCTTGGGCATCATACCAGTGCAGCATAAGTGACGATTGGTTTGATTATGGTGGTGTAGACCCAGTACAGGGTTTTGGGTTTGAGTCCCCATTATTTACCAAAGATCATGGCCAAAAAACTCTGCTAGCTTTATTTGTTATGTGATCCACGTATTGTTACCAATTTAGTCCCTTGCCAATTATAACTCCAAGGTATTTAACCTGGTCACTAGGCGTGATCTGCTTTCTTGTTTTAACGAAATCTAATGAGTAAGACCGAGTGTTTAAAATTATATTTGATATTTTTTTATACTGGATTTTCAATTTGTTAACACTTCAATAATCATAATTTTAAACGTTAATTTGGGATCAAATTGAATTTTCATAAATACATACATTATAGATCCAAGTGCAGTCCTGACTCATATAATATTATACCTTCCGGTACCACCCACCGGATGTCTTGTTCACTGGATCGGAATATTTCACCGTGTGGTATATGAACATTGAACACTCAGCACAACAGTTCAACCGTACCGTACCATTCATCTACATATTATTACAACTGGGCGCGGTCGGCTAATTAAAACTAATAGATGTTTCATGATCTTTTTTGATCTTCATTTCTGTTTTATCCATCTCATATACGGCCTACACTGCGAAAAAAAATTAATTAAAAAATCAATATTTTTTTATAGAATTCTGATTTGTGGAAACATTAAGTGTGAAAATGATCATATTTTGTAAGATTGTAAATAAAGCGTACCTAAACCTACATACATTTTGCAATCGTTTTTAGTTTATTAAGGAGTTCTTCGTTAGCATTCAGATAACAGACGTCAGCATAGTCAAGCAGTGAGTCGGAAGATATTTTTTAATCCATTGAGAGAGTGTATACTATAAAACAGATTTTTACTGACATGAGAAATTTGTTCATGCCATGAAAGATCTTCGTTGAAAACGATACCAAGATTTTTAACGACTTTGGAGTAGGTATATGATTTGATTGTTCATCAGTAGAGTGTGTTTTTTAATGTACATACCTAGATCGAAGACTGCCAATAACAATAGCCTTGAATTTGGGTGGGTTGACAATAAGACCGTTCTGAGAGGACCATGATGGGATAAAGCTGATATCTTCTTTCATAATATTAATGGCATCAATATATTCGCTAACATTAAAGTGAATATTGTATATTTGAAGATCATCTGCAAAGAGATAGTACTGACATTTAATCGAGTTTATGAAAATAAGAAATAAAAGGAGGGACAATACTCTGTCCTGCTTTCAAGGTGATAAGATCTGATACATTCTCCGGTGTTTTAATTCCCTGTTTACGATTATAGAGATAATCTTTAAACCATGCTTATGACGGTTGCGGTAAATTCCGTGAGGAAAGTTTAGCGAGTAAAATGTTAAAGTCCACCAAATAAACTACTGAAATCGAGTAGAGTGAGGATTGTAAGTTTTTTATCATTCATAGCACGTTTAATATCATCAGTGACTTTGACAAGGACCGTTGTAGTACTATGACAACGTTTGAAACCTGATTGAAAAGGGTCAAGAAGAAAATAAGTTTGAGTAATGTATTAAACTGATTGTATACTGCTCGTTCAATGACTTTTGATAAAATAGAAATAATAGAAATAGGTAGGTATGCGGTATTTTTTTGGAAAAATAGATGAGAGAGCTTTCGGTAAAATTATAATGTGAGAAGTTTTCCATGATGATGGAAATATTCGCTCATTCGGTGAGGTATTAATAATATTAGCGATGAAATTACTGGAAGGAGCAAATGAATCATGTCTATATTGATGACATTATAATCAGTTGATTTTGTGGTGATAGAATACTCGGAAAAGGTTGATTATGAATAAAATTAAGGGAATTGGATTTGACCGAGTCGTTTAATGTTACTGGAGGTGTGGCAAAGGTATTTTTCTCTACAAATGTAATATTTTTACTAAATTTTAAGTAATCTTATCTCTTTATATGTGTCCTGGTGCAATTGAAAATGTACATTCACAATTTAAATTCCAAAAATTTTCAGTCATTTTGATTCAGTGAAAACACTATAAAAATATGAAACGAAATATGGCATATCTTCATTTATATGTGAAAAATGAATTTAAAAAACAATTAGCATGAATATAACATTTTGGTTTTTGAGCATCAAAACCGTTTGATGTTTTGAATTTTTAAAAATCCCACATATTTTTATTGTTCACAACATAAACTCACTGAAAGGAAGTTTTATAGTAAAATAAATATTCGATCTGCAATGTACATGCATAATAATCCTTATTGTTAACGTAGAAGGTAAGGTACCTATTTTCCCTACATTTTTCATTACGATTTCACTTGAATATTAGGTATGGTAATAAACTTGAAAATTAATGCAAATTGTATGCAAAGGTTTCTATGTATTTGGAAATATGCATACTTCCTTCCTTTGTTTATATTGTGTCTGTGTAGGAAGGTGAGTCTCCAATCTACACACAACAATGTTCAACCGGTAATTGCTAGAGCGATAATAAACGATTTCTTAACAAAATTAGTTTTTCCAAGAATACACATTATCGCAAGGTCTTTTTTGGAATAAATCTCTGAGCTACATGACAACATCATTAACGACAGAATGCTGGATGAAATTTTTTAGGAGAACTAAACAACCTTAAAATAAAGTGATAAATACACACAGTACATAGTTACCCATATTGATAATTCTCACACAATTTTGTTTTACGTCAAGAGTTATAATTAGGAAATATTTCTAGCAGCAATAAGATTTTTTCCCATCATTAGAAGCGTGTTTGTTCTGCTTTTATTAGTTTCAAGTAAAATGAATGTCAAAAACTTAGATTATATATGATACAGATACCTAGTCAGCGCAATGTATGTATGCCAACTAAAACTACGAGGTAACAGAAGAATTTCTAGTATACGTACACCTACCGACACGCACACCTACATAAAACGTAGACCAACCGATCTACCGCCTCACACACACATGTAAAAAAAACTTGGCATACATTTTAATTCGAATTTTGTACTAGACGCGGCTTCTGTACATTATAATTCTATGGTCAAAAATATTTAATGTAAAAAGAGGTAAATTTTTTAAAATGTTGCCGATATATAAACAAATTCATGTAAAAATCTCAACATTTCTTAAGTGTTTCATTATCAAATTTGATGTGATCCAAAATTTTCAAAAATATGCTTCTAATTTCTTGACTGCATTTCTTTGATTGTGTACATATCCAAACATATACATGTCAAACATATACATCATGTCAAACTACAATTTCAATTTGTTCATCGAATTCATATTGATATCAGAAAACTATTTAAAAAGTGAAGATTAGTTTCTTCTTCCTCTCTGTGTGATTATATATTTGTCAAAATTTTCATGTTCAGGAAAATTGTTTTTTATAAATACGAGGAAAACACAGGGTGCAAGGAAGTGTTTATTATTTATTTATTTATTTAAAATTCGTGATATAATGGTCTCCACCATAAAAATGTATTTAGAGTTTGTCAACCAGAGATATATTTTATGCAGCGGAGAGTTTAATTTTAGCCATAATTCACTCATTTTAACCTGCCATCTCTGTGTGTGGTAATATTAGTAGATTTTATAATACTAAGATAATAATATATTACCCCGCCAAATAGAATGTCTTTGGCTATTTTTTTTTCTTCTACTTCTTCTTGTGCCGTTCCTACCAGATGTTGGCGACCATCACACTAAACTCATAACGATCTTATCCTAACCTAATGAGTGACGTCGCATCCAGAATCCCGAATTATTTCTTTGTCTTTATTATATTTCAGATTATATAAATCAAATTCTACTTCAGCATGATATATTTAAAATACAGTTTGTGAAAACTAATTCATAGGTGCTAGAATGCTCAGTAGCGTGGGTCGTACCAATTAGTATAATGTTAATATAATATCATGTGTCTGGTGTTTGTATTTTATATTTACACCCCAGTTAGTATTTGTTATTGTCGTTCCAATTCAGTTGAGGCATTGATCATCAAAAAGTATTTGAATCATCTTTGAAGGCAACACCCTTTAGTATTGTCACAATGTTCGTACTTTCATTGTGTACACGCCGGTGGCACTCTATTGGTAGCACTGGTTTTACTTTACGCTTACATCTCCAAAGGTGGCGCTATTTATTTATTTTTTATGTTGGTATTTTTGAAAATGCATTGTAAAATTTTCAGACCTTCAGCATACTTCAGTTGTGTTTTGTTGTTTGTTGTGACGCGAAACATTTTGATCCTTTAAAATCTTGAAGTAAACAAGATAATAAATATAACACGTGTGATTTTGTAAAATTCTTGTTGTTTTCGGTGTTCATCTACATACACACTATCACGCCATGTGATGGTGTTAATCTATTGCCAGCTTTTTGTGTTTTCCGATTATCTTCGCAAGATGGCTGACAAGTTTTGTTGAGTTTTGAATAAATTGTCAAGTGAAATACGGCGAAGTGAAGTTATATAGTTTTCCGAAAATCAGTAATAAATCTTTCTTTGTGGAAAATAAATTTAAAAAACCTAATAATCTACAATGCACATTTTATTTAGAACAATGTATTTTATGAATTATTTGGCATGATTTTTGAAATATTGCAAATAAAATCCATCATATGTGTTTTTTTTAATAAATAATGATTGAAAAATGGTTATTTTTTATTTAAGTTATCCTTGAATCCATTCCTCAAAGCTGGAAACATTTTAAAATGGAAATTTAAATTTGCCGTGGACCGGTCGCGTATTCATTGCCCCTATAGCGGAGATGTGAGAAACCTTATGATTATCCGGTTACAGCTTCTATGTATTGAGTGACACATCTGAAGTATACTGAAAGTTTACTTCCATATTATCTGTGATTGTGTATAGATTGGAGTGGGCCAAAAATAAGTTTATTTTTTATTTCTGATTCGGTATACCGCGGCAAACTTGCCTCTAGGATAGCATAATAAAATGCAAAGACAGAATTTAAAAAAACATTCCGTTCCCAGGTAGCGCATGCAATTGAATTTTTGTTTTTTTTTTTTTTGAAAAATCAATAGTTCTATTTGGATATTTCATTTCACTCCACTTCGCTTCCCTGAACTTCATTTCGTTTAATTAATTTGAATTAAATTAAATTAAATTAAATAAAATTAAATAAAAAAAATAAAATAAAATAAAATAAAATAAAATAAAATAAAATAAAATAAAATAAAATAAAATAAAATAAAATAAAATAAAATAAAATAAAATAAAATAAAATAAAATAAAATAAAATAAAATAAAATAAAATAAAATAAAATAAAATAAAATAAAATAAAATAAAATAAAATAAAATAAAATAAAATAAAATTAAATTAAATAAAATAAAATAAAATAAAATAAAATAAAATAAAATAAAATAAAATAAAATTAAATTAAATTAAATTAAATTAAATTAAATAAAATTAAATTAAATTAAATTAAATTAAATGAAATGAAATGAAATGAAATGAAATGAAATTAAATTAAATTAAATTAAATTAAATTAAATTAAATTAAATTAAATTAAATTAAATTAAATTAAATTAAATTAAATTAAATTAAATTAAATTAAATTAAATTAAATTAAATTAAATTAAATTAAATTAAATTAAATTAAATTAAATTAAATTAAATTAAATTAAATTAAATTAAATTAAATTAAATTAAATTAAATTAAATTAAATTAAATTAAATTAAATTAAATTAAATTAAATTGAATTGAATTGAATTGAATTGAATTGAATTGAATTGAATTGAATTGAATTGAATTGAATTGAATTGAATTGAATTGAATTGAATTGAATTGAATTGAATTGAATTGAATTGAATTGAATTGAATTGAATTGAATTGAATTGAATTGAATTGAATTGAATTGAATTGAATTGAATTGAATTGAATTGAATTGAATTGAATTGAATTGAATTGAATTAAATTAAATTAAATTAAATTAAATTAAATTTTAACTTTTTACCACCGGCAACAATGATACATACATACCATCATTCTGTTTTCATATTCTGGGTAGGATCAAAGGACTGACCTCCATACTATCCTATCTTGACATACATAGGTACATATGTAGGTACATGTGTTGTATAGAAAATCAAATATCTTAAAATATTAAATAATTTGTATTTATGAATTTATGGGATTATAGTTTGGTACTTATTCTTCAACTATAATACATACTATCGCTATCGACAGTTGGATCTCATGTGTTACATGCAACTAGTCTTGATAATTATTCTTTGAATAACGTGTTATGAATTCAAGTGAGCAGAATATGATCCTCCCCATCCTACTATTCCATATTGCATCACAGATTGAGCCAAAGCATAATAATGTAATTCTAAGCATGTCATGTCAATAATAATATGTCATGATTATGGATTTTTAAGAAATATGAAGAATGTAGGTACCTACTTAGGCTGGAATCTTAAAGATATAGGAAATGTCACGCTATACTGCTCCTTTCCATTAATTAATGACACAGGTATAACAATAGAATAATTCAAATTATCAAACATTTCTTACCCTGTCTCTTCCCTATAGCTACATTTGTACATCTGTACCTATTTTTCAGTCTTATGACAATGTATTTCTTTTTTACACGAAATTTTAGAGGACCTTATAGTGAATATCCTTATAATGAATTTTTGTATATAAATTGGATAAAAGTTTTTTTGTAATGAAATTATTTTTTTTAATAATAATCTAAAGTAATAAAGCAATCAAAATGTTAGTGTATGTGTGTGTGTGTGTGTGTGTGTGTTTGTCTCACGCCTTCTGAAAAACCAAGAGCATCTAAAAATCTAATTTATGTGCGAACGTGTACCAGTATACCTGATGCAGTGTCACGCTAAAAATTATGCGATAAAAATGCTGAATTTTAAAAATATTTCAATAATTATTTTTCTCATACAAAATTTTCCAAGTCATATCTGTCAAAAAAGTGTACATTTTGCACGCAAATATCTGTTAGTTTAAAAGTTAGAAGTACGTATTTACACCAAAAAAATATATTTTCAAGTATAACTTAGCGTTTAAGTGAAAAACATGGGGAATATTTTGTATAATTATAATGTTAAACTTATTTTTAAAGTAAGCGTTTTGTACATAAATGCCGCCATTTTAATATCTTTTCATACAATATTTCATTTTCCTACCGAATGAATATGTTCTTGAAAATAATAAACCTTTGAAATAAATGCAATTATGAAATAATAAAATGAAACACAAGACATTACAGCAAGTTTTAAGATGTATATTGTAAAAGTCTGTTAATTATTAGTAAAGATATAGGCATAATAAAATTGCATAATTTGTATATAATATTTGATATTTCGGACAATTTTCATTTTTTATGGCATCGAACAAACCAATGTAGGTACCTACATATTATTCAAAAAAATGTCTACAAACCATTTGATATTTTTTTACATGTTCTATGGTTACTATGTACTTGCTTCGGCAGTACATATACTAAAAAATGATTACTATGGTTACGGACACATTCTGATATTCAAATAAAATTTGTCATAAATCGAATTCGAATTGATTTAGAACATCATTGTAGGTAGGTACCTACATACCTAATACTACTTAAAAACCAACAATATACTAATTTCGTATAGGAAAATTATTAAACTATCTTAGGTTATCTACAATACACATGTCATTCAATCTACAAACTATTTCCTATAGTGAAATTCTTCTTTTATTTAAGTAGACCTTTGGGTGATTTTTTATACAAACTATTTCTTGGAATTTAATTCTTCTTCCTCTTCTTTTGTGAAGTCATTTGGGACAGTTCATAAATAAACTATTTCCTATAGTCTAATTTTTCTTTTTCTTAATTTACGTAGACCTTGGGTGAGTTTTTATACAAACTATTTCCTATAGTCTAATTCATCTTCTTCCTCTTCTTTTATGTAGCCCTTTGGGTGAGTTTTTATACAAACTTATTCCTATTATCTAATTCTTTTTCTTCTTATTTTATGTAGACCTCTGGGCCAGTTTTGATACCAACTATTTCTTTTAACGTAATTCTTCTTTTTCTAATTTTATGTAGAACTTTGTTGAATTTTGTATAAACTAACTTCCTATAGTCTAATATTTTCCTCTTTTATGTAGACCAAGGGAGAGTTTTCATACAAACTTTTCCTTTAGTCTAATTCTTCTTCGTCTTCTTTTATGTTGACCTTTACGTTAGTTTTTATACAATCTATTTCCTGACGTATAATTATATGTAGACTTCTAATATGTAGACCTTTGGGTCAGTTTTTATAGTAACTACTTTCTATAGTCTAATTCTTCATTTTCTTATTTTTTGTAGATCTTTTGGTTAGTTTTTATGCAAACTATTTCCTTTAGTCTAATTCTTCGGTTTCTTATTTAATGTAGACGTTGGGTGAATTTTATATAAAATATTTCCTATAGTTCAATTCATCTTCTTCTTCTTTTATGAAGACCATTTGGTCAGTTTTTTATATAATACATTTACTATTGTGTAATTCTTCTATTGCATCTTTTATGTAGACCATTGGGTCAGTTTTTATTACAAACTATTTGTTATAGTCTTATACTTATTTTTTTTTTTCATTTAGTCTTTTGGGTTAGTTTTAAGTCTTATAGTCTATTGTATAGAAATATTATAAACAACATGCACACTTGACGAAAATACATAAAACGAATGGGATGTGACCATCACTAGAATCTTCTCAATATTTTTTTTCAATCGAAATTTACACCATTTATTATATCATCATATATTGCTTAATTTTCAATAACTATACATTTGATTTTCATGACAATATAATAAAAAATCGGGGTTGTGGCCATTACTGGACTCTTCACAACGTTTATATTTAAATTAAAAACTATTTAAGTCTTCTTCTGTAATGTAGATCAGTTTTATTGTGCAAAAATATAATAATCTATAGGTATGCACACTTGACGAAAAATATAAAAACGAATGGGATGTGACCAACACTAGAATCTTTTCAGTACTTTTGTTTATTTAATTTTTAAGCCATTTCCCATCATCCAAAATTACTAAATATTTAAAACACATTTGCGTTCGATGACAATATATAAAAATAGGGGTTGTGGCCAAATCCAAATTCTTTACAACGTTGTCTCTTTATAATCAGTCATATTTAAAACCATTTACCATAGTCCATGCGTGCAGAAATTGTATGTACCTATGTACTTATATATAAAAACAAATGGGTTGTGATCATCACTTGAACATTTTACATCGCTTAAACTCAATTAAATTTCACACTACTTTTCATACTACGAATTAGCAAATATTTTTTGTGACAATATTATATAAACGATTGCTTATTCCTTCACTAATTTACATTCTTGGCCAACGGCGGGACATAAAAGCTAGTTATAAATAAATATAACCTTGAGATCTGCTAATTTGAAAATTACAAGTCTAGTTATTTCAATACATACAGAACAAATCATTCATGATCAGTAAGGTCCTGAAGACATTTGTTGTAATACTTACTACCTTTAAACTACAACAACAAATTTGGAAGTTGTATGAAGTAGGTACATAATATTGTGCGATTGAAGTTTTTGTTGTTTCAGCGAAATAAGTGTGTACATAAGTATATACATAGGTAATGTGTACCTGCAAACCACACAAACGTTATGTTATTTATAACAATTTTTATCGTTACACAAGTGGATATAATATTTAATACACTTTAGCTTCGCTAGCCACAATTATTATTATTTTGTTAAGTTAATATCACAAGTAGAAACCGCAAAAGTAAGTATTACATAAATGTATTTTTTTATATTCCATCGGAGAACTACGTTTTTGAAATTTTAAATAGTAATTTATAGTCTTAGATTACATATGATACAGATACCTAGTCAGCGAAATGAAAGTATGACAACTAAAACTAAGAACAATGTTCTGAGTTTCACTCGTCCGGCCGTCATTACAGTCATAGAACACATAGTGGTACACGTAAATTCTCTTTTCTATGCAGTATACGTACACCTACCGATTCGATTATATTATCGATCTACCGCCTCACACACACACACACACACACACACACACACACACACACACACACACACACACATATAAATAAAACTTGTCATACATTTGAATTCGAAATTTATATTGCACGCGGATTCTGTACATTATAATTTTATGTTTATAGTTATATTTTACTTTTATTTTAAGAGTTTCGGTTGACGAATATCATTAATATCTAAAAAAATTTCCTATACCTAATAGTAGTAATAAAGCAATGGCAACGTACTTCGATACATTTTTATTTAATATTTTATTTTATTGTCGAAATTACATTAGTTTTATGTTTTACTTCGTCAATTGTATAAAGTTTTTTTACCATACGAAACGATCATACTTTAAAAAAATAATAAATTTTTGTAGAACGTCTAGTCTTGTTTGATTTTTACCTATAGATAATTATGATTTTTTACAAACAAAACGCTTTTAATCGCTAAAATCAAAGGTTCTACAGGAATATTGTTTGTTGTAGAGAATGTGTTGGGTTTTTTTCACTAGTACAATTTGATATCATGTAAGTAGTTTAATTAAAAGTTACTTGTACTTTTGGAGGCACAACGCATTTGGTCACGTATCGTATATTTTTTGTATCAAATACCGTGCAACTGGATACCGGAGACAGACTAACCACGTCATGTTTCCAAGGCTTCTATAAATGATTGATACTACGATGACTCACATTATTACATTATACCGAATGTATCAAAGATAATATTATCTTTTGCAGAAAAAAATGAAGGTTGGAATGAATTTGTTTCAACGCCTGTGTCTGATTTTGTTTGAACTAGTTTGAAGTTTGAACGTTTTAGAATACCTTAAGATTACTTACTTATTACATAATCAATTATTCTTGTTGTAACTTCAATTCTCTTTTACTCCCGTTGTTATATGTATTGCATCAGTCTAAAGGAACTTTCTTTTGTAGAAACTCCGAGTCATATCTTTAACAACGATAATAATGTCTGTAGTCCGTTTCATATGCTATTATTTTGTATTTGTTTACAATGTTGATATTGCAAAATGTGATAGCGGTGATAACCCAGCGGTAAGGTCGTCGCCTCCCATGCGTGTGGTCGACGGTTCGAATCCGGGCGGGGCACGCACCTCAGGATTTCCAAAACATCTATGTGCGGATTTATATCACTAGCTATATGTGTAGCCATGATCCAATTTGTCTGGTTTCCCTTTCTAAGGGTTACGAAGGTCAGATGGCAGTCGCTTCAATGTAATAACCAGACTCGCCAATTCCAGGATCATGGTCAAAGCGTACCCCGATAGAAACGGGACAAAAGCGCTAAGGGGAAGGAAGGAAGGAAGGTTGATATTGCAAAATGTCATTGTAGGTACGTTTTGCACAAAACAGATTCAGATATGACACTCAAATCTGATTCCAATTTCAAATGTTCGTTAAGAATTTCAGAACATACCTACCTGTCGCCTTCGTACATTCAAATATCTACAGTTAGCGGTATATAAATGGAGTAGGTATGTCACGTGGGGTGCGCAGAGCGGCAGAGGGCAAATATGTGTTTTTTGCTTGGCTGATAGGTATATATGTGCGAACCGCTCCCCTTCACGACGAAAATTCTAAAGTTATTTGCCGGAAACTATAGGTATTATTACAATTAAAGCATACCTACCTACCGCCTAAATTGTGGTGTGTAGGGAGAGATGGAGGAGTGCTGTCCACCAGGTGATGATGGCGAAGAGTAGAGAGGATCACGACCCTCAGTGATGAGGAAAGCGACTCAGAAGAACCGAGATACTGACACAGAACAAATGAGATTAACATATCGCGTAGAAATACTTCGAAATATTTACCATTTTTTCAAATTGAAGAAAAATGATTTGAGATAAATTCTTAGTTTTTTTTTAAATATTCTAAATCAAAATCCAAAGAGAATTGAGACATATAAGTAATACAGATGTTACTCATTTTAACTGTACTTTAGGTACATATTATGTTTATGCATGTAATAAAGAAAATAAAAACCAAACAATAAATCGATTTGATTGCAATTTAATAGCCAATATTTTAAAATGCTTCGTTAGTCATAAATATACTAACAATAACAAGAAAGTAGGCCATGATGTTTCGATTTTAAGCGATATAAGATTATAGTTCGTATATTGTATATACATATGTATATTGTTGATCGATTGCTTTAATTGAAATCATAAAGATAAATTTATACTTAAATAAAGATAAACATATAACGGAAATAATATGGACTGATAAATATTAAAAAACTACATTATTTATAACGGTGAAAGTGGTGAATAAAACATACATCAATATAATCTTAATTGTTTTTTATCATTTTCTTAATATTTCACGGTTATTACTCTTTTCGTATTGATCTAATAAATTTTAAAGTATAATTAATTAATAAATAGTTTAGCAATGAGGTTCGCCACCGATTATTAACAGTAGGTATATAGTAGGTAAAATAGCATCTGTTTGGGAAAATTGAGTTATCGACTTCATAATGATATTGTATGTGTTTCTATAGAAAACTGTATTTTTTACTCTCCATTACTATGAATGTAATAGTATTTATCTACATACTATCATGCCATTTTCCCGATTCTTCCCTATGTGAGGATTCGAATTTCTTCTTCGTGGATTATTCCTGATTATTGGACCACGCAATTCCTTATCGGATACGGCAGTTTCAAAAGTTATCCATTTCGTTATCAATTATTCATCCTCATGTAAGCTTTGTGACAACCCTCTGAACAGACTTCTGAGCATATCCTATGGGAATGCACTAGCTTCTCCGTGTCAACTTTCCGACGAGAAATCTATAACGATGTTCGAGGGAATTTCTTTGGACCCATTGGACATGCGAACCTTGTAGCAACGAAGAGCAACTTCAGGACTTGCAAGACCTTCTGTCAAAAATACGATTCACTCTTATCTTCACTTACAGTGAACGGTGAGCCAGTTGTTTCTATCTTCGGTACTTGGTACGGTAATTGCAGTGTTGCTAGTTTTCCGGACTCTTCTTATGTTCTTTCAAAGTTTTGCAAGGGGCCGTTTATATATATAGTCACCATAAGCAGAACGATGGTGTATGCCCGGCTACAAAAGTTCCTTGTGAGTCAGCTGAAAATGGTAGAATACCAATAAATAATGTTTCGCTATCCACAATATATATATTATTATACTGTGTGTAGTTTATCGCTTCTAGGGTCATGTTATTTTAAGATGAAAGGTTATCGATTTGAAAGGTTATCGAAACATATAAGATTATTTCATAAGTATATCATAGATATATCAGATATCGAGGGATTCAAAATTCATCATCAGTTTCTATTGAAAATGTTGGAGAAAGACTACGCTCATTAACATTATATTGGGTAACTGCTGCGTTTATAAGTTGGTACATCAAGTTATATCGCAGATAGTGAGGAATTCAAATTCACGATGAATTTCTATTGAATAAATATAGGTTATGAAAATATTATAACTTGCTGTTTCATTACCATTATATAAAGGGCAGCTGCTGTCTCTGAAGACATGAATGAACCAATTTATGTATGAAGCGAATGCCAAAAAGGCTTCGTACAAGTCGTAGTGTATTACTTGTGATGGTTTGTAGGTACCTCGCCTTACCTTGAGTGGTTGACTATATATGGACAAAGGCTATCCGCTGTGGTTCGACGGAAGTATGTCTGTCTATATGGCCAGTGACGAGAGAACGGTGCTGCAATACCAATTTATTGTACATTTAATACCTACCTGGTGCCTCGTCATCTCAAAGGTGCAGAATCAACGTGGAATACTATCATCATATCAAACGATCATTCAGATAAGGTTCATCTATACATCGTGCGTGTTTCTTTTTATGTCGTGGCATCCGTCAATAACAAATTTATATTCAAATTAACTTGTTTCCTTTCTATTATGATTCTATATATATTCTAATGTAGTACATATTATTAAGTATAATGGAGAGTTATTGACTTCAGATTTGATCACATCAAAAGTCATCAAGTACGACACATGTAACGATCAAGTATTTAACATCAATAATCATTTTTTGTGTGACCAAATGGAAGAACCAGATAAATCATAAAATGTTATTTTACAGGAGAGACAAAACAAAATGGTTGCATGAACAGATATTTAAAAAATAATAATTATTAATCATTCTCAAAAAAAAACAAAGAGTAAAAAAATCTAAATAATACATACAACTCAAAACTATTCCTAAATTATGAACACATACAACAGAATGAAGATTTATTAAATAATAATTTTGAAGCATTATTTTCAACAAGAAGTATAATTTTGTAATATTAATTAATTTTTTTTATGTATCAAATTGACAATTTGAAAACAACAATTAAAACAAACGGGTGGATAAATGAAAAGTATATATATTTTTAAAGCTAGAATAAGTATAAACCTAACAATAATAAAATATCGACATTAGTAATGGGAAAGTATTAAGTATTCATTTCATAGAAAAAAATAATTGATGTTGAACATAAAACAAATTAGCGGAGCATTAATCAATCCTTTAGCAAAAGATTTTAATGGGTTTAATCTGGGAAAAACTAATCTTTCAAATTATATTACATTAAAATTATATTACATTATTAAATTATATTATTTGTATAGAGAAAACGAAGTAGAGTTGTAACCAAACATCTTGAACTTTTAGCCGGGAAAGGGGGCGATTTACAAGTAAACCAGTGAAGCAAAAAAAAACACAAATTTAAGCTCTCCGCAACCGGAAGCTCGTTCAAGATGTTTGGCCAAAATTATAGGTGGGTACCTATATTTATAACATTAGATAGTGAAAATAAAACAGACAAGTACATAGCTACAAGTGAATAATACTCTATTTGACAATATGTATTGTTTGTAGTAAATAAAAATAAATATTGTTATATGTGTTTTTCAAAAACAAAGTAAGTATATTTTTAACATTAGATAAGAATCTCAAGAAAATGAAATGGAAAAAAATCAGATAAATTGAAACTTTTCCTAAATTATTTATACTGTACCTATTATAGATACATACCATACTCAAGAAATTAAACAGGCAATATGTATCACTTTATCTTTGTTAATTCCTCTTCCAGTTCGACTAGCATGTCTTCCGTTCTTAGCGTTCTGGCATATGTAGGTAAGGTATGAAAGTTAGCGTCCTCAATTTTAGCAGAGAATTGTAGTGCGTGTGCGTAGCCTCAAGTCGTATTTTTTTGCAGCCTTGTCCTTCTGCGGTTGGTATGGGAGATTTTTGGACGGCTACAATTAAGTAGCACCATATATTTTCTTTCATTATATAAAAACATTTATTCGTAATCACTCAAAGAATTGTGCAAAAATAGACATTGTTGTTCTCCGAAATCTCAGGATAGGTACCTATTAGAAAAAATAATACATATATGAAATACGTATTTGTAATAATTCTAATTAATACACCGTCATCACACATGACTCAGCTTAAACATTGTTATAAATATTAATCTTGAAACCATTCCACAATCTTTAATAAATAAAACGAATGTGATATTGAATAATCCAAACAAATTTTAAGATTTGAGCACATCTTTGTATTGTAAGGTTCCTTCTGCAAAACTTATGTGTTGGTACTAGTTGCGCATCCTGTGAAATGTTCATAGATGTAATACAAATTCTACATTTATAAAAAAAATATATATAGTTTGAATTCGTGTTTTGATAAATTAATACAAAGTCACATAATACATTTTCCGTCATACAAAGATTAGGTATCTATTTCCCGTAACTTATAAAACATATGATAAAACATTCTGTATGGGATGAAATATGTATTTTATTGATTAGGTAGGTATGTACTCAATAATAATTATTAAAAATAATGCGATATTTTATAAATAATATATTCCACGAAACGAATCTAAGTATACCGGTCTCGCTCAATCGCATTCAAAATCGTATTCCATATAGTCATCAGCATCTGCAGTTTTGACGATTCAGAACTATGACGTTACGTTAATAGATGCAAAAAAGAAAATGACTTAAGTACAGAAAAAAATAAAATTTAAGTAGGTATCAGTCTATTTTTCCTGCCCAGAATATGAAAACAGCATAATGGTATGTATGTATGTTTGGAAATTAAGTAGGTATCAAACTATTGAGTGAGATATTGAGTAGTGTTTACTGCCTTACAAATTGTCTGAAACGATAACTGTCACCAAAATCAATTTTTATAAAAATTGTTTAAAAAAATTTAGATATTCATTTATTCATAGGAAATTAAATTTTCTAGTTGGGGTGTTTCAGCTTTTTTCGATATTTTTAAAAACTTTAGAAATATAGGCAGTTAAATACAATTTATCATAAAAAACTTTGTTGAAAAAATAAATTTGAGATTTTGTATTTGTCTATATATCTATACCAATTTTCAGCGTTCTACTTTTTATGGCTTTTGAGAAATATGGAAAAATAAAGTAAAAATTCAATAGTTGATAACCCCTAACTAAAACATAAATTAAAAATTCTGAATTTATTAAAATTACAATTCTGATTTTTTTCAAATTTTTTGTGGGCCTATTCAGAATTCAGAATTTTTGTGGGCCTAAACCTTCTATTCTATAATAATCTATATATTCTGAAATTTTGGGCTCTGTAATTTGAGCGGATCAAAAGTTATGAGGGGACACACACACACACACACACAAAATGTTGTACTTCAAATTCTGAATTCCTCCATATATATAGAATATATATGCTACGAAGCCTCTAAGTTGGTGTTTTGGTATGCAAAAAGTCCACTTCACCTTACAAAATGTTCCTTCATACACGCGGCTTAATAATGTCGATTCATTAAGAGAATTAAATTCTCTTGAACATTTGGGTTAGTAATCTTATCACATGTTTAATATGTAAAATCTTATGTGTAATGAGCGTAATGGTATAAAAGTGGTAATTTAAAAGCTATGTGGTAAATAATATTCCTATGAAATGTATAATTTTTAAATTAAATATGTAATAACATTATAGTGGATATGTGTGTGATGTGTAATGTTTGAATTTAATTAAATGGCACAAATATGATCATATAAAAGCTATGTGTTTCATAGTAATCCTATGAAATATTTAATTTGTGAAATGTTTTGTTTAATGGCACAAATATGATCATATAAAAGCTATGTGTTTAATATATTAATATAGATGTTTAATATAGATGGGTCGGTGGCAGAGCGGTTAGCGCGCTGGGCTAGTAATCCAGTGATCGCGAGTTCGAATCCTGCCTCGACCGATTTCGTTCACCAGCATTTATTTGCTTATTTTAGGGAACGTAGGAAGATGTATATGTACTTGTTTAACAAGGACATATTCATTTTTGATATATATAAAAAAAAAAATAGTAATCCTATGAAATATTTAATTTGTTAAATGTTTTGTTTAATGGCACAAATATGATTATATAAAAGCTATGTGTTTAATAGTAATCCTATGAAATACTTAATTTGTTAAATGTTTTGTTTAATGGCACAAATATGATCATATAAAAGCTATGTGTTTAATAGTAATCCTATGAAATATTTAATTTGTGAAATGTTTTGTTTAATGGCACAAATATGATCATATAAAAGCTATGTGTTTAATAGTAATCCTATGAAATATTTAATTTGTTAAATGTTTTGTGTAATGGCACAAAAGTGGTCATATTAGTGAGCATTACCTAAGTATAGTTATATCTGTGTGTTTTGTATGTAGATGGATGAATGTTGAAGTAGTGCGTGTGAAGTCTCTTGGTTGACTTGGTTGACCAGACAATGGTCCCAGGACCGGTTCTTTCACCATTTCCATATAATTTTAAGATGGTGCCGCGCTGATACAGATATTATAAATAAGGCTCTTCAATCTTAAACTGTTGCACCACTTCATATCACAAAGGTAAAGTTTTTGTAAGAAAGATTTTATAGGACGTTCTTGTAAAATCAAATTATTTTAACTATATATACTTACCTTTTTTTAAACTTTTCTACGGACACTTTAACCTATACTTTAATCTTTGTTGAAACACTCCGGTATAAACTATTGAAATGAGGTAATATTTTATTTATTTATTAATTTAGTTCATGAATAACAAAGTACACAAAGGTAGGTACCCACCTTATTATTGCCATCTTTCAACCAACCCAAGAAACGTGAAACCTAAAATAAATTTGTTACCTAGTAATAAATTTGTTACCTACCATAATAGAAAAGGATGGACGGAATTGAAGGAATATCTTTTTTTTATTGACAAAATTTTTTAACATCTCAATAGAGACGAAGTTGGGATATTGTAGAAGAACCAGGAACTCGAGCCACCTACAGGGCTTTCGACCTGTCATCGGCTGGTTTACCTGATCACTCAATTTGACTCCCGAAAAGGGAAAAAAAACAATGTTTGCGTATATGCAATTAAAAAAAATATTCGTTTTGAAGGAATATCGTTCAATAATTATATATTTTTTTACATTTATCTTAAATATTTGTGTATTTGAGATGACTATTTCGGAGTCTTTTCAAGTACAAAGAATATTAAAAAAATCTGCGTAGTTATCTTATAATTGAAAAGGTTTAAAGGATTCTATTAAAAGTAATGATCACTAGAAAGTAAAATTATTTTATACTTTTATAAGTAGGTACCTACTTATTTGTGATAATATTTCTGATTTTGAAAACCGAAAAAAAAATTAGTACCCCATGCAAGATGATGTCTTTAGTGTGGCACCTCCCATCTTTTAGTGTAGGTAGATGCTCCGAGATTCCTTCTGACCCGTTCTATATTACATATGTTGAGTGGATGAAGAGACTAATTAAGCGAAAAAAATATCCTTCAATAACTTAACGATGTAAGGAAGTAGATACATTTCTTTTCAAACATCGTCACCATTTAAACAAATATTAACTGTTAATGGATAGTGGATAGTGAATACCTATTAAACAAACAGCAAGGTCGTCAAGATCCTCGCCAATGACCTTGAGTGAGTCAACGAGGTAAATCAACTAATAAATGATATATTATTTGCAAAATTGATATTATATCAGCAAGCAGTTAACCAATCGAAAGAATTCAAACAATTTTGTATAAATTACAAAAATGTATCTATATTTATATGACATTTAGTTATTTACTCACCCATTACGATACTCTTGCTTGAAATTAATTAACATGTATAATTTTATATGTATATAATATAATGATGTATGAAGCTATTTATAAATATACGTGATTCAAGGATGTATTCACACTATTCACATTTAAAATATATGTTAAATAAAATATGTAGAATAGTAGTTATTATTTAAAATTTCTCTAAGTTAAAAATGATAAGTAAAACATTAAAATAAATTACCAAATATTTGAATCAGGGTTCTTCGTTAGTATACGTGCAAATCGCCCCCGTTCTCGGCGACTACTTACCACAAAGTAGAAGCCTCTATTTAATTATTTACAATAAGTTTTTTAATCACGATCCTCCACTTTAATGTGCTATACGTAGTACCTACACTATATTTATTAATAAAATACATAACATAGAATTTTAGTTAAATATCCATTTTGAATTAGGAGGTACAAAGAAGATTTTGGAATGGAGACCATGTGAGGATACCTATATTTCAAAAAGTGTATGTAAAAGCACAAAAATATTTTGAGCACATCTATTAATTTCGTAAATTGTTATGAACTCTAAAAATATTCGATATCTTTATTTTTTAAATTTGATGATACGAGTTTACATTTTTACGACACAAGTTGCTCTGGGACGTCTACATACGTTGTTGGTTTTATTTATTAATTAAAAATTTTAAATACTTAAAATTTTTATAGAATTAATTAAATTAAATTTATTTCTTAAAAAACCAGATATAATTTAAATCGATTAACATTTCATTTCTAATTAACTATTATTAATATTTATACTTATCGTATGGTTCTAGTGAATCAAATGTTTAAAGTCAAAATGAACAAAACACAGCAATAACAGCAATCAAACACAAAACAGCACGATATGTCAATCACACATTCACGTCGAGGGCTCCGAGCCAATCCACAAATGCTGGTGTCAATTCGCAAATGTCCGACTTTGGGCCTTCATATGCATGGACGCTGCATTCTTCCAATATGTGTTGCATTGTTTGAAAGGGGTGGCCGCAATCGCATTGTGCGGATGGAACAATGCCCCACTTTGCCATATGCTAGTTGCAGCGTTCATGTCCAGTGCGGATCCTATTCAGGGAGGTCCACAGCCTTCTTGGCAGCTCGAAACCTGGAGGTATCTCCGTTGGAGTTTCCATGTAGGTACCTATTAACATCCAGGTTGGAGCTTACCCAGTCACTATGCCAAGTCTCATTCAGGCTGAAGTCCTCACTAACAAGGTTACATCGGAGTTTCGCTGCTGGATTCCTTGAAGCAAGTCTTTGCTGTCCCTCAGACGGAACATCACTGTGGATTGGCAAAGCGCCATTGTCACGAATTCTCTTCCATAGATTAAATAGAGAGAATTTTCTTCTTGCGTCAGTGGGAGGTATATGTGCGAGCACAGGAAGCCACTTTATTGGGGTAGACCGGATGGTGCCCCTAATGGTCCTCATGGCCACATTCAGTTGAGTGTCAACTAGTTTTGTATGTGCACTATTGAGCCATACAGGAGCACAGTACTCTGCTACCGAATATACAAGGGCAAATGACGATGTTCTAAGGACTGTTGCATTAGCCCTCCAAGTTGTTCCTGCCAGTTTATGGATGATGTTATTTCTGGACTTTAGTTTAGCAGCTGTTTTTTCCAGGTTTTTTTTTAATGTTAGAGTTCTGTCTAGTGTGATTCCTAAGTATACTGGTTGGTGACTGTGGGTGAGTCTACTTCCGCAGAAGTTTACATTTAGTTTGTGATTTGCATCTCGGTTACAAAGGTGAAAGCAACTAACTTCTGTTTTATTAAGGTTTTTATTAAGGCTTCTGTTGGTTTTATTAAGGCCCTTGTATACCCTGTGTATACGGATGTACACAAAAATGCACGATAAATTATCTTCTAATGTATGAAACACGAAAAAATATTGTATATCACCTAATATGTGATATACAACATTTTTTCGTGAAGAAGAGCTAAAATTTAGAGGTTTTTTTATATAGCAAGAATAGTAGTTAAAATATTATAATAATAAAAAACACAGCCGGTAGATTTTCATTATTTTCTTTCGATTGAAGTAAAAATCTACTTCATAGGCTTTGTTGTTTTTTTATATACTTTTAATAAAAAAATAAAAAAGGGTTTACTAAAACTAATTTTACAACAAAAGAAATTCAAATTCAAATTTCAAAAACTCATGCAATAGAATAAATATGTAAATATAAACTGTTCTTTATTTTACAGACGTATCTTTTGAGGGTAGGTACTGGGGAAATTATTTTCAAAATATACTATATACTGTGTAATTATTTGCTGTTGAAATCTTAATATGAACTTCATATTTTTTTGTTCGAGCAATAATAATTATTAAAGGTATCTGTATATTATGCAAGTGTTTTTATGAAAGTTATGTAGGTTGCTACAATGAACACGTTCATTCTAGATATTATGTTGATATTGGACCGTATAAATCCATTTAGTTTCTTCAGATTCTCAGATATGAACTACTCTTTTTTTTTTTTTTTATTTATTTATTTTATTGGATACAACAGCTACAAAATAATTTACAATGAAAAAAAAACAACATAATATGATTTACAACGCCAATTACTGTATCCATCTATTAAACATAGGTAGGTATATAATTTCAAAATAATAAATCAGTGAAACAATATTACATCGTATCTTTATACAAAATCGCTGTCCTGAAAAGGAAGGGGATAGACGGGAAGAATGGGGAAAGGGAAGATTTCCGCTGTCAAATGAAACCACTTGAAGGTGTCCAATGTGGATTTGTACAGGTTGTATTCATGTGCGTATATGTACTTACCTATATGTTTTATTTCGTTATGTTAGTCAGTCAGTAGTTTGTGTATGTACGTCATTAATAAATTTCAACAATGTGATTGATTTTTTAGTTTTGAAGTTACCTGATTTCGGGTGACAATCATACGTTGAAATGCAACTAACAAAATGCCCAACCAACCTTACCGGGGACATACCTTTTAAAAGGTTGTAGCTCCAAAATTTGCGACTACAGCCAGTCTTCTCTTAAATAAGTTTCGACTCATACCAAACACCTATTATATTCTACGTCAGTACCAATCTAAAACCTACTAATGTCTTTATGTGGCCATGATGTCACTACTCCATCGTTATGAGAACAAAAAACGTTTCCTATGTTTTACAAAACTACGCCCATTTTTTGCTACCCACTATTTATGGACAAGTGTTAACTTTACAACACACGTGAGATAAAAATATATTCGTGAGTTGATTATTTTATTACTAGTTGCATGTTACACATGAGATCCAACTGTCGATGGCGATAGTATGTATAATTAATAATTATTGTAAGATATTTTGTTTTCTATATAAAACATGTAAGTATGTATAGTTGGTTGGTTGGTTGGTTGGTTGGTCAGGATAGGATAGTATGGAGGTCAGGATAGGATAGTATGGAGGTCAGTTTTTTCTTACCCAAAACAAGAAAACAGCATGATGGCATGTATGTATGTTGGAGATTAAGTATCAAACTATTGAGTCCCCGTAGATATTGTGCAATGTATACTGCCTTACAAATGATAGAAAACGATGTCGTCACTATATTAAATTTTTATAAAAATGTTAAAAAAAGTTTGAGATGTACTACTACAATGTTAATATTTTTTATAGCAACTTAAATTATCTAGTTGGGGTGTTTCGGCTTTTTTCAATATTTTTGAAAACATCAAAAAAAGAAATGTTTTTCTTACTGTAATCATCACATAAATATATCAAAAAAGAAATGTTTTTCTTAATTAGAATGTTTGAGAAACTTTGGAATTTTTTTAAATAAACAAATTTGAGATTTTGTATTTGTCTATATTTAAACCAATTTTCAGGGTTCTTGCTTATATGGTTTTTGATGTATATGGAAAAATAAAGTAAAAATTCAAAAGTTGATAACCCCTGACTGAAACACAAATTCATAATTCTGAGTACAAAAGTTTTGTAGGCCTATAAATATTTATATATTCTGAAAATTTGGGCTCTGTAAATTGAGCGGATCAAAAGTTATAAGGAAGGGACGGACACACACACAGACACACTAAATGTTCTACTCCGAATTCTGAGCAAATCCATATATGGAACATATACGCTGCGAAGCCTTTAAGTTCGTGTTTTTTTACTTCAATTTCGCGTATCCTGGCTTGAAACTTTGTCGATATGTTAAGAGAACAAAGTTCTCTTGAACAAATCGACAATTGGATAAATCAATAAAACAAATACAAAAACATTACCACGGAACTAATAGTAGGTAGGTACATAAGTATGCATTCTCTACATCTACAATCTACACGATAAGTACATGTTTAGAAACTGATGTAAAAATAAGTTTAAAAATTGTGAAACCAAACTCCCCAATATTTCATAGTCGTGAAGAGTTAAAACTACACAACATGTTTATACGTACTTACATATTTTAAAAAATACTTATTACGTATAATGTGAGCAAAGTTGTACCAAAATGTAATATGAATCTCAGCAGGCAACAATATAATTACATATTTTCATACGAACTTTGATTGAGTGAAAAATAATCTTCAACAAATTGATTGTCACCAAAAAATATCTTTATGATAATTTTTATTGTTAATTTGATAATTTGGTAAACATTCATTATATCGTGTAGGTACTAGGTTTGAGTACAAACTATTAAAGCTGTACTGTGCACTGTAATAATAAATGAACATAATTTATAGGTAGTTCGATGATAAAAACTTATCTGGGGCCAGTGGCGTAGATACCTAACAGCAGGGTCACGCTAAGCAAGAGGGCCCAACTTGAAATGGGGCCCAAATTTATGAACACGTCATATGTCATAAAAGATAATCCCACAGTAAACAGAGTAAACAGCGACCAGTTCAAATATTAATATATCGAACTACCTATAACAACATTACAAAATAAATTACAAGTTACAAAAGATTATGCCTTAAAAATATTAGTGTTTTCAAAGCAACAAAATATTATTATTTAGTGTTTTTTTTTTTATTAATAAACAAATATACCAAAGTAATTTTCCACAAAATTCGATTACAATAACAGAAACGAAACGTTCTTTGGTATATTTGTTCATGAATTTTAAAATAGATTACCACTCTGTAAACACAAAAACTTTAAAATCAATTAATGTATTTTTGATTTCCATTATTTTTCATGTGTAAATTCGTACTTAAAATGATGTCTCTTCTTCATCTTCTTAAGCGTATTTCTTCTGTGCTTTCAGGACTCGCCAGCATATCGGTGTATATCAGTATATCATCACTGCATCTCTGCTGCGGTCGCCCCACACCTCTCTTTTTTTTACCTCGGTCAACACTCTCTTTGTCTACTGTTCGTCCGAGTTTCTGGCTACGTGTCCCGCCCATTTCCATTTCACAGTCACCACACGGTGGATTATATCAGTTACTTTTGATCTTTCTCTCGCTGTTTCATTTTTTATTTTTTTTCTTTGTAACAGACCCAGCATGGTTCTATAGATAGCTCTTTGAGTGACTCGCAGTTTCTCGGTACATAGTTCTAGTTCAGAAGAAGTAACTGTTTCTAGGCCATATGTAGCAACCGGCAGAACACACTCTTCATACATTTTCTTTTTCAGGTTTAAGGGTGATTCTCGGTTTTTCAAGATATTTCCCATTTGTTGTTTTTTTTTGTTCTCGTTATTTCACCTTTTTCAAATGTAATATTTGAATCAACGGCCCTAAATTTCCAGCTACGCCACTGTGCGGCAAAGAAAAAGTGTTGATGCTCGTATTAGATACCTACTGATACTAGTAATGTTATGGATTTCAATGAGTTGTTTGATTCAGATTCACTTGCATGCTTTCAATTATTATTTTATTTGTTTTCCATCATCATAATGTTGACAGCCCGGGGTGTTTTTGCTTTTTGATAGCCATTTGATTTTCAATTTCCGATTTGTAAAATTGACATATCTATGAGTAAAATTGACAGCGTTGAGTCCATCCATCGTAGTTGGAGCTTTTCTTATCTTCTTCGTCCTTATGGTGTGGAGTGGAGAGTGTGAGGCGTTTTACTGGGTTGTCATAATCCATATTGATTATGTGACCAATCATCTCAGGCGTCTCACTTTGATGGAACTGATCACAGTTCAGCTGATGACAAACTTTCTGTTGTATCGACGACGCCAACCTATCTCTCACAGGACCGTAGATTGAAGATCCTTCTCTCAGATGCTGCAATAGATCTAACCCAGGTTTCAGAGGTGTTTTGAAGAACTGGTACTTGATATATTTTTACTGACAACTATGTTCTGTACTATAATTATTGATAAATTTATTAATTCCACTGAAAAATATCGCTTATAGACAAAATTTAAGAATTTGTGTATCGAACCACTCATTGGATGCGAATAATTTGAATATCTGAAAAAAATGATAGGATTGTGTGACGATTTTAACTAATTCTTAGGTACTTATTTAACTTATCCATATATACATACTTATTATAGCTCGTGGATTGTGGAAATAAAAATTAATTCTTGTGTTTATATTTCTAGTCGTGTGGGAAAAAAAAACATTCGCAGTCTCTCTAAAGTGTCATAAATAAGATAACTATAATTCATATAAATATTTTGAAGATAAGAGTGGGGTTATTTTTAAGTTCAATCTGTTGACCTTAGGCGTGAGAATACAACACAAAAACTAATACTCGGTTAACAACTGCATAAATGAGAAGGTAACGTATGATAGGTATACATAATTACTACATTCACATTTAATATTTGATGGTACATATATCAGGTGGGTGGTGGCAGAGTGGTAAGCGTGCTGGGCTTGTGATTCAGTGGTCGCGAGATTGAATCCTGCCACGACCGATTTCGTTCACTTAAAGAACAAGCATTTATGCTAAATTTAGGTAATATATGAGGATGTATATGTACTTGTTACAAGGATAATATTATTATTATAATTATTGACAATAAAATGAGGAAGATACAAATACAATTGCACACTAGAGCTAGAAATTAAGCGCGTGTGTACATATGTGTGTGTATGTGTATTATTTATTGATAAATCTTGTAATTTATAGGATACAATGAACACCTCACTTGGAAATCCTGTGCCGAGGTGATCATTTGAACATTTTGTGTGACATAGATAGTACATTATGTATACAGTTCTTGTATTAAATTATACCTTAAATAATATTTGAGAAAAAAAATGTGAAGTTCAGTCAAGTTCAGTCAGATTTGTTTGGTGTAATTACGTTATTGATTTGATCTAAACCGGTGTTGTATATCCATGCTGTTATGTGTTTTTTGTATTTTTGTGACGATGTGTTTTGTGGTAGCAGTTTTATTGAGGTTGGTAAGCGATTATGTAGTTTGATGGCATAGTATTTAAAGTGTCTTTGTCCATGAGTAGTTTGTAACTTCGGGATATTTATTGTGTTGGTGATAGAGGATATTGTTGTTCTTGGAGGTTGTGTATTGTGTATAGTGGGTATGTTGTGTTTAGAATGGTATAAAAGTGCAGATCTTGCGTATAATTGTCGGTGTCATAACTTCCAAAGTCTTGAAAATTTCTGTGGAGCTTGTTCTGTATGGCACATTCAGTATGCTTTTTATTATTGATTTTTGTGCCTTGCTAACCGAGTCTATTGCAATATTTGTTGTACCTCCTCAGGCCAACAATCCGTATATTTTTGCGATAATACCTACTTAAATATACAGTACATAAGTAGATATTTCATTTTATGTAATTTCTCGGGCAACTAACAGGTACTATATATGTCAAATAATTATTTAACACCCAATCAATAACAAGTTGCCACATTCTGTAAAAACTGTAAACACAATTAAAAACTGTGTCTCCACAGGGAATTGAAGCAAAGACCATTGGATCAGCAATCAGATATAAGCATAATAATATATGATTATTTTTTTATTCAATTCGTAAGCGTATTTTTGCATCAATTTCGTAAGGGGTATCATGTAGAGATTGCTAACTATGAGTTTCGTCGTGATGTGTTTGTATGTATGGCGTATTATACGCCTTACATCGTATCCATTTTGTGTCCTTTTTAGAGCCCAAACTATAAGTCCGATTGACTTCATGTTGATATCGTGTATCTAATGTTCAAAAACTGAGAGCTGATTAGTTATCCATAGATATCAGTTAATTTATTCTCTGTGATTCCATCTGTCAAAATTATCAAAATACTCTCGCGGTCTGGATAATCGAGATTTTTTTTATATTTCAAGAATTTCTGATAAAATAGAAATACACGCTTCCATAATGTATTCAGGGATTGTCAAACTTCAAAGAAAAAATATATGGTCTGTTGTATTTGAGTGTGATATTACATATTTGTATATGAAAAATGTACTTTTGTAGTAAAAAAGTAAAATAGATGGGAAAATTGAGTTATCAATTTCATATTGATATTGTAAGTTATTTCTTTTTACTCCTCACTGCTAATATTCTCAATGGGTAGGCAGAGAGAACCGAACGCCGCTTTCTTCTATCTGGACACATATCCATCGCATCACCAACATTCATATATTGTCTCATACTTGCTCATAAAATCAATTTTTTAGATCAATTTCTCAACAGGTATCATTTAGAAGGTATACTATGAGTTTTGTAACAGTGTTTGTGTGTGTATGGTGTATTATGAAAACTTTTGAAATGTACTTCATAAAATGCATTTAGGAATTCTCAACATTTCAAGAAGAAAACATGTTCACTGAATATGTGGTGGAGAGCTAAGTGTTGGTAACAACCCACTCGATTTTATTGGATGTTTTGTGCCTACATGAAACTCAAGAGAAAATGAAAAAAATACAAACACGCATGAGTTACAAAATTGGTCTTTAGTGATATAAGGAGGACGGCTTGAATAGATTCCGAAACGAAGCTCAATAACAGCTCTATATTAATTGGTAGTTGGGAAGGAATATTTTAATAGGTTGGGAGGAATATTTTATAGGCGTTCCTAATAGGACACTCCAGGAAGTGTTTTCTCGTCCCATGGATGTACCTCCATGTCTCATCCAGACCGCACTCTCCCCTAGTCGACGACGCTGGATGATTCCAATTTTACGGGTTTGCGCATCGAGTTTGCAGTAGCCAAATCCCATACTGCAGCAGATCACAGATATATAAAAATTAATCTCCGATCTGTTGAATTTTGATCTATGAAAAAAAACAAGGTAAACGGGGAATATGCTCCTGAATACCTTTACGAGTGACTCATTCATCTAAAAATCTCTTACGAGCTATATCAGGAAGATTTTAATTTGGAAGGACAAAGGTTTCGGAGGTAAATCCAAGCGGGCAACCTGTTTTAGCCAGGCCATCCACTGTTTAATAATAATAATAATAAAATTCACTTCCTTGCACCCTGCGTAAGTGGCGAGTTTATTGCCATATGACAATTTCTTCAATATTAGCATGAGAAATGAATTTAAATAAATTTCTCCCTGCTGGGAATCGAACCCAGGACTCCCGCACAGAAACCGAACGGCTTACCAACTGTGCTTTAATTAATTATATCACAAGAACTGATAGAAATATAACTGAAACAACTGATAGAAATGCGAGCTGTTTGAAAATAGCTCGCATTTCATCGTTGTTGTTTCTTCTTCTTTTGGTGCCAAATTAAGTCACCCTGAATTGATGACGCATCCTTTTCACGATATCATGTCATTATTTAGCCATTCTTGTAGGTATTTATACTTATTTGAAATTTCATTGTTGTGAAACATATTAGTATCTAATAACTGTGTACCTATAATAATTCTCTGCGGTTAGATAATTACTGAATTAATGCAAGGACTTTTATCATGTCCTACGAGTACCTACCTAAAATAAAGCATTCACAGAGGTGCATTCACATGCAACATTTAACACGAATGAATGGAAAATTATGTCATTCTTTCACAAGGACATTTGACTTGTCTATTGTCTAGTATTTGGCGATGAATTTATCAAGCTTTTGTTTAATGGGTTAGTCAGATACTTATTAGTTACAAATACTGGGTGTATGAAGGTAATTGATTCAAATAATTAAATTATAAAACTGATGACAGTTCAAGGATTATGTCCTCACATGAATAAGTGACTTGGCACGTAAGTACGTAACTTAGAAATAACATTTTTTCTCCACTTATTATTGCATGAATTTTCGTTATACCTATAACTATCTTGCTGAATGAACAAGCAGGGAAGTATGATATTTAAAAATACCTTAAGGAATCCTGTTTCTGTCCTATAGTTTAGGTTTTCGTTTTTCATACTTGAGTTGCTTAAGTAATTTTATATTACTAAACAAATGTCATCCTTTGTATTCTTGTATTCTTGTACCTACATGTCAAATAACAATACCATAATTACAGAAATTTAGTAAGAAAAGTACTTAGTTATAATCTTCAAATTACATTCTAATGTATGAAACACGAAAAAATATTGTATATCACCCAATCTGTGATATACAATGTTTTTTCGTGAAGAAAAGGTAAAATTTAGAGGTTTTATTGAAATAGTAAGGATAGTGATTTAAAAAATGTAAAAAAACTCAGCGGGTAGATTTTAATATTCTCTTTTGATTGAAGTAAAAATACAAGAAAATTATTAAACAAATTCAAATTTCAAAAATCTCATGCAATAGAATAAAGATGTAAATAAAAATTGTTCTTTATTTCAAAGACGTATCTTTTGAGGGTACTGGGGAAAAGATTTACAAAAAAATACTATATAGCCTCTTAACATAAGTTGTCAGTTTCCTACGGCGTTTCTTTTTTATTTTGTGACACAAGTTATTAGGAATTGAGTCCATTATACTTCTGTCAGCAACACCTTATTTCAGTGTTAATGTCATGACAAGTATAGTCAATTTTCAGTCATGACTATTGTAGTTTTTGAATAATTTCCATGCATATATCATTGGTAGGTATACTTAAGTATACTGATTGTTAGGTATTTGTTATGTTACATTATGACACTATGTCAATACAAAAAGTTGTTTTTCAAATATCTTATACTATTCGAGTCCATGGATCAATAAAATACATTATTTTGCAAAAAAAACTTTATTAATTCACGACTATACTCGTTTTTTGTATATACATACTTTGAAATAAAATTATTCATAGACATTAAACACAATATGAAATAAATACATGTGTTGGTCTTATTTTAAAATTTACATTAATCACGTGATGTAAAATATATTTCAAAATAAATAAATTGTTTTAAAACAATGTACATGTTACAATATTGATTAATTAAGTGAAAGCTGTAAATGCAAAATTTACTACATATAAAATATATCTAATATGTTATTCCTTCACGATGAATACACAAATAAATAAAATAAATGATCACAAATAGGGAATTATTTAATAATAACAAAGCATTGTTATATTATAATGCGTACATATTTTTTAGATATTAAACAATTTTTCCAAAAAATAAGGTATAGGATAAGTATAGGATACACAGTTATAGGGGCCAGTAAGAGCCGGGTAATCGAAAACACAATAAAGGAAATAACATCTCACATAGTTCAGCAATGAGGTTCACCATACATTCTGAATGTAGTGGATTTTTAGGTGAAACGAGACTGATGTGTCGGTATACGCACATGTGTCGCGCTTCCTTTCACACCCGCATAACTGTCGTTGGTTGTCCCAAATCGTGGGGATATGCCGTATTGGTATGGATTTATGAAACGAAGAAAACTTTTTAAAAAAATAAACATCAATCGAATCGCTATAAATTACAACGGGTGTTATTTATTTACCATATTAAATAGCGATTTTTATTCAATGCGGTATAACGGTAATCGTTTCATAACACGGAGCTCCTATAACTAACAAGTATTTTGATATTATAGTAAAATATATAAATTGTTATTTGTTAAAAAAAAATTAAATACTTAATACTAGAAAATTGTTCATCTGGGGGGGGGGGGGGGGGCAAGTCTGGTCCAAACGGCGAAATCAAAACCCTCACGATTACCCATATCATGGATATAATAATTATATGGAGTTCTATAATATCTTTATAGATGTCATAGAACTGCATATGATAATTATATCCATGATATGGTTAATCGTGAGGGTTTCGATTTCGCCGGTTGGACCAGACTTACCCCCCTACTTTATGTTGAATATGTCCAATCTTTACTTAATTGTAATAAATGTTATTACAAGATAAGTAGCCCTACATATATATTAGTTCTACTTATTATGTAATAACTATTCACTGAATGTAGAGCAAAAATGTTATATTTAATAGTATAAAATTCAGTCATTTTATAGATTAATTAGAAAATTCCAATTTTTTTGTTTTTTTTGTAAGTTTACTTAATCGCACAGAATATTCTAAATTAGGTACATAATACATAAGTATTAATACAATTTTAAATATAGATTTATTATGATTTGTCGATTGAATCTATTTAAAATGGAATAAATACTGAAAAAAATAGTCCTATGAGGTGTGATATATTAAATTCAAAAAGATATTACGATAATTTTTTGTAGTTCTGAATAATGAATACAGAAAGAATTGTATTATGTACACGGAAATACAATTTTAAAAATAAAATAAAAATATTTTATTTTATTCACAATAGGATCTTTGAGTTTCTTTATTAATGTGAAGTAGAAATTTGTGCCTGAATAAATAAATACGAAGTATATGTATAAAATATAGAAAACATGCCAAATTAAAAAGTTTATATTCCTTTTTAATCTTTGTTAAGTATAATCTTATTACTCTACATTATAAGAGTAATTATAAATTTTATATTGTATAATCATAAAAAATTTCATAATATTCGAGATAATATAGATCATTTCTAAAATATATTTTACACAATCCAATGGAATTTTATAAATTCAATTACTTAAGAGGGACGAAATTCAAATCTGTTATAATATTATCTTCATATATTTAGCATATTTTTAGTTGAGATGTGTCTATTCCCACGTGGTTTCTTAGATTAAGGTCACTTACACAAAAATAAATAAAAAATCACCCATTTTTCGAATATTTCAGATTACTCTAAAAATACGCTTATTTTTTCTAAAAAAAATACTAAAAATCAAAGTATTTGAAAATGAAACAAAGAGGTCGATACTTCTATGGTTGAATTACGGAAGCATAGCAATTATTGTGTAGGAACATATTCTGATATTATTAAAGACAGGGTAACCCACCTACATAAAACATAATGTAAGTTGATTAAAGTTGGTACATAATGAAATTATACAAATATATTAGTAGTTTGAAGCCTAATATGTGGACACTATTGGCTATATCGAGGCAATCTATATATTATATAAATGAAATAAAATAAATATTTACCTAAATTTGAAACACAAGTGTTTAATCTAGAAACATATATTTGTATACTGATTAAATACAAACGGTACAATGCTTTGCTACAAATTATAGAAATGCATCTGTAATAAATGCATATTTCAGTTGCTGTCAATAATCAAAATCGTAACAAACGTCAAAAATAAAAAAAAACAAGTTTAATATAAAATTCACAACTGAAAAACTGTTGGAGGAATAAACATTTAAAAATAGTAATGAAGTATTCATTTTCATACATACATGTACCATTGCTCTGTGTTATTTTCGGAGGGTATAGTTATCGTAAAACAACTTGAGCCAGTCACGTGGATGCGTACATAAAATCGCAAATTTGTGACTTTTTGCTTGATTGTTATATTTACAAAACACCCCCCACCACGGCGAAAAGGCTCAAAAAGTTTGAAGACATTTGACGGAAAATATACCTACGGTCCTGTTATATTTAAAAAAAATCTTCAACTATATCGTATCGTCTTACCATGTAACTTTTTACAACATTCTGCCTGCCAATGTATATTTGATATTATATAATATAATAAATACATCAAACACATCTTTTCTAGTCGAACCTCCGGCTGTAATTCAACTTATTTCTACAAAACTGGATTTCGATTTTCTATATCAAAATTATATTTTTAATACTTGAATAAGTTTGAAAAATTCTCAGATAAAGTATTGCCAATACGGATTCCACAAAATATTTGTGGAATCCGTATTGGCAATTAGCTTGGTATATATGTTAATAAACCCACAATCACGATTTGAGTGTTATGATTAATAGTCGTTAAATATTGAATAATTAAGAAATACACATGAAGACGTCGAATAAAAATAATGCATAAACGAAGGTTATTTAAATAAACTGTTTAATATTCATTGATTAATGTTTTTAACGAATGCATTAACTTCAACTAATATGGTTGATATTATGCAAATGGAGCATTTTCACGGTATAATGAGAGAATGTTTATAGTTACATTGTATTTGTGCGATAAGAAATACATATAACGATACACACTTATTTATTGGCAATTCATATTGATTACAACAAAAATAAACGCTCTCGTGAGTTACGATGAATAAGCAATATAATAATTTAGTATATTTTGATAATATTTGTACATCAAAAATTGCAATTGCAATAAATTCAAGGTATAATATTTTCGAAAAACTACTTTTACTGAATGGTCTTGATGAGAAAAAGAATAATTTGAAGTTTTTATTGTATTGTAACTTTTAAATCTATTGAGTATCATAGCAGAAATTTTAATATACACCGATGAGTATAAAATACATAGATTAATGTATATTTTTTTCTATATTTGACATTTTCCAAAGAATTCAACAATAAATGCAATATAAATGCATATTGACGTGATCTATGGACAGTTATTAGTTATGTATCTACATCATGATATTTTTAATAAATATAGACATAATGAAGTTAATAATTCACGATTTTCAATGTCGACATATATCTATATTAATCTAGAAAAAAATATCGCTTTCCACGATTAATTACATTTTTTTTAAAAACAAACGATGAATATGGACTTATGTGGTTGAAAAGTTTAAATACCTAATAATACCTGCATTTTTTGAAGATTTTCTTAATTCTTTCATAAATCAACCTGAGAAGCAAGTCTGGTCAAACAGTGAAATCAAAAGCCTTTTGACTACCCATATCATGGATATGCGTAATCAAAAGTATAATATGTAGTTTAGTTATATGATATTTAAAGATATTATAGAACTCCATATGAAAATTATATCCATGATATGGGTAATCGTGAGGGTTTTGATTTCACCATTTAACGGTACTTGCCCCCCCCCCCCGAAATTTCAATAAATATTATAACCATTCCTTTCGACAATAAATCATAAAGATACAAGAGTGAGCCAGCTATGTATGTATATTATGTACTATCTGAGCTAGGTAGGTACGCGAAAGTAATTTCTTGGGAAAATGTGACAAACACAATATGACTAATAATTACCTTTGTAAGCTCAAAACATATAATATATGTATGATGATTATTAAACGCCTACATTGCAAAATTTCCTTTTGTCAGTTAATATCAAAAGTCATCACATTTAACGGTAACAAATAATACATTTCTGTTTTCCTGATATGACTATAGGGTACCTTCATTCACACAACATATCTAAAAAATAAGTAATTTTGATACGATGACGTTTATCTGTTGTAATGAAATTATTGATTATATAAATCTAAGATAAGCCACGAAATATTATTCAGTCTTTTTGAAGAATTCAAAGTAAAATGATACTGATAATACTAATCTTTAAACGAACCGATAGAAGAAATCTTTGATTTTATAATATTTACATGTCTGAATTAAATTATTAAATCTCATGTGTCAATGGTCATAAAATATTCCTCAGTAGGTACCTACTAGTATTGATAAAGTAAGGTTTCATAAGGATTTAAATCAATATACCTCATGTAATTTGATAGAGGTAAATATAATGTGCCTGAACAATCGATATTTATAAAACAGTATAAGAACGTGAACGAAGGAATGAGTGTTTGCAATAATAGAAGTGTGTGGCCTTCGGTTCTATCTGCTTACCCTCATTAGGGCATAGCTTGATGGTGTGCATCTGTGTGTGTTGGCATTTGATAATTTAGTGTAATTACAAAAAATACTGCGGATTGTAGGAAAAAATAAATTAACTATGCAACTAGTACAAAAATGATTGCAAAAAACTTGTTTACAGATGAGTACAGATTTTAATGAATAAAAACGTGTTATTGTTTGAAATCATAAAAATAAATAAAAGTATCTAAGTACACTTTCTTTATTTAACGGTCATTCAATACAAATATTTTTTTAGCTAAATAGCTTTTTAATTGTTCAATGTTTTCTTTTAATATGGATATTTTAACTATATGAAGACGTTCAGGGACATTTTAATTGTCATTTTATGAATATTTTCAGTCGAAGTCATATATTTATAAACGATATGATGAAGGTACATAAGATTTAGTTGGGCGTATTTTTATTACAACACCGGATGTGTCACTTCCTATAACAAACTATCACTACAAATTTTCCGTGTACACAAATTATATCTATTGTGCATATAATATGTTGTCATTTACATTTTATTCTTCTTCGTCAGCACATATGTCTACCCCTGCATTTACATATACGTCTACATGATAACATGTATTAATAATACATTTAACGACGTCTGCATTAATAAACGACAAAGAAAATATCTAAATGTATAAAGGAATCGGAAGTGAACACAATTGTTCACTTTTAGTACTACTTAACTAAAAAATTCAATGTATTTTGGTGATAAACAACTGGGTGTTTTAACATTCTCAGACACATGTTACTTGGTCATCGAATTCCAGAAACAAACAGCCGTCGTATCTTGACATACAACGTCAGGTATGTTATGATTATGATTCACACATAAGATTTACATACAATACACCTTTGGTTTACAAATACATTATTGTACCATGTAGTGTAATATGTACAAACACTTAAAATAATTAAGTTTGGCTCATCATTCTAGCGCAGTATTTAACATAGAAAAATTACCACAGATTATTCACAAGCACTTGGTGGATATCAGCCTTATATCAATAAACGCATATCAAAAATAAATATCACGATTTATTATATTATTAGTAGTCCGCCAAACAACTTAACCTACTGTCACGGAATCGCTTTAAATAATTTAACAAACTAACGTTATATTTTCATATCACCGATACGTTATCGTGAGTCACATTTCCTCGTCCCAATTTAACAATTCAGTTTTGGCACTTTTTTCTTTCACATTGTTATTCATAAAACTAAAACCGTTGGATTTCTTGTATCCTTTGTCTATTTTGACGCTTTCGAACGAATCTTCTTTCCTTTTTTCCGTTAATTCTTCCGTCTCATCTCGCTCTTTGGTCTGCGTGAGATGAACGGGCGCGGTTATGGGAGTGGGGGCGCGGGGGAGGAGGCGAGCCAGCCAAGGTTCTGTACTGTGCGAGGGACCTTCACCTCCCAAATCCGAGGGAAGGATATCCTTAGGCAGATACTCGTGTAATGTGGAGAGATTATTTCCATGCACGTATATCCTGTCTTTAGTTTTTCCTTTCAAGAATGGCTTGATTACTGTGAGTGCCGTCTCCACGTACCACGGTTGAGCTATAAAATGGATACCTTTGAATCGCGCCGGGAAACAATCCTGAAGACCCTCGATCATTGATTTCAATATTTTTGGGTTCATATTTGAGGTCTGTTTAAACGTAAATTCTGTCCAATCAACAATGATGACAAAACCATTGCACTGATTCTGTACGTCTTCTAGGGCCTTTTCCAAAGTGAGAATGATTGCTCGATATACTGAAACCAGTGGAAGTACTTGAGGCATCCAGTTAGAAGCGAATACGAGCACTACGCATCGCCCTCTTCTGTCCCTTTCTGGTAAAACTCCAGGTAGACCGTCCGCAAGAGCGCGCGCTATCAAAGGATCCTCCGCTGTGAGATCTCTAAAAATAGAGGGATTCTTCTGTCGATACGAGTAGTAATTGACCAATAACCGAAATGCCTCTTGAACGTCATGTTTGCGCGCATACAGGAACATCTCGAGGAAGCGATCATCTTGACACCTAGACTTGTCTCTGAGAGCGAGGTCCAGACTGGCCCCTACGAGGTCCCTCAGTGTGTGTATTGCTGCGTGGCGTGCCGCCGGATCCTTGCGCTTGGCTCTGCTCTCCTTCACCTTTTCCGAAGTGAGGGAGCTGCGCCAGTCGTATTCCAAATATTCCATATTGTCACTCACTGTATCATTGCACTGCACTGTCCTTAACTCTCAGAGTGTGGATCACAACAACTACCACCGCCAACCGGAACGAGAGAGTCTAAAATGGAACACCGATGTCGGGTAATGTACCGTGGTTATATAGATTGTAACAACTGATGTGACGAGTGTTGCGAGACTTCACAATATGTAGCTATCTACCTATGAACAACAGTATAATAATAATAATTCGATTGCGCGATGTGCACGGCGTAAGTTGATCGCGCACCGCCGGCTGTGAGTGTACTGAGACTGAGGTAAAGGTAGTGTGGTGTAGTGTAGAGGTAGGGACTGAGGATTGAGGATGCAGACCGAGGGACACGGTTTGGTCTGCCTCATACTCCCCGCACCTGGCCAGACTGGGACTCAATGGCGGCGCATAAAGAACACTACCTATAAATAATTGTTAATATAACTGTTTGCTGTATTATAATTTAACAAAATAAAAAATCAGTATGTATATATAAATTCATTATTTTCTTATGTTGTATGTTTACCTATAAGAAATAAGTACTCTTTACTTACACTTAAATTTGAACAAATTATTGAAATATTAAAAATCAATACATTTACAATTCAAATCATTCAAGTTTATAATGATAATATTATTAAGTCACATCAAACCTGACACAAAATACACAAATTTATGATGAAAAAATATTCTGAATTAACGAATTGTTAACTCTGTGGTACATTTTAACCAAAAACTTTTTTTTTTAATTATTAAATGAATAATGAAAAAAAAAGAGTTTAAATAAATATGCGTATTAAGTGATAAGCGTGTGGAACGAGTCCCACCGAAGCACTGCCAATTTTGACAGGCATGACACTCCTAGATCTGGAAATACAGCGAAGAGGTGCTATTTTCAATCTTATCTCGGGCCGTTCTTCTTTTTCCCCCAGAGGGCCGAGTGTCGTGCGTTTTTGAGAGAACTGTAAATGAAAAATTGCAGAATATCTGCTGACTCTTTGGATGCCCTACTCAGTGGGAAGAATAACTTTGTTATTTTTTCCTTGCCTGATGAACCGACTCAAATCTTCCTGGGTTGCCTCTGACATTTGGATATTATCCAAGTTTTCACAGATACTTTATCTTCACTGATTTATCATTGCCTCCTCTGCCTCATGTCAGTTATTTCAATACTTGGACCAAACTTTGGAGCATATGTATACCCCCCCCCCCAGTAAAATAAAATAAAAATAAAATATCCACTTGGATTGTTGCCACCCAATGGTGTCATCTAATACATCGGAGTTTCTTGTTGCTGTCCGAGGGTCTCTGCAATGTGCCATTGGTCATGCAGATTTTGTGATCTCGAAGAACAATTTTAAAGCCTTATTTTTTAAATTGTCAATACTGACGGTGTTTAAGGTGTAGAACTCCATTAAAAAGGTATTTTTTCAACTGGTCTAGTTGATAAGGGCCTAGTCAGCCGAAACGGTCGTCCTATCATAAGGAAAATATACATGTAGAACCATAATAATTTTTGTTTGATTAAAAAATAGCTAGTAATTTTAAAGTCTGTAAGACCTTCTGTCATAGTCATGGTGCCTTACAATTGGTAGATTCCCATTAAGTTTATGATGCTCTAAATTTAAATAAATCTGAAGTCAACGGCAGTCCACCAGTGTGAATCTTCTATTCATATTCGTTGATGGTTCTTTTGGTACTATGGTGCCGAGATTGACAATATATAGGGCTCAATGACCTACTCTTATTTACCCATAGTGTTCTATGAAGGAGCCGTTTACCCATATGCAGAGCGGGTGGTGGTTGAAGTAGAGAAAGTGAATTTATTTCTCCTCTGTTACCACGGTGGTAGGCACGGGTTTCTTATGTTATCATAGAAGACGTTTTTTTCTGTCGCCGTAAAAATTAATTTATTAGTTAAGTACTTATATTAATTTAAAAGTTTTTTAAATGTTTGGACTGCACTGTTTTTTAGTGGGCATTTCAGAGTACGGATCACGGCTGGCTAACCAACCGACCAACGGCAACGGACCAACCAAGAGACTTGATCCATTGCTCGACCGCGAAACGTAATAATATTATTTTATTACCTAAACCTAGACCACTATTACATATATTATGATAGTGGCGTTGAGTGTTGAGATACAACCACCACATACATACATACTCACTACTTATATTACGTACTTATTATCTGTCATTCTAATCATTAATTAGGTACCTACCACTGCAATAACTATCTGCATGCATAAGCAAATGTGTTATGTTCTAAAAACCGTTTGATATAGATTAAATCATTATAATAACAATCGTATAAGTCTACTGGTTATTTACAATGTAATGTATCCATTGATTAAATAAAAAATATATACATTCCTCCCAAAACTCAAATTTTACTTCTTCTATAACTTGGATTGGCTTTTTTTTTAAATTTCACAATTCAAGGTTATGTGATTGTTTTGTTGGTAGGAGGAAATCATCAATTTGCAAACAACCCGTTATTATAATAATATATAAAATATAATACCTACTCTTCACGCAAGGAAAACAATTATTACATTTGATGCCACCAAGGAACACAACTTAAGACAAGGAAAACAATTTCATTTGAAGTCATGAAGGAAAAACAAATCCTGGCGGGGAAAACAATTTACTTTGATGCCACCAAGGAAAAGAAATCCAAACAGGAAATCAATTTTATTTGATTGTTCCATTTGATGCCACCAAGTGAAAAAATTTCGAACAGCGAAAGCTATAAGTTTTTTTTTTGTAAAAAGCTATTCTTTGTTTGGTTTGCCAGCCAGCAGTTTCGTCAGCATCTTCACTAAAATAACCTCGATGTATGTAGCTTAATGGAAATATTTGCTACGTATGCAAACATCTTAATCAGTTAATCTTAAGTCATATTGTTGTTAAATAAACACGTTCTGTATTATATACTGCAGGAAATAATATATTCACCTACGCGTCTTTGAATATTTTTAGGATTCGAATATTTTTATTATTGCATATGCGCAAACATTGGATTTTTTTCCCTGTCGGGAGTCAAAGATATTTTTTAACAGATCGATGACAGGTCGTAAGCCCTGTAGGTGCCTTGATTTCCCGGTTCTCCTACAATAAATATTCCAACTTCGTCTCTATTGAGATAATTAAAAATCTGTTAAAAAATATTTTTAGGATTTATCTTCATTCACACATTCACCTTCTGATTATTTTCTCGCATCCTTATAATAATAATGCATTTCAATAAATTAACCGTAGGTATTATATCCTGTGTCCTGTGAACACTAACTTACATATCAATAATTTGCTGTAAAGATAGTTTGTTATTTGTAAAATATTAAATTATGACTTGGAGTTATTGTCATTAAAAATTGATAAATCCTTATTTTTACCGCAAACAGAGGTTTAAAAAATAATTCCGAAGATGATTAGGACATATTTATGAAAAATTAACCTTTTTTTTAAATTAATGCAATTTTTCTGAATTCAAAGTCATTTTCCATTAAAATATATCACACATGAATATTTATTTCATTGATAAAATACACCTAACATTCAAGTATTTATGGACCAGTCAATCATACATCAATTTTCCTTTATTTTGTTTCTTAACCTATTATTATACTATGTATTGTTTAAAGTTCACAATTAACACAGAAGAAGGAGTCAATAGATTTTCTGTTCTGTGACAATTGATCAATTTTAATTTTTTTTTATTTTGTTTAGCATAGGTACAGGTAAGAATGCCCAAATATCCTATGCATAATAGTTATAGGTAGATAAAATACATAAGGCATGCATCATCTCGACAATTATAAAATCATTTATAAATACTATCCCAACCTCACTAGGACTACGCCTGTTTCGAGGTTGGAGATTTACAATATTATATTGATACATTACATCTACATCCATGCACCCACCACACAAAAATACAATATTTACTATACGCAGCAATATTTATTATAAATGAACACTGTTTAAAATCTAACGACTTTATAGGACGATCGTTTCGCCTTCGTAAAAGTGAGTTGTATTATAAATTGAGTATAAATACCTACGTATACTACACTCACAAGTATATTTCTGTCAATTTTCATTTCCAATCATTGAACACCGTTAATTTTGTACGCCTCAATGCGCCATTAAACAGCTATAAATAAGGGAATACACAAAATATATTTAGTTATTGTTTTCTGACCCCATTAACCAAGTACAACCGATGTAGGTATGGTTATTTGAAAACAACTTGAGCCAGTCACGTGGGTGCACAGATTACAAATTTGTGCCTTTTTGTAGATATATGCAAACCGTCACCCTCGGCGAAAAGCCTCAAAAAGTTTGACTGAAATGTAGATAAATGTTTATAATCTTATACTTCCTAATGAGTTGCGCTATACTGCATTATTACTTTAGTTTCTACAGATGAATTATTAAAATATAAATACTGATCTACATATCAATGAACCGAGGAACGTGACCGCTTCACGTTCTTATAACACTGCCATTATCCAGTACCTACCTATTGATTGCTTTAATCATTAAAACAAAACATGATTATTTTATTAACGATATTTGAATGTAAAAATGTAGATAAATAATGAAGAATACCTTTCTTTTGTTCATGTCATCATTTAGGTTCTACAGCTCGTTTGGGCTTTGACCTCCAGCATTCGTCGTTATAGTCCTGGCATGGTCTGATCCTACATCTTCCTTCACTCCATCCAGCAAACGGAGTTTGGGCTATCTACAATATATTTTCATTGAGGTTTTCTTTTCCCAATATGTCTAATGATTGTGTAAATTATTAAAGTAAATCTAAATAAATGTATGACGTTTAGTTTTGTGGGTCATGCTTAGTTTGGTATTATTAAGTAGATGTATAAATTTCCTTCCATGCTTCCATAAATCTCTCAAATGTTTTCTACGTCTTAGATGTATTGTAATTTTTTATATATGATCATGTGATGTTTAAACAATATAACTATGTTATATTTCAATTCCTTTGTTAAAATTGCGCTGCGATGCATGTTATTATACAGTTCTCTATTATATTAATATCTAATCGATATGATTCATTCTTGTACCAAGAATCACTGCTACAACAGTAATATTTTACAATACATTTGTTTTACTAGTTCAATGAATGTTTAATGGAAAACAAACCACAATATGTCGATCTTGCTAAAAATAAATATCACAGCTGTGAAATGAGTTCTGTTATAACGGTCATAGAAAATTAATTTGATCGTTAGTGTTGTTTTTGCATAATCATTTATTTACTGCCGTTTGTGTCTTGAGATATCAACATGGAGTATAAAAGATTATAATATATGTATCTAGGCTTCTTGTGCATTTCAAGTTTTCAATAGACTAAATAATTTAATGGACGATAATTATCAATGAATTTTTATGACGTACCTATCTATATAAATGTTCTATTACTTATAAATAGATATGTATATAAGGTCAGCGAGTTTTTATCAGAAACTCAATCACTTCTCCAAATATAAGACTGAATGTACCTAATATAATCAATCATAATACATTTACTAGATGAAATTTGGCCATCGTACGTTATGATGCAAATTGGTTATGAATGTTTCATTATCTTGTTTTACTTATGAGTCAACAAGTTAAGATCATTTAGAATCTTTCTCAAAATTGCATTCAAGATTTCATAGTATCTCAAACTTAATATTATAACAATCTTAGATTGAGGTCATTGGATCCATTTCATTTCTATTTTAAATAATTACCTACTTTAGGTTTATTTCATGATTTAGTTAGTCAACGAACAATTTTTGCGCTGGATTCCTAATCAAGTCGAACAATATCTTAAATAAATTTAAGATATTGTTGCATGACATACATGATAACCATAACTACACAATTATATTAGGTATATGTATAACTAAATGGGTATAACTAAACTATAGTAGGTGACTTTCCATTTAATTACAGCAACCTATACATAAATTTCTCTGTTTTTACTTGTTATTCTAGAATTTATATGTTCGTAGGTACCTCAACGTGATCGTTAGATATCATCAACTTAAAGAACCTTTGGATAAAGAATATATTTTTCTTGATTTTTAAATGAGGTTATTTGTTGTGTCTATTAATTTTGAAAACTATATTACAACTACAATAGCGATCATATATGTGAGCCAGAAGTTGAAGACCTGTTATTGACATAATTCAATCAGCAAGATTAAAAGAGAGTCTGAATACTGACATAGGGCCCGTATCACGGGAGTTATTTAAGAAAAAGAAAAAGTTGAGATCCCATAAGCACGGGACCTAACCTTTTTCTTAATTTTTTCTCAAATGACTCTTGAAATACGACCCGTAGTTTTAACCTTAGCTGTGTAAAAAGTAAAACCGCAACTTATAGTTACATAATGTGATAGCAAATAGCATATTCGTAGTATATATAGCGGCTACGAAACAAACAGTAAATTGAAGAAAGCATTTTTGGCTCAACTGTTATACAAGTAATGTAATGTAAAATAAAAAAAACTTAAAGCTGTAGCTTTCTGAGATGAAATAAATAAATAAATGCGAAAAACAACTTTTTTTCGGATTGTGTAAACAACATCTAAGTATATTATTTTATGATCATTTGATTTAAAATGTGTTTTGGAATTAATCATTTAATCTTTCAAAAAATAAACATACATACATACATACCATCACGCCATGTCCCTCACGGGGTAGGCAGAGATAATTGAACACCATTTTTTTTATCTTGGTACACATTCATCACCATGTCAACGTACATTCATGCTTCGTCTGTTGTTCACGTTTCTAACATTTCCGTCTTTCAGAATATCGTTCACATGGTCGTGCCATCCTTCTCTTGAGGATTTATTACAAATTATTCTTAGCGATTTAATTTCAAATGCATTTATTCTGTTTTCGAGTATCTTCTGCCATGTCCAGGTTTCACTTGCATATGTCAACGTTGGCACTAAGATAGCGATATGAATGGCCAGTTTGGCTTCCTTTGATATATTTTTTTTTTTTTCAAATATGATTTTAATAATTCTAATATTTTATGATTGCATACATAATATGAACATACGCATAAACATATTTTAGCACTCTTCTACCAACTATATAAAACAAACAAAACCAGCTCACAGCTGTTATATGTAATTATAGGACAAGCATTAGCTCCGGTGTAAAACAAGTAGATACTTAGATAGGCGAGTTTATTGAGTAGGTATAATCCATATTGGGAATATTGTATTTAACTCATTGCAAGTGAACTTGTAGCCTCGAAGATCCTGTTATTTTTTATGTACTTTTCCAGACAACATTATAGCAACTTATAATACGGGATAAGTAAGAAACATCTCGTTGGAGATAGGTAAATGAGATACTTATATATTATATAGGATTGTGACATCAACTACAATCTCTATTTTGTCTAAGTTTAGTTTGTCGATCGACAATTCTTGATAGAACTCCATTGTACGTTGATATGTTATAAAAATATAAAAATACTTGGTAATAGTTCTATTGTATTTATTAGATTATTGACGCGTTTCGTGCAAAGCACATTCTGACGATGCTCATTCTACTCATTCTGACGATGTGCTTTGCACGAAACGCGTCAATAATCTAATAAATACAATAGAACTATTACCAAGTATTTTTATATTTTTATAACATATCAACGTACCTCTATTTTGTCTGTTAGGTACTTTATACAGTCGATTAATGCGTCATGATTTCCTTAATTTTATTAATTTGTATTCATGTAAAAACTATAAGGGCTGGATGCCTGTATTTTACTTTATTTTTTAAAAATTAATAAATAAAATACTGCTTAACTTCTGTATTTCTTCGTTGTTACAAGCTTAATGTTCCCTTATTTTATTACACCTGCCAAAAATATATATTTAATAATATGTATATTTAAAAAATCCAATATAAATATAAAAATCAAATTTTGCATTTATATTATTTAGGAACTGAAATTGCACTAAATATAAATCTAAATATCTATTAAATGATATTTGAAAAATATTTAGCAAATAAGATAAATAGGTATAAGTAGTAGTTTGAAATTAGATTAATTTATAATGTTCATATTTTTCCAAGCGTCAGGTTGATAATTTAAATCTCGAATTCAAATAATTCAAGTTAAAATTATACATAAGGAAGATGTATATAAATTTTGAATCTATTTGATTTTATAATATATTTTTCACACACACACAGGCTTCGCCTTAGTGGAATCCTTACATATATTTTTAACTTTTTGTCATATAGGTAATATATTGTTTTGTTACTATTATTGTAAGGAAATGAAAAATAAATAAATAAACTAGTTATCTTTCATTTAGGAAATTATGTACTTTTCATCTGTCATGGTTCGGAAGACGAGAATAAAAAGTATGTCAAGATATTCAGCGATAATATTACTATACAATGAACATATAATAATTTTTTATTGTATGAAATTGTAAATGAAAAATTCAAGGTAACATTCTGTAGAACTTCAACTATTCATCCATGTTAGGGAATGTCCAGTTTTGTTTCTGCTTATATTCCATAATCAAGGTCTTGTAGGAAAGATTTTTACTGTAATACCGAGAGATATTTATTTAGATCATGGCCTGCAATTTAAACGAGATGCAATAATTTCTTAATTAATTAATTTTTTTTTTTGTGTGAAGAAAAAAAAACCGCCATATATAACAGTTATTGCTGATTAAGATGGTGAATTTTAATTTAAAGAGACTTTGGAACTAAAAAGCTTAATAGGAAATATTATACCATGATGTCAGTTCCATTGCACCTATAATTAGAGCAGATATCACAAATTGCCATGCGTTCTAGTCTTGAATGAACGCATGACAGAACAGAGTTTGATTAAATTATATCCGGTGATATATTATTATAAAACATATTATAATGAATACATATTATAATGATTCGCTAAGAAGAATATGCAATAGAACGATGTATGACAGGGTAAGAAATGAGAACATAAGGAAAGAATGTAAGATGAAGAAAGATATCATTAATAGAATGAAAGTGAACACACTGAGATGGTTTGGCCACATGGGTAGAATGAATGAGGAACGCCTGACGAAGAAAATATACAATGCGGATAGGAATGGATTGAGAGGCCGGGGCCGCCCAAGAAAGGGATGGCACGACCATGTGAACGATATTCTGAAAGACGGAAATGTTAGAAGCATGTACAATAGACGAACATGTATGAGACGATGCATGAATGTTGACGAGGCGATGAATGTGTGCCAGGATAGAAAGATATGGCGTTCGGTTCTCTCTGCCTACCCCGTAAGGGACATGGCGTGATGGTATGTATGTATGTATGTATTTATTTGTCTCAAGTTTCAAGGAAAGATTGGGATATATAAAAAAGATATAATAAACTGAATAAATTATACTTAAACTCAATAGTTTTATCCTCATTGATAATCGAAAGTGATTATAGGCTGGTATAAGTTCCAAGACGTGAACACACCTTCCATAACAACCACATCATATCATTATACCGTCGGAATATTTTTCTCGCAAACATTTAAAGATTTCTGCAAATTATAATTTTTACCTGCTGGGACAGGAATGTTTCTGTATATTTTTAACGATGATTTTTATATACCTGCTCTTCATCATCGGTTTTCATACAAACTCTTCAAAAATATACGATGTACGATCATTGCATGTCAAAATCAAAAGCGAGATTATCGGGAAGTTTTGTATTTAGTACCTACCTCTACTCTAATACTAATGCATACTCTAATAATCATGCTGCCCGGCTGTGGAACAATTTAGCATTTGATATTAGAACTGCCACGTCACTTCCAATTTTCAAATCTCGTCTTAAATGCTCACTCTTCCTATCAATTCCATAACGAACATATATCCCAATTTCACTTTCCATCCCTTTTGATCGCTCCTCATCCTCTCCCTTTCCCTTTCTGATTTTCCTCTCCTTTCTGAATTTGTGTAATTTCTCACTTTTTGTTTTGTTTTGCTGTCTTATACTGGTTGTGTTATTATGTATATGCCGAAACTATGTTATGTACTTTTAATCTCAGATGGTTGACTGGAAGAAATTGCCTCCAGGCAATAAGTCCGCCATTTGTACTATGTAATTCTATGTATGTACAAAAAGTGTTATATAAATAAATAAATATAAATGCATGTCATATTATTTGTCGTAATTTAATTAGAAGTAAACAACAATCATTTAGAGATCGAAACACATGTTAGCAAATGATTTGAATAAAGTTTCAATGGTGGTTGTATTTTTGAAGTTATGTACATAGGTGTATCTAAATAGGTAAGTACATCATAATGTGATATTAAAAATGTACATACAGACATACATACCATCAAGCCATGTCCCTCACGGGGTAGGCAGAGAGAACCGAAAGCCATTTTTCTATCCTGACACGCATCCCTCGCCTCGTCCACATTCATTCATCGTCTCATACATGTACGTCTGTTGTTCACGCTTCTATGTAACATTTCCGTCTTTCAGAATATCGTTCACATGGTCGTGCCATCCCTTTCTTGGACGTCCCCCACCTCTCATTCCATTCCTATCCGCACTGTATATATTCTTCGTCACGGTTCTCAAGGTTTCTCTCATTCACGGTTCCTCACTTGTGTGGTATACCTATATGTGCAAATTGCCCTCCTCCACGACAAAAATTCGCAAGTTATTTGCTGTATATACAATATTGTTCTCTTTCGATTAGTAATAATACAAAATATGTGTAAAAGTGTCGTTTGTAAAGAAAATAAAAACTCGTTAGTAAAAGTTTCGTTTTAAAATATTTTTTAAAGGGAAAAGATGGTGTTTCAGCTGTATTCTTAAATTTTTATTATTAATAAATACGACTTTTTTATTTAGTTTAATTGTAATGCACTTAATTTAATATCAACTGAAAACAAAATGCGATTTGTGATACATAGTTTTTAATCCCGCGGATTGACGACCTCATCGGATTCCATAATCATTTCTAAAAATAACCAAGGGACATCCCTAGTTTACTGGAGAGTAGTTCAATACTCTGACAAAACATTTATACTTACCTTAATGTTTGCTATTTCCCGCCTTCGTTTATTATACCTAGTTATGTGTCTATAATTATTGTATTCGATATGTGTATAGCTGTGTTTTTCTGCCTTATTAGCATTGTTGAAGTTACACATTTATTTATAAAATAAATTAATATTTTTTGCTTAAGAATTACTCGTAGATTTATGTCCCAGCAAAGTATTAAAAGATTATAAGCAATATAACTTGTAACGAATGAAATTAAGCTTTACTTCCAAGAAAGCCGTTAAGAAGGCGAATATCGGCACCCCATAGTTCTACATATGTTAGTTTCTATGTAGATAGTGAAACCAAAATTATCGCTGGGACGTATAAAAAGATCTTAGGTAGAAATTAAGAGTTAGAAAGCTTTGTTGAAATTGACCAATAGAATATCAAGCAGTTAGAAGTTTTCTGGCTATATAACAAAACTGACACCTAACAAAAAAAGTCGGAAATGAGCCGAAGTCAACGTTCACTCAGTCATGACGTTGACCAAAACAGCTGGCGTGTATTAGCGCGTGTCACATTCAATTTGTGGTAGAGTTCTTCCGGTATATGCCAACCATTTTTATTTCATTTGTCCCATTGCATATTGATAAGCGAACAACTATTGTTTGTATTAGTTTACTTGCAGCGCAAGTTACACAGAGCATTCATTTCCAATAGCATCGTTTGGTGGGAATACAAACTATGTATGTCCTAGTAACACAATACTAATGTATAGCCGGTTTAGCTGTTGTTATTAATAAATCTGATGGGAACGTTACAATAAACAGCTGTCGATTTTTGATGAATAAATTCTGGAAACAACTATTTATTTTCACTGCCACAAAAAAATGGTAAATGGTCTGAAAAGAATAGTTTTTGACCACGAATGTTTCATTTATCCTTAGCTTTTTTATTCACCGTTTTTTCCTTTTCACACAATATCCAAATTATTCAATAGCTATATCGAATTTCTATTAAACACACACTCAATAATAAAGTTTCATCATGTTTTAATGATTTTATTAATTTATGAAATGGCACTTATTTCAGTAAATATATTTTGTTACACGGATTATTGGACTTTTAAGTAAATAATAATAACGAAGAATTCCTTGCACCCTGCGCAAGTAGCGAGTTTAAACATAATTTGTCACACGGATTATTTCAGTAAATATATTTTGTAACACTGTCACACGGATTATTGGACTTTCAATAAATATATTTTGTCACACTGTCACACGGATTATTGGACTTTCAGTAAATATATTTTGTCACACTGTCACACGGATTATTAGACTTTCAGTAAATATATTTTGGCACACTGTCACACGGATTATTGGACTTTCAATAAATATATTTTGTCACACGGATTATTATACTTTTAGTAAATATATTTTGGCACACTGTCACACGGATTATTGGACTTTCAATAAATATATTTTGTCACACTGTCACACGGATTATTGGACTTTCAGTAAATATATTTTGTCACACTGTCACACGGATTATTAGACTTTCAGTAAATATATTTTGGCACACTGTCACACGGATTATTGGACTTTCAATAAATATATTTTGTCACACGGATTATTATACTTTTAGTAAATATATTTTGGCACACTGTCACACGGATTATTGGACTTTCAGTAAATATATTTTGTCACACTGGCACACGGATTATCAGTATTTTTTTTAGTGTAGATCAGTATATGATTAAATTTATACCATTTTTGAGGCTTGATGTTGCATTGAAATTTAAATAAATCCATCTCTTTACACGTATTTGTATATAAATTAAATTATTAAATAAATTGTAATTTGAATTCGGAATATACTGAATTAAAATAACTCGCTTTTATTATAAAACTGATTGCTCAATATTCCGACCTAAAAAAATAGAAAAATAGGTCATTTCGAAATTATAACTCTTTTCGTTTTTTGTTGGTAACGTTTAATGACCATATATTTGTAAATAATATCCGATGGTCATTCAACGATGGTGTTAGGTAGGTACATAATTTGATAGTAGGTATCAAGACTTTAATATGTTGTTAGACACGCAACTGAAGATTTTCTAATGCATTATCCTACCTATAGGTAGTTAAAATATGAAGTGTTATGTGATTAGTAGGTACCTACCTACCTACCTACCTATCAATGCGATTGTATTTACAAAACGACTCATGTACAAACGAATTTTTCTAATATCAAAATAATTGCTCCACGTATGTTGAAAGAAATAATTTTTGTAGGTCATCAAATAATAATGAAAACACTTTATGGGAAAAATCTGAAGGGGGCAAGTCTGGTCCACCGGCGGAATCAAAACCACCCATGGGGGCAAGTCTGGTCCAACTGGCAAAATCAAAACCCTCACGATTACCCATATCAAAAATATATATAAATATAAGGATATAATTATTATATAGAGTTCTATAATCTTTAGATGTCATAGAACATCATATGATAATTATATCCATGATATGGGTAAATCACGAGGGTTTTGATTTCGCCGGTTGGACCAGACTTGCCCCCATGTTTACCCATATCATGGATATAATTATCTTATGGAGCTCTATAATGTCTTAAGATGTTATAGAACTCCATAAGATAATTATATCCATGTTTACCCATATCGTGGATATAATTATCTTATGGAGTTCTATAATACCTTAAGATATTATAGAACTCCATATGATAATTATATCCATGATATGGGTAAACACCATTCCAAAACATCCCTGGTTTCAAGCGATGAAGATATCAAAAAGAGAAATTTCCAATATTTGCCGACTCCGAATTGGTCATTGTATATTGGCTTCTCACTTATATAAGATTTGTGTTGTGGATAGTCCATTCTGCCAATGTAGATTGGATGTTGAGTCGCCCGACCATGTGTTCTTTTGTTGCCCAAATAGATTTGCATTTGATCTTTATGATTCTATTGTTAATGTTCCTCGTCCCTTTAATATCGCCCACCTATTATCACTCAACAAAAAACGCATTTATTGCCAAGTTTCTAAATTTCTTTTCTCTAATCAAATTAACCTATAAATCTTCAACTTGCAATTAAATTAATTCTTCAAATAAGTATAAATAGTAATTTGTGTGTCTCATAGACACTAGAATGGCACAAATCACCCTCTATTTGGGTGGGTTGCCTAATTAATAAAAAAAAAAAAAATGGGTAAACATGTATCGTTTTGATTCCGCCGGTTGATCAGACTTGCCCCTCCAGATTTATTTGGAATATTCTAGACATATTTCACTTTCAAAACTAAAGACACTAATAACTCAGGTGACATTTTTTTCATTATTTTTATCTTTTAAATACATCCTCTTACACGTAGCCAACTGTGAAGATTCACATAATATAGATACATTTATATATCTGGGAAGCAGAATATCTCAAGACGGACGTTCAACAGCAGACATCAAAAGCAGAATCCACCAAGCAAGAGTCGCCTTCAACAAAAGATCAACAATTTTTGAATCCCCTAACATTTCCATCAAAATTAGGAAAAATTTGATCAAGTCTCTTGTCTGGAGTGTACTGCTAAATGGCTGTGAAACATGGACCATCAGCCAACGCGAAACGGGACGTCTGTCTGCGTTTGAGATGTGGTGCTACAGACGCATGGCTAAAGTTCACTGGTCAGAACACATCAGCAACGACGAGGTACTAAGTAGGGTTGGAGAGACAAGGCAAATTATGAAAAGAATTGCCCAACAGAGAACAATTTGGATAGGCCACAACATCCGGCACCCAGGCCTGCTTTTTACCATCGTCGAAGGAATGATTGATGGGGCTAACTGTAGAGGTCGCCCCAGAAATAACTATATAGACCAGATAATCGGTGACGTGCGGTGTAGCAGCTACAAAGAGATGAAGAGACTGGCGGACGATAGAGTCAAGTGGAAAGATCGAGTGTTTGGTGCAGACCAATCTTAGGATTGTGACCCAGATGAAGAAGAGATACATAACAAGCCAAATATGCAACATTTACCTATTTCTTTTATCTTTCATGTTTTTAAAAATCGCACTAAAATAATCCATAATACCTACCTACTTATGTATCTATAATATTATGTAATTATTAATGTTCGTATGCTGGTAATGAATGGTTGTATGTATGTTATGCGCTCCTAAACCGTTGATCCGATTGCAATGAAACTTAACGTGAATTGTTGAGAGTTTACCCGGGACTGTTACTGGATTTAAACATTTTTCATCATCTTCTTCTTCTTCATCATCGAGTATCAGGTCGTTTGACCTATGGAAGTGGAGTATTTTAAACAAAAATTTGGTTTCGCTAGTTGCTCCTAAAAGCAATTGTTTTATTTATTAGTGTTAAAAAAAAACATTCATAGATATGCCTATATATATTTAGATTTATTTCATTTCATTTCGTTTCTTACTACCAATGTCAAACACAATGAAAAACGCAGTTGTTTAATACAGCAAACAAATTCAAATACAGAACATACATAATCTATTGTGAAATACAAATTTCATTATTTATCAAATCAATCAAGACAAAAACATGTAATCTACCTAATGACAATGGGATTGAGCCTGATTTTAATCTTTTACGGAGAGTTGCTTCAGGAATGCCATAGGATTTTGCAATAGCTCTTTTGCTTTCCCCCTTCTCTATTCTTTCGTTTATTTCCTTCATATTTTTTTCATTGAAAAATAATTTTCTCTCTGTTTTTTTCGTGTATTTTCCCATTTTCTGCAAAGAGAAAACCATAAGATAAATCAATATAAAATATCTCAAACATGTAATGCGAAATACTGTCATACAAGCAAAGAGTACGCATGCGTACTCTTTGGGTGCGTACTCTTTGCTATCGGGTCAATTTGATGACATAAATTTTTATTCAAAAAATAAAACTCAGTATCAAAAAATAAATGCACGAAAACCAAAGCCAGACTATCATTAAACAAGTAAAAATAATACTCACTGTTATTGTAGCAATCCAACTCTTGTAGCAAACAAGTTATTTTGACTGATTTTTAGATAAAAACTACAAAAAAACAAAAAAATTATTTTGTACCAAGACGTATTCCGACACGTGCGTAAACAAGTCGCCTAGTGACAGTTCACATCAAAGACAACTGAATGTGATCCCAGTATTGCCAACATAGAATTTTTTTTCGAAATAAATCACGATGCGTACTCTTAGCTTGTGCGTACTCTTTGCTTGCTTTCCTATATTGTCATCAGTCATACACAAATTCTGAATGTTTTATTTTATATTTTATTTTATGTAGCTTCAAATAATTATTTAACACGCACCCAATAAGAAGTTGCCACATTCTGAAGACCCATCCAGGGTTGCCGAGCTTATGATGATGATATTAATAATTTTATAGTGCCATTATATGATTCAGGATCATTCGTATTATGTATGCATGTGTTGTATTATTAAAAAGTAAACAAAGAATATTATGTTAGTTTGAACGCATATAAAATAAAGTAGGTACCTATAGGTAGGTCCCTCACTTATTGGTTACCGGTGTGGGTCAGTCAACCTTCTGGATCTTAAGGTCACAGACCGACCTCCACCATCTACCAGCCACAGTAACAATATTTAACTTCCGAAAAAAAAAAATTCCTTCATGATATTAAATTGATTTTACGCATGTAATGTGTCATTTAACTTTAACTCTAGTGTAGTGTGTCGGCCTTCGTGGCCCAGTTAGTTAGGTATCTGACTCATGAGCTAAAGGTTCGGGTTCGATCTCCGGTGAAGACACGTTTTTTAATTGTGTTTTCTGTAAGACGATCAACATTATGTTCTAAAAAATGTGGCGACTTGTTATTGGGTGCCGGTTAAATTAGTATTTGACATACTTTCCTACTCCGCGAGAAGCAAGACAAAACAATAAATATGTTGGTACCTACTTACCTAAAAACTTACGATAATTACACGTGTTGATTTGTGAAAATAATAAAAAACAATACAAAATAGTAAATATTTACCTAAAAACTTACGATAATTACACGTGTTGATTTGTGAAAATAATAAAAAACAATACAAAATAGTAAATATTTACCTAAAAACTTACGATAATTACACGTGTTGATTTGTGAAAATAATAAAAAACAATACAAAATAGTAAATATTTACCTAAAAACTTACGATAATTACACGTGTTGATTTGTGAAAATAATAAAAAACAATACAAAATAGTAAATATTTACCTAAAAACTTACGATAATTACACGTGTTGATTTGTGAAAATAATAAAAAACAATACAAAATAGTAAATATTTACCTAAAAACTTACGATAATTACACGTGTTGATTTGTGAAAATAATAAAAAACAATACAAAATAGTAAATATTTACCTAAAAACTTACGATAATTACACGTGTTGATTTGTGAAAATAATAAAAAACAATACAAAATAGTAAATATTTACCTAAAAACTTACGATAATTACACGTGTTGATTTGTGAAAATAATAAAAAACAATACAAAATAGTAAATATTTACCTAAAAACTTACGATAATTACACGTGTTGATTTGTGAAAATAATAAAAAACAATACAAAATAGTAAATATTTACCTTAAAACTTACGATAATTACCTACACGTGTTGATTTGTGAAAATAATAAAAAACAATACAAAATAGTAAATATTTACCTAAAAACTTACGATAATTACACGTGTTGATTTGTGAAAATAATAAAAAACAATACAAAATAGTAAATATTTACCTAAAAACTTACGATAATTACACGTGTTGATTTGTGAAAATAATAAAAAACAATACAAAATAGTAAATATTTACCTAAAAACTTACGATAATTACACGTGTTGATTTGTGAAAATAATAAAAAACAATACAAAATAGTAAATATTTACCTAAAAACTTACGATAATTACACGTGTTGATTTGTGAAAATAATAAAAAACAATACAAAATAGTAAATATTTACCTAAAAACTTACGATAATTACACGTGTTGATTTGTGAAAATAATAAAAAACAATACAAAATAGTAAATATTTACCTAAAAACTTACGATAATTACACGTGTTGATTTGTGAAAATAATAAAAAACAATACAAAATAGTAAATATTTACCTAAAAACTTACGATAATTACACGTGTTGATTTGTGAAAATAATAAAAAACAATACAAAATAGTAAATATTTACCTAAAAACTTACGATAATTACACGTGTTGATTTGTGAAAATAATAAAAAACAATACAAAATAGTAAATATTTACCTAAAAACTTACGATAATTACACGTGTTGATTTGTGAAAATAATAAAAAACAATACAAAATAGTAAATATTTACCTAAAAACTTACGATAATTACACGTGTTGATTTGTGAAAATAATAAAAAACAATACAAAATAGTAAATATTTACCTAAAAACTTACGATAATTACACGTGTTGATTTGTGAAAATAATAAAAAACAATACAAAATAGTAAATATTTACCTTAAAACTTACGATAATTACCTACACGTGTTGATTTGTGAAAATAATAAAAAACAATACAAAATAGTAAATATTTACCTAAAAACTTACGATAATTACACGTGTTGATTTGTGAAAATAATAAAAAACAATACAAAATAGTAAATATTTACCTAAAAACTTACGATAATTACACGTGTTGATTTGTGAAAATAATAAAAAACAATACAAAATAGTAAATATTTACCTAAAAACTTACGATAATTACACGTGTTGATTTGTGAAAATAATAAAAAACAATACAAAATAGTAAATATTTACCTAAAAACTTACGATAATTACACGTGTTGATTTGTGAAAATAATAAAAAACAATACAAAATAGTAAATATTTACCTAAAAACTTACGATAATTACACGTGTTGATTTGTGAAAATAATAAAAAACAATACAAAATAGTAAATATTTACCTAAAAACATACGATAATTAGGTACACGTGAAAATAAAGCCTTAGTTCAGAAAAGAGCTTGTATTAAAAAAATCTATGAAGGCAGTAGGTATAGGTAGGTACCTCTATAAAGAGGCATTTAGAAAATATAGTATTTCATGTGTAGTGATGAGCAAAAGTATTGCAATCTTTCAAAAACAAGACCGCATGTGCTGCAAGACCAGGGGGTGCAAGACCAAGACCAGACTATGCCAGACCATGAGTCTTTCAAAACTTAATGCAATAGTCTTGCGGTCTCGAAAAAAATTATAAAATTATTTTTTTTTAACTAAGAAGTAAGCAATTCCGTTTGTTGTATTTTACTTTTGTCATATTATTTCATTGTAATTACTGAATTTTCACAGAAAAATAAAAAAATATTTTTTGTTAAGTTACGAGAAGATTAAAAGCGAATTTTACACGAATGAGGTTTTCAACACGGTCCAATTTTCAACGCATAAAACAGTATCCAAAATACAAGTTACTCAAAATATCGCTTTACATGAGTATTATTTTCTCCTTTATTTGCGACCCCTATTATTGCAATTACGAAAAAATTAAATATGCCATTTATGTTAAAAATAGCAACATTTAATTTTTCGCTTGTTCCGCATTTCGTTCAACAGTGTTATATATTTCTCTTGTTTTGCATTTTGACTACCGAGTTTTTCGGACCCTCGCGTTTTTGTTTTAAAACATTGCTCTTTGGTTGAGAGATGCCAAATAAACAAAAGATACCGCGAACGTCAAAGTCAACACAACATAAACGGCAGCCATGTTGACTCGTAGGGAACGAATAATTTTACAGATTTCAATTTTACGAAAAACGATACAAAACGCGTTGAAAAATAGAACACATTCTATTTTATTTCCCACCGCGTTGAATAACCCGTCGAAAACCTCGTCCGTGTAAAGTGCGCTTAAGACAAGCGCTTATGCAAGACCAAGACCACCCCAGTCATGATCTTACATTTGTTCATCATTATCCATGTGTTAGTCTACAAATTAATTATGCTTATTTTGGATGGAAGTTCTTGATAGTCATAATATGTATGCGGTTGTCTCTATTTTTTGTCTATTTCATTCAAGCAATCGATACATACATATTTATTAATGAATTAAACAGTAAGTAAGTACATATGTAGGTATGCTTATAACATAGTTCCGTATGAATTGCAGGTAGGTAAGTACATAAGTTAGTAGGTACACCACGGTCTTGATTTCAACCTTCAGTAACTAACCTAAATAACTCGACTGTGTCAACGATCTCGTGTTATTTATCTTTGACTAACAAATAAAAATATATAAAAAAATAATGCACCTGTTAGTAGACAAAAAATTAATGGAGCGAAACGCTCTACTATTGGGATGAATAATAAAGGGCGAGTACTTAAAGGTTTAGTAGATGTAGTTTTGGTATTGACGAGATGAATGATAGGATATACCTAATGATACAATTTTATTTGCAACGTGTGCAACCAACGAGTGTTTCTTATCTAGAAAAGCAAAAAATATTTTTACGAGAGAAATATTTATTACATATATTTCAGAAGTCATACAATTTACTATTATGCCATGGAAGTCAACACTTTTTTCTGCTCCCAATATAACACAGGGACGTCCTTATAGCATATCTGAGAGCGAATTTGCCTAATGATTAGCGTTTTGTTTAAGTGGATGTGTAAAAGGTAGGTCGGTTCATACTTTACACAAAAGCACTGGACAATGAGTAAACTTTGAGTACCTACTGAAAATACATAGTAAATAAATGATCCAACTCTCGATTTGTTCAAGAGAATTTATTTCTCTTAACATATCGACAAAGTATAAAGCCAAAATACGCGAGATTTGTATGCAGGGTCTATATTTTTCACGGTTTTTTCCAACTTTGAAGTAAATAAACACCAACTTAGAGGCTTCGTAGCATATATGCATAAATATATTCTATTTATGGATTTACTCAGAATTTGGAGTAGAACATTTAGTATGTCTATGTGTGTGTGTGTGTTCGTCCCCCCCTTGTAACTTCTGATCCGTTCAATTTACAGAGCCCAAAATATTAGAATATGTAGGTATGTAGATAGTTATAGGCACACAAAATTTTTATACTCAGAAATTTGAATTTTTGTTTCAGTCAAGGGTTATCAACTTTATTTTCCATATATCTAAAAAACCATATAAGCTATAATCCTGAAAATTGGTATAAATATAGACAAATACAGAATCTCAAATTTATTATTTCAAAAAAAATCCAGAGTTTCTCAAACATTTATTTACTAAGAAAAATAGTTTTTATGATAAATTTATGTTTTTAACTGCCTATATTTATAGGCAGTTAAAAACATAAATTTATCAAGTTTTTAAATAAATCGAAAAAAGCCGAAACACCCCAACTAGCTAATTAATTTTCTATAAAAAATATGGGTTTTAATTTGCAAAATGGGGCTGGGCCGCTACGCGGCCAGGGGCAGAGCCCTTAAGGGTATAATTGAATTAAAAAGCAGATTAATTTTATATCAAGCACAACACATATTATGATTAAAAACACATAGGATGCAAAATATTATTTACATCAAATCACTTTTTGAAGTCCGCGCCAAACAAATATTTTATGGCACTCACTCGACGGATTATTGGTATGTATGTAGATACCTACTTATTTTTACTTTTATTGCGTAAATTATTTGATGTAACCAAAACTTTGTCGATTTTATATTCTGATTGAGTAAGCGATGAATAGCGCGATGTAATATGTTAAATTGTTAGTAATGCATAAATTTTGTTAATTCAAATCAATAGTTTTTTTAATGAAGTTTGTGGTGATCTTAACCCTATACATGACAGAGTTAAAATATACGTAGTTACTTTGAACCTGCGTATTTAGGTATTGTAGGTGCGACATTATATTATATGTTCCTTCGTATATAGGTAGGTACGTTATATAAGACGATACTGGATTGCTCGTTGCAAAATCTTACAGGCCGAATCAATTTGATGACTCATGTAATATTAACAGTATCTACCTACATTATCCAAAGGTGTCAGTAGTCATTATACTAAATAGTTATTCAACAAACCCGGGATTTGAATGCATGTACCTACCTTATATTTTCAAAACCAAGTTTTTTGCCCGTGCGGGTAAAATTCTTGGTATAATAACTATTTATAAATTATTTCCGTCGAGCCTGCATTGACAAAAATATATACCTATAATAATATATAAATTGATCTTGAAACCAGAAAATGATATTTAAAAAAATATTATTGATTTTTAAAACAGTTTTCTGGTATTTTTTTCTCAACTGTTTATGACCCTACGGCACTATTATTACCAACTGTGCCGACCGCCGTGACACAGTTGGTAAGCCGTTTGGTTTCTATGCGGGCGTCCTGGGTTCGATCCCCAGCAGAGGAGAAATTATTTAAATTGATTTCTCACGCAAATATTGCTTCTCTGGGCTGGAAACACTAGTTAGTTGGAAGAAATTGCCATATGGTAATAAACTCGCCACTTGCGCAGAGTGCAAGGAAGTGTTTATTATATTATATTATTATTTGCATTATTATATTTGTATGTGGTATAATCAAAAAGGATATTTGAAAGTTTGCTCATAATAACGGAGACTTTTGGAGGCGAACGAAAAATATAATGTTGCCTATGAAAAGCGATATGAAAAACGAAAAGCGGCTACACTATTAGGCGAGGCGAATGGTTAGGCTTTATGATATAAATATGGTCTTGAGCAGATCAAAAGGCTCCGGTAATTGAAGATCTTGTAGCAGACACTTACGTATTTGATAGGTATCAAAGAAGTTCTGTGATATAGGTACTTAGGTACCTACTTATTCGCTTTGTCACTTACTTAATAATGACATGTAGGTAATTATTAGATAATTCGGAATTTTTCATATTTTTTTTAGACGAAGACACAAATATTGTTTTATCTTGAATACCTACATCAAGAAGAATTATTTTGGTAATGTGGGTTCTTTCAAAAAACCATTTGTTGAAATCATTTTCAAAATGCATGTTATTTAATTTTGATACCTACATATAAGGAGAGACGTTTTATTTTTATTTGTTGTTTTCTTTAAACTGTTTATTAGATTACGCAGGAGGTGCGGGTGCCTATTATACTTAGAATATCTGATATAGGAAGGTACTCGTTTGTATGTCTTTAACTGATTATTAGATTACGCAGGAGGTGCGGGTGCCTATTATACTTAGAATATCTGATATAGGAAGGTACTCGTTTGTATGTCTTTAACTGATTATTAGATTACGCAGGAGGTGCGGGTGCCTATTATACTTAGAATATCTGATATAGGAAGGTACTCGTTTGTATGTCTTTAACTGATTATTAGATTACGCAGGAGGTGCGGGTGCCTATTATACTTAGAATATCTGATATAGGAAGGTACTCGTTTGTATGTCTTTAACTGATTATTAGATTACGCAGGAGGTGCGGGTGCCTATTATACTTAGAATATCTGATATAGGTAGGTACTCGTTTGTATGTCTTTAACTGATTATTAGATTACGCAGTAGGTATGTGCCTACTAAGTAGGCACATACTAGAATATCTTAGTAGGAATAAAATATCTTATATCTTAATATCCTATGTACTAGTTTCTTCGTCTTTAACAGTTTTTTTAGATTACGCACAAAGAATATCTGATATAGGTAAGTACCTAGATAGGTAGGTACTAGTTTATATGTCTTTTCTAACTTTGTATTTTTGGTTATTCCGTCATTAATTGGGAAATTTTCTTTTCTCATTTCTACCTCTCTGAACACTACCTACATAATATCGCTATGAGATATAGGTATCGAATGCACTCATATTTTAGTTCTATTGTAGGTACCTATCTAGGTAGGTATATTAGTCTTCAGAGCATTTTGAATTGTTGGTAGGAACCTACGTATAAATGAATCAATTATTTTCATAAAGCGATTTCATTTCACGCCATATAGTTCTGATTCACATAATATAATATTTAAAAGTTCAATGACGTAAGTTTTATGTAAGTGGCATCTTAAATCCGAATCTCATATTTTAAAAATACCTACTAATAATAATTCTCCTCGCTGTATAATTCCATAATTCTTGATTGCATTATTAACACAATGTACCGTCTTCTAATTATAGAAAAATAATTAATTATAGGTACCTACCTACGCTTAACAAAGAAAAACTCAACTTATTTATTGTAAGAACATTAATTTGTTAGTCAACAATCAACTGTTCCCCATACCATGTCTATAGCCACAGCCCCGCCAACAGGGATAGGATTTGAAGGATAATCAAAAATGTTTTATATATTAAAATAACAGCATCATATACCTTTCTATAATATCTATTAAATAAAGGGAGGTAGCATAATATGGTCAAGTCACCCATTATACAATAGAACACTATATATAAATTGGAGATACAAAAAATATGTTATTAATTCAGTTGATTATGCCTCATAGTTTTTTTTTACCTGGATCTGAAACTGTTCTATACACGTAGTACAATTACAGCTGAATCTCAAAGTTATTCATTCATGTCTAAGGGAGTACCTAATTGATTTTGACCTTTTTACGAAAATTCTTGACTTTGAGACTCTATATCTATATACCTTTATCAAGAGGGCACGATGCTTTTTTTCTTTTTTTTATAACCATGTATAGGTAGGTACTACCCTATGGTGTGCCATCACTCCATAGTTATTTCCGTAAATCACTTATGGCTCTAATTATATTCAGGCTGAAAATATGACAAAAAAAACAACAATATAGCCTTTTCTAATGACCTTGGTGCTCAAAGCAAAGAGTCGCTCACGAAATTATTTATTATTATATACCTAAGTATTTGACTAGTTATCAAGTTGAATCCATTTTACAATAAAAGTAAATTAAAATAATCATATAATTTACACAAAATATTCTCAAAACTTTTATAAGTTTTTTGTTCATTACCAATGTTTGGGCCAGTATATAGTGTGGGGAAACTATATTCATATAATGTAAGTGTAATAGCGACAAATATTTCAATAAGTAGGTAGGATCTATGGCTTGTGTTTCTCTGGAAATTTTAATAGCTCTTAGGTATTACCTGTAGGAACTTTAATAGATAATATCAGATAAGTTGAGATTAGATAAAGAAAAATTAATAACTACAATTTTTTGAATAGGTAATGTGTATCTACATACACTATGGATAATTGCTAATAGGTAGGTACTTAATACTTATTTATCGATCCAATTATTTACAGTGACTTCCTTATCAGATGAACACTTAACTATATTAATGGTAGGTATATCGGTATTTGAATAATTACGTCACATATTTATTTCTGTACGTACCTACAATGTACCTACACTGTGGTGTAATGTAAGTCCTACACATATAGGTATAGGTACTCTGTGAATCTTGGATCAATTCCTGTTTAAACATACATATTTCATTTTACATATGTAGTAAGAGAGGTGCATCTAAGTATTGATTACTTTCTTGGTAGTTTTACTAGAAAACCTCGAATGATTATTAAATCGACGAATATACGTAGTGCAGAAAATGATGGTTTGGTAAATGATCTAGGTAGGTAGGTATCTATATTCAGAATATTATAGACTACCTAGTGAAACCGGCTATTGAATAAAGCTTCGTGATTTGCTTTTACATTGTGTACCCATATTATAGACGTAGGTAGGTATACCTATAGAATGTATTAACTATAGATATTTCAATAATCATCACACCTTTTGCATCTTGAATGTCTTACCATAAAATTGCAGTTTCAGATAGATTTTGTCAACCCTAAGATGGAGTTCTACAAATTTAAAACCATTAACATTAACAAAATAAAAATATTTATGTGTTCGTTAATAAAACAGCCTTAACCTCTAGTGAGATAAACAAAGTTAAATAAAACAGCAACTCAGGACAGGATAGAGTGAAGTTCAGCCCATTTTCCTACCCCGAATACGTAAAAGACTTGATGGCATGAATGAAGATTAAATATCAATCTATGAGAGACAAATTGTTCTTCGTATCATGTATTTTGCCATATAATTTGTATCAAATGAGGTCGTAAAAGAGATAGATAAATAAAATTAGTGAGTTTCATTGTCATATATATTTTAAATCGTTATGTGATCATTGTATTGTTTTTTTGTATTCTTATGTGATGTTTTTTTGTATTCTTATGTGATGTTTATTTGTATTCCTATGTGATGTTTTTTGTTTGTATTCTTATGTATTGTTTTTTTGTATTCTTATGTGATGTTTTTTTGTATTCTTATGAGATGTTTATTTGTATTCCTATGTGATGTTTTTTGTTTGTATTCTTATGTATTGTTTTTTTGTATTCTTATGTGATTTTTTTTTTTTGTATTCTTATGTATTGTTTTTTTGTATTCTTATGTGATGTTTATTTGTATTCCTATGTGATGTTTTTTGTTTGTATTCTTATGTATTGTTTTTTTGTATTCTTATGTGATGTTTTTTTGTATTCTTATGAGATGTTTATTTGTATTCCTATGTGATGTTTTTTGTTTGTATTCTTATGTATTGTTTTTTTGTATTCTTATGTGATGTTTTTTTTTTTGTATTCTTTATGTAATGTTTTTTGAATTCTTATGTGTTGTTTTTTTGTATCCTTATGTGATGTTTTTATGTATTATTATGTGATGTTTTTTGTGAAGCAAAGAAATATCATTATTTTATATTATACATAGTAAAATTTGAGTTTTGATTAAAGCTATGACGCACCGACTTAAAATAGTGCTTTCACTCTTTTCTATTAGGTATTGTTTTCGAGTGTCCCGTGGAAGCCGGGTAATTGAAAATACAACAGGCAATAACAGCATCTCACATAGTTCAGCAACGAGGTTCACCGCCCATTCTGAAAGTATTGCATTTTTAGGTGAGACGATACTGGTGTGTGGTGATACACGCATGTGTTGTGATCCCTTTTATAATGTAATTCACACCCGTACATCTGTCACTGGTTACCCCACATTGTGGGATATGCCGTGATGAGAACTTAGTAAACTTACCTAAGTGTAAGTTTACTAAGTTCTAAGCACATATACCTACCTACTTATAATTGTATAGGTAATGTACACGAGCAATGAAATCAAAATAGTAAATACTTATATTTCCGTAACAAATTGAACCTATTATATTTGTATGGCCTTTTTCACGTGTATTTATTATTAGTTTGACGAATTTAAAACATGAGTTTTGCACTTTTAATTTTATTTACACTGACAGCGTTGACTATGTAGAATTCCATTTTAAAATAAATTAACTGGTTGAAACTGCCTTCAACAGGGGAAACGGTCGTCCTGGAGAGGAATAAAATAAATGTAGAAAGAAAAAACAAGTGTTTAATTTATTTATTAACACATGAGTTTTTATTTACGATGTACCTACATAAGTCGATTTTATCAAAAAATAAAAGCGGCCTTTTCTCTGTAACCTATGTTTTTTTTTTTTTTTTTTTTTTTTTTTTTTTTTTTTTTTTTTTTTTTTTTTTTTTTTTTTTTTTTTTTTTTTTTTTTTTTTTAACCAAACAAACATACAGTCATTACAGAATATATTAAAAAGACTAAAAAAATAATTACACATTATAAACCATTTCAGTTTGCGGATAGTTACATAGTGCAGTGTTAACAAATTTATGCTCATTTATTATGGAAAGTTTTATGGAAAATTTACTATGGAAAATTTATACAGTTAAGGAAAGGAAGAAAAGGATAATAAATTAAGAATATTAGGGGGAAGGGAAGCTGTGGGAATCGTAGTCAAATTGAACCAAGCAGAAACCAGTTATCGCGAGCCTAGAAGGGCGTCTGATATGGCACTTTTATATTTAGTTTTAGAGTGTCTAAATATGTCGACTGTCTTAAAAAAGTTATTATAAATATTGCATGCTCTTTGAAAGAAGGAGTTTTGGGTATAATTGGTCCTACAAAGGGGAAGTCTAAAAGTTACGGATGATCTGGTATAACGAGAGGGACAATTAAAGGGGAGACTCCCAACTAGAGACTCAGAGTCAACGGCACCATCAATGATTTTATGTAAATATATCATGTCTGCAATTGTGCGTCTATTTTCTAAAGTTGTTAATTTATGATGACGAGCTGAGAGAGCTTTATCATCAAAGGCTAAACGACATCTGTAATCAAGGTGTTTCAAAAATTTATTTTGTATTTTCTCCAATCTTTCTACATAAGTTATATACTGGGGGTTCCAGACAATTGAGGCATATTCAAGATATGGACGAACATATGTAAAATACAATGATTTTAATGTATCGGTTGACTCAAATGGTTTCGATATTCTCAATATATAACCTAGTTGCCTGAATGCTTTTTCCGCAATGTTATCAATATGTGCTCTTAATAGCATTTTTGCATCAAGAGTTATTCCCAGGTCTCTCACCACCTCGCTTCTTTTCAAAGGAACATTATTTATCATATAATTATAGGGAATAAGATTATTAGAGCGCGTGAACGATATACAGACACATTTGGAGATATTCAAATAAAGTTGGTTATTTTGGCAATACATGTGCAAACGATTCAAATCTGCCTGCATATTTTCACTATCTCTTAAGCTAATTATTTTACTGAAAATTTTTATATCATCAGCATAAACAAGGAATTTGCTGTGTTTGAAACACTTTTGAATGTCATTGATATAGAGGATAAACAGTATTGGACCGAGGTGAGATCCCTGGGGTACACCAGAGAAACAATGTCGAAATTTAGATGAACAGTTGTTAATTGCAACTGCTTGAGACCTTTTCTCTATGTAAGAAGCTATCCACCCAAGCAGATTGCCGTGCACACCATATTCTCCAAGTTTACGTACTAATATTATATGACTTATTTTGTCAAAAGCCTTTGAGAAGTCGGTATACACAGCATCAACCTTCGAACCCTCCCCCATTGTCCTCAAAATGTAATCAGTGAACTCGACCAAGTTTGATTCGACTGACCTACCTGGGAAAAAGCCGTGCTGATTGGGTACAATAAAGGATTTGACTGCTGGTGTGATCTGCTTCACAATAATCTTTTCCATTATTTTCCCAAACAAACATAGCTTTGAAATAGGTCTATAATTTTCAATGTTGTGTTTGTCACCTGATTTGTATACGGGTGTAATGTAAGACCTCTTCCAAACGGAGGGAAATACGCTTTCGGTATATGATTTCGTATACAATAGAGTTAGGATAACAGATAACTCTTCCGAACATTTTGCTATGAACAGTGGAGGTATACCATCGGGACCTGGACCTTTATTCAAATCAATAGCCCTTAATTCAGTAAGCACTTCTACATTATTAAAATAGATATGGCCAAGATTAAGTTCCCTCAAACAAGTCATCGGCGCTCCTCCAACAACTCCACCTCTTTGAAATGCAGAGTCAAAAAAACCAGCGAAGAGCTCACATATGGTTTCAGTGTCATTAGCTGAAGCATCCTTATAAAACATGTTTTGTGGATAACCGGTATGCGGCTTTCCGGACTTCACGAAATGATGTAACGCTCTGGGGTTTGTTCGTATTTCAGCTTCAGTTTTTTTAATATAGTCATTATAACATTTTTTTTGTATGTGTTTTTGTCTAGATCTAAGCAAAGAGTATTCATCATAATCATGAGAGGAACCTGAGCATTTCCACCTCCTATGAACTCTTAATTTTTCTTTAATCACCCTAATTAAAGAGTCACTATACCATGAAGGAAAACGGGCTAATTTGGACGTTGTTTTGGAGGGAACGTATCTAGATATAGCATCATTCATAATACTATAGAAAAATTCAATGGCTTGCTCCACATTACGAGACCTAAACTCTGTCTCCCAATCGTGGGTTGACAGGCACTCCTTAATCATAGCATAGTCAGCCCTATGAAAATTCCTCACAGATCTCGGAATAGATTTTATAAACAACTGATTTTTGGCATAAAGACTGATCATGATTGATCTATGGTGTGTATCTTCATCTATTAAAGGTTCATCACACACAATCACTTCACAATCTGTACTATTTGACAGAACCAAGTCAAGGATTCTCCCATTTCCATTGGCAATATCATGTTTAAATACGATACTCTCTAAGAATCCTCTTTTATATACCTATTATCTATTTCGTATAAGGTTTCAAGGTTTCATTGCATGAATAAAGTAATTCTATTCTTTGTATCATTTTACTTCAAAAAAATCCGTTATTTGATTTGTTTGTTGATATTATTTTGAAATGTGTGTGTATTATTCATACAAACATATGTACATACCATCACGGCATGTACCTGATATTGGAGTAGGCTGAAATAACCGAGCGCCGTACAATTATATTTTTGTACTTATTTCCTGCATCACCTTACTGACATGTTTTAGCATTAAACTGGGATATATTTTATTGTTGTTTTTATTCAACTCGGACGAAGGACTCTTCTTTTCTTAAGATTTTTGGATTTAATCTAATTAACATTTTTGGTAAATTCGTATCTGGTCATAAGCCTCAAAAATATGAGAAATTTATATATGAGATCCGTTTTACATTAATATTTGAAGTAGTACTTAGTATATTAGATGGATGGTGGCAGAGCAGTTAGCGCGCTGTAGGGTAAGCAATCCAGAGGTGGCGAGTACGAATCCTGCAAAGACCGATTTCGTTATTTGCAGGATTCGAAGTACGTTAAGGAAATGTATAAGGATACATTCCCTAAACTTAGTTACTTACTTGTTTTAAATACACATTCATTCTATTATAAAAAAATGGATAGTTGTACGAGAAACAAAACAATAATAAAAGCGAAAACACTCATCCTGTTAAATGCGTACTTTATTTGTATCTATGCAAACTGTCCTTATGCTGTATGCACTTATGTATATTATTTATTGGGACGATCAAGCAGTTTACATATAAATAACAATAATAAACAAGAATATATTATATTTATTAAAGAAAAACAACTTTTCCATCCTAAAAGTATCATACTCTGCTATGTTGGATTGGAAATATTCCTACTTACTTATATTCGCAATAAAAAATAAGATTTGTGCAAAATAAACATAAGGGTCAAGAAACTGACGCGATGACACATGTCATATCTGGGGTAGGCGTTTAGGTATAACTCGTTTTGCAACAAAGATAAGTATAGGTGCCTACATAGATTATTACACTTTCAAACTAATTATTCGCGCAGAACGAATCATCCTTGATATTTAATTTTTATTTATTTATTTGATCGACATTTTTCCAACTGTCGATTTGTTCAAGTGAATTTATTTCTCTTAACAGATCGATTAAGTTAATAGCCAAATTTTGCGAGATTTTTTAAGACCAGGTCTACATTTTAAAGTCAAAAACACCAACTGTGTGTGTGTCTTTATGTCTTTGTGTGTGACCCTTATAACCTTTGATACGTTTAATGCACAGAGCCCAAAATTGAAGAAAATATAGAAAGAAATAGGCCTTGCATTTATCTAAAAAAACGTAAAAGCTAGAATACCGAAAAATTGTACAAATACAATATCTCAAATTATTTATTTCAAAACAGTTCCAGGGTTTCTCTAATCTTTTTTATTCAGAATTTTTATTGTATTTAGGGTAGGTTGCCGAATTTAAATTAAATAATAATATATTTTATTTTGATAATAATTATTTTCTTAGTAAATAAATAATTAAATAAATAAATAAATAAATAAATATATAAATAAATAAATAAATAAATAAATAATTAAATAAATATATACATAAATAAAAAAAAATAAATAAATATATAAATAAATAAATAAATTAATTAATACATAAATAAATAAATAAATAAAATTAAATAAATAAATAAATAAATAAACAAATAAATAAATAAATATATAAATAAATAAATTAATTAATTAATTAATAAATAAATAAAATTAAATAAATAAATAAATAAATAAATAAACAAATAAATAAATAAATAAAATTTAATAAATAAATAAACAAATAAGTAAATAAGTAAGTAAGTAAATAAATAAATAAATAAATAATTAAATAAATAATTAAATAAATAATTAAATAAATAAATAAATGAATAAATAAATAGATAAATAACTAAATAAATATATAAATAAATATATTCCTAAAAAAATATATTAATTAATAAATTAATTAAATGATAAATAAATATATTAGTAGATAGTAAGTTACTTACATCTCAATTTGTTTAACAATTTTTGTAAAAATAGAATTTAGTGAGGACATCGTTTTATACAATTTGTATGACAAAAACACAGTAGCTATGGAGACACTCAATAGTTTGATACTTAATCTCCATACATACCTTCAAGCTGTTTTCATATTCTAGGTATGATGAAAGGATTGACATACCTACATACATGTTTTGTATATTCAACAAAATATCTTCAAATATTCAATAATTTAGTTTTAACGGATTATAGTTTGGTACCTAATACGTATTCTTTAACTACACATACCTACAATCGCCATCGACAGTTGGATCTAATGTGTTACATACATGCAACTAGTATATAACAATCTAATATTATATTATAGTAATCTTTTTGTCAGATCAAAATTAAGATGGTTCGACTGTGTGGAGAAGGAACTACATACGATCTGCAGGTGATTAACATGTGTCGCAGGGCAACTTATAGGAGAAATGGCGAAAATTGCTTGAGGAGGTCAAGACTCATGGTGGGTTGTAGTGCCATATATACTTGTTATATGTATTATATCCTAGTAATCAAAGTTATTCTTTAAATAGTATATACTGGTATAGATCACGGACCTAAGTACACATTTGTGGCTTGAGTTTATTTTACTTCGACAAGTCTATAAACTGTGGAATTTTCTTTTATCTTTACGTCCTGTTTTACCGCACACAACCATCTTAGTACATGGTACCAAACTATTAGTTTTTGTAGCATTAGGTAATACCTTCTTTGGAAAGAAATGACCAACACATGATTTATTGGAGCATATACTCGGTCATTTATTGGTCTTGTTTACCTACTTAGTCTACTGCAAGAGTTATTAATCTTGAAAAAATAAGCTAGCAAATGACAACTTAAAATTATAAAAAGTCCAGTTTGTTGACTGAGAGTTCGTGATGGAACTCCATTATAACAAAATATTATTACTCAAAATAAGTAAAAACAATTATTTAACTTTTTTCCACTTGATAAATTAGTTTGACCACTGACGCGTTTCGCTCAAAGAGCATCTACAGAATGGTACTTATGTATCAGTGGACCTTTTATTTATAAATACAAATTCATTGCTAACAAACCTTTGTACATGAAAATATGAGTAAAATTGTGAATAAAAATAAAAACATTATGACATAACCAAGTAAAAAGAAACAGAGCATAAAATAATAAATTATTAGAGAGAACCATAAATGCTTAAAAATTATATAAACTATAGGAATATATGGAAATATGATAAAAATTGTGGTTACAAATACAAGAACAATATGACATAAACAAGTAAAAAACAGTATACAATAATAAATGATTAGAGAACAACTATAAATATTTTGTTATAAAAAGTCCATTAAAAAAACTAGGTCATTATTAAATTATTAATTTGAATATTTTTTGTAAAAGTCATCTCTTTAATTCACATTAATTAAAAAAGAATAAAAAAACCTTGTTTTCCAGAATGTGAGATAATTCGAAAGACTTCACAAATAAAATCACAGTAGAACTTTAATAGTGTAGGAATATCAATATAAAATAAATCTTCAAATATAAATGTATCATACTTAACACATAATGATGTCAACGACGAATCGATTGATTTATAGTAAGGATTGAATATATAGACTGTAGAACACATAATGTTTGATACTCATCTTCTAACTTGCTATATCCCAAATCTTTGTCTGTTTTGACCAGGGCCGGATAAACGTGTTTTTGCGCCCAGAGCAATATATTTCAAACCGCCCCCCCCCCTCCTTCCCAAATGTTTGGAATTTTAATATTATATTATGCAGTATAATTCAATATTATACAGTAAAAATCAAGATACCTACATAATATAAACCAAAGAACAAAAATAAATTATAATTCTACCTATTCCTATTCATGTATGTAACGTATCCTGAGAAGTAGGCATTTTAAACTAAAACCTTAAGTCTTACAATTTTTAAAGTATTGGGTCTCATCACATAAACCGTTTTAAAGTAAAATATAATTTTAAAAGTCCTTTGAACTATCACAAATATTATGTAAATAAACTAAACTTAATACCTAATGTTAACACTATTTAATTTTATCATAAAAACTATTTCTAATTAAATAAAAACTCAATATAACTATAAAATGCCAGTAAAAATTTAAAATCACACCAAACTTAAAATAAAAAAACAAATCGCTATTCTAATTAACACAAAACACTAAATAAGTTCTTGGTATAATTAATACATAAATTAAAATTAATAAAACGAGGTATTTCGATGAATTTTACACAAAACAGCACACGAAAACTCCAGTTGATTTCGACACACTTTGCCGACTAGTATTCCATCTAGTTGTATATATTAAAATCTATGGTCTATACTAGACTCGTAAAAAATATTGACACGTGTTAACACTTGACATCAGACAGAAGAGAGAGATAGAAACAATAATATATGAATAATTGAAAGAGTCAGGTGACGAGTCGGCGACCGAGGTCAAGAAAATAAGTATGTCGCTAAAGTCGAAAGGGAAAACTTCACTGAAATTGTCATAACATTTCTACAGAACATTGTTTCCCTTTTTTAGAAAACCTTGCTATTGGTTGTATACAGGTTCCGCATATTTAAAACGGCTTATGTAGTTTCATTAACAAGCAATAAGAGTTCTTAGTATAATTTATCATTAAAGTTACTATGGTGTGTAGCATCTGGAATGTTTTCAAACATGCCGTTACCATCTCATATGAAATTCATTATGAACCGCCCGGGCGATTTCAGATAGGGGGGCGCTGGCTTCATTATGTAGATAATTTTTACACTTAAGCAAGTAAATTATTACAATGATTATGTGTGCGTGTGTGTGAATCGAATGTCGAGCAGCATAAACGTGTTGTTAGTATTTGGTAGGTAGGTATATGTTTACGAATAACACGGTAATAGACGGACAAGATCACCGCAGAATTTTAACATACACACCATCACGCCGTGTCCCTTTCGGGGAAGGCAGAGAGAACCGAGTGCCATACCTGGGGAATTTTTGATTTATATAATTAACATTTTAGGATTTTAAGCGCCCTTTTTAGACAAGCGCCCTGACTTCTTGTTCCGGATTGTTCTATGATTTATCCGGCCCTGGTTTTGACTGTTGGGGCAAGCTCTCCTCGTCCTCAAATTATAGGTCCTTCTGTCCTGTATGATGTCACCTAGGCCATTTCTTGGCTTACCATGTGAACAGGCGGTCTGCGTTCAATGTGTCCTTGCCATCTCAACTGTCGTTCCTCTGTCTTCTTTAACTGTCTGTCTTGATAATACAATACCGTATTACAAAGTACACACCAAGATTAAATTCACAGTATTATGATACCTACGCTCTTTAAGTATAGGATTTTAGCTGAGAATTTTATTGAAAATATTAGGTTTGATAATATTGCCAAATCAAAGCTCTCCTCCATTACAAATTTGTGGAGAGTCTCGCCAACATTACAACTAAGGTCGAAACGATCGTCCGATTAAAATTAATCAAAAAAGAGGAATTGTTTATCTCTTTGATTTTTATGTAGGTACCTATATTTTTAATCCCAATATTTTGGTATAAAAATTAATTGTAGGTAAATAATAATGTATGTGAGTATGGGATGTAGAAAGTAAAGCATATGGTTGATAAGGTTTGAGATAACCTTTAGTCGATGTTCACTGGATTGGCAGTGCATCTTGGTTGGTACAGATAATGTATATAAGCAGATAATAACGGTGCTGAAACAAGTTTTCACCTGTACAGGATGACGAATCCAAGTTCTGCGGGAGTTGTGTCTGCAAAAGGGTAATTAAACCAATAGCAACTGGTTTAGTACACTTTTTGTCGCGATCTATGCACTCGTTCAAGATCGACCATTGACCATCCCACATCCTATCTTAGTTACCTACCCTGTCATGGACGACACACGTTTTGTTCGCTAGAAGCGTTAAAATGAATTGTTGAAAGTAAAAAAGTTGTCGTTGAGAAGACTGATTCGTCTGAGAAAAGAATCGACGCTGAGTATATCAAACATCAATTGATTACACATATCATTACAAACATACCTACATACTATTACAAATTGTAGCAGTGTATAAATTAAAGAGTAGGTAATAGGTATCTATTAGAACAAGGAGCAAAATTATCGAACTCACTTTTACAATCATTTAAACGAATGGGTTGACTGGTGCAGAGCGGCTAGTGCGCTGGATTAGTAATCCAGAGGTTACGCGAAACAAAAATGATACATGTTTTCACTTATGTATATAAAAAAAGTAATACCTAAACATATTTTTTAATTATTTCTTTTTCTTTTATTATCATAGGGCGGGTACATTCGAAGCACGATGAGAAAAGGAACATCAAATATTACCTTGGCTGAAATTTGCAATTTTCATAGCAAAAGTAAAGGGAACAAGCAAGCAGTAAAAAACTGCATATTTTTAAATTTTTAAATTATTCTGGTTGAAATTAAAATGCACAAAGTAATGTTAAAATTGTATCCATGATATGGGTAATCACGAGGGTTTTGATTTCGCCGGTTGGACCAGACTTGCTCCCCTGGGAGGATTCATCACCACCTCATATTGAGTGGGTGTTTACCTACATATTTTTCAAATTACATGCACAGCACCTCATATAGGTACTCGTACTGTAAAAACAATAAGTAAGTTCTTATTTATTTCTACTTTCTCGTAATGACGGTAAATCACTAAGATATTAGAAAGCAACGACCAATGTTTCCACGAATTCGCTAAACCTGTATACTTAAGACTATAGTAGGCTAAATGACTCCTACGGGCTGCAGCATTTTGGCATATGCCGATAATGCTACAATCCTTATTCAAGGTAACACTGGAGTATTTATTGAGCGTTCAGCTACTAATTACATACTGGACACGACAGTTTCAAAAGTTATCTTTTTCGTTTTCACTTGTCATGTCCTCATATCAACTTTTTGATAACCCAGAATAGACTTCTGAGAGTATCCTATGGGAATACACTAACTTCTCCGTGTCAACTTTCCGATTGAGAACTTTACAACGATGCCGGAGGGAATTTATGTACAAATACGGTGCACTCTTATCTTCATTATCGGTGAACGATGAGCCAGTTGTTTCCACTTAATTAGCTCTTTTTGGCACTTTAAGTGCAGTGTGTGCAAGGAGTTTTAGTGTTCTCCGGACACTTCTTGTGTTCTTTGTGTGATCTTTCAGAGATTTGCAAGGGATCATTATTAGTCCCCATAAGCAGAACGGGTGGTGGTGGAGGAAGAACAGTAGGCTAAATAGTACATTTGGAAAATCTTTTCCCCAGTACCTACCGTCAAAGATACGTTTTTGAAATAAAGCACAGTTTTCATTTACAACTTTGATCTATTGCGTGAGTTTTTTGAAATTTAAATGTGTTAAATTCTTTGTAAAATAAGTTTTATAATACACATTTTTTTTATTTTTTTTATTGTAAATAATTAAAAACTACAAGGACTACGAAGTAGAGTTCTACTTCAATCGAAAGAGTATATTATGAAAGTTTTTGACTATTTGAATTACCTACTATTCTTGCTATTAAAAAAAGTCTAATTTTACAGTTTTTCACGAAAAAATATTGTGTCACAGGTTTGGTGATATAGGTACAATATTAACCAAGTTACAAGGGCCTTAATTTTTAAAGATGCGTCACAGACATCCAACATGAACATCCCGCTTCAGGATGACACATTCTTATATACCTACCTATATGTAGATGTCTCATTATTTTTAAATCAAAAGATGACAAAATTAAATATTTTATTTCCTAAAAAATAATAAGTTAGAAAATTGAGTTTCCTCTATGTTCAATGGGAATAGTGGTTATTGATGTAGGTATTGTTTATATTTTCTCAGCACTTGGCACAAATGCACATTTTTTTGTCTTTGTTGACATATTATGCACATTTTGATACAAAAATGGACTCTTGGCACATCTATATCCGGCCCTTTTTGTGATTTGACGATTTATTCACTATAATAACCTGCCTGCAGATTAAATTGTATATTGTACACCTAACGAGGAAAAAACTACATTCATTTACTTAAGTCAATGAGCCGATGTAAAAAATAGTATGTTAATTATCAACATAATATTATAAGAAACTGTTCAGGTTTCCATTTTTCTTGATAATTTTCCCCTTTGTATAATGTTAGATGCAATAACACAGTAGCTCCATCTGATTTCCAACGGATTTCTTAACTCAAGGCTTGCGGCTAAATCTACTTATGTAATACATAACTTCATGTTTCCACACACAGATGGCGCACGCAATCTTTATATTAAGTAAATTAAATAAAATTATGATTATTAATTATATTATTCATATTTACAATATTCAAAGCAAATATTATAGCAAATTCTCTTTTTTTCTTCGTTTTGAAGACCTGTTGGACTGTAATTCAAAACTATACTTCCTGAGATGATGTCCTTTTTTCAAAATGATAAATTATAATTTGAAATTAAAGAAAATTTTGCGGTTTTTTTGAGTTTGAAGAGTTAATTTATTTTAATGAATATAATTATAAATTTGTTTAAAAAATACATTTATTTGTTTTTTTATTATAGTTTATACCTATTCAAATTTTATTTCATTGTTGCTATATTTTGAGTCAAATAATTATCAATTTCACTGAATAATATCTTGACAAATTGTAATAATTTTATGTTCGTGATTATAAAATAATAACGTCATTCGATTGGACCAAATAAATACTTAATATAAAATGATTTTATGCAATAAACCTGCATTCGACTATTAAGTATATTGAATTGAAATTGACCGTATAATTTATTTGTGTTTTGTACTTCAAACCTAATCAGTAGCCATTACATAATTGAACTAGAGTTTTTTGCAATTCATTATTGATAAGTTATACAAACCCAATGAATAATAATAATAACAGTTGATACCTTAATTAAATTGCTGTCAAAAGAGCAAACACATATATTTACAGTCTGTTTATTAGCTGTAGCGGTTTTCTGTGCAGTCGCTTCGTGGCGAAGCAGGCAGTTGGTTGGTTTATTCGCCGTCAGTTTTTAATATTTGATATTTCGTCATGTCCGCGCTGAAGATATTCCATTTGGTGACGATAGCCCACTTTGTCTATGGCATATACTGGGACCTTAACTACTTGGAATTCCCGGAGAGTTTTCACATGACAGGGACTATTGTCCCGCTCAAGGGCCGGCTTAAGTTCCTCACATTCTGGGACATGGTGAGTGCTTTTGTTATTTCAATATACTCTCCTACATACCGGGTTCAGTTTGACTTCAAAACAAATAATAAAAAAAACAAGTTCTCGTGAGACTCTATTGCAATGGACTTTGTTTTCCTCGATTATTTATTTTCTTTCGTTTAGTCTTAATGGGAAATAATATAATATGTGCATTAAATTTACGCATTCGTGAATAGTATTATTACTGATAAAACATTGTAGTCTAAAAATAAATTAAACCATTTTTTGTACCTACGGACAAATCACTATCAAATGTGATCATTATTATATTGAATTATTTCTTTGTTAATTAGTTAGGTACTTATATTTTTTTCGAGTTGTAGTGCTGGTGATTATTAGAATTATTCAAAAATGTTTCTTAATTTACATTCCTAACCGGTATCACGTAGAGAGTTTTTACACGAAATGTTGTTTTGAAAATGTTTTCTTAGTAAGATGTAAAATGCTTCCGTCCAAAATGAAGAATTGATATATTGTTTTTTAAAGCAATGCATTCAAAAATTGTTTTTTTTATTTTTTATTAAAAAAAGAATTACAATCATATTTTCCCGCCAAAATACAAAGCACTTTTTTTGGCTTAAATATTATACCCTATTGTCGAGCTTTGTGGCTCAGTTGGTTAGGTATCTGACTGCTGATCCAATGGTTTCAACTTCGATTCTCGGCGAAGACTTGTGTTTTCAGTTTGGATTCTGGATCTGTGAGACGATTAATATTGTAAGACTCAAGAATGTGGCAAATTGTTATTACGTACGTGTTAAATTAATATTTGACATAGAACCTGTTAGTTTTCCGAGACAATATAGAAAAATGAAATAAAAAAGTAAAATTATTTTTGCAATCTTTTAGTATGTACATTGCACGAAACTATCATCATATTAAATGAGGCAACATTATTAAATAAAGTATTACCTAGATTTTCTTATAAGAAAATGTAAATTGTAATTAGAGAGAGGAGAGTGAAGCATTGGCCACAACCTACTCGTTTACGTATAACGTTTATTGAAAGATAGATAGATATTAATGTAAGTATGTTATCTTTTGGTTTATTTCGTTAACTGTTTATACAAATATACTTATTCTTTTATTGTACACGTTATCAACAAACATAATTTTTGTTTACAAAAAGAGTTTATAATTTTGTTTATGAAAGAATTATGTTTATCAAATCGAGAAAACGTACGCTGATCAATGAAGCAATCTAACTGTTTGTATTTAGTTGGGTATCTACATAATAATATGTTCAATCTAATAATAGATAAATTCATGATCGTATCATATTATTATTACCATGAATAAAAATATAGCTTCGTAGTGTAAATTACTCAACCAAAAATTCCACAATGCTTCAAAAGAATATTCGATTACTATACATATTTTCTGTGGAACACGTTTTTTTGCAATAAATTAATTTGTATTCTTAGAAAAGTTTATGGTAGTTGCAAAATGCTTTTATAAAATAAATGATAAAAAATTGCAACTTTGACAGTAATAATTTTTGTATAGCCTTATGATTCAATTTTATTTTTCAACTAGAACGTCGATAATAATTTAAAACGAACATTGGTGGCAAATTTGTGGGTATGAATAATCATAAATATTTCGATAGTCCAGGTAACTGCCCCCCTAGACAACGTGTCATTTCGCTCAAGAAAAGATAACTCAATGTATGGAAGTGACAGTTGCCAGTCACGTGACAACTGTCACTTCCATACATTGAGTTATCTTTTCTTGAGCTAAATGACACGTTGTCTAGGGGGGCTGGTTCTAAATTCACTCCATTATATTCGCAGCGTAGATTTTATGTGGTTTATGAAAAATATTTTTATTACAATAGCGTTGCGGTAGGTATATCAAGTTGACAGTTATAAGTAATTAAAATTTTCAAAAAATGTATGCACTTAAGTTATTTTATTTAAAAATCACATCTTCTTCTTTACATTTAGGGGGGTGAATATTGTTTATTTTCAGGCCAAGGCAATAGGATAGGTAAAGAGGGTTGAAAAGTAGAAATAGTAGTAAACCAAAAAAAACTTTTTGAAACAAATTATAATCGTATGACCATGGTAGTTAAATTGTATTAACATTATGACAAAAAAATGGAGAACATTAATAGTTTTTAATTATATATTCAGCACCTAGCCTACGAAAGGTGACAAGACTTGAGGTTTCTTTTATGTTTGGTGGTAAACTATTATCCATTTAGAGACTTTTAGGTTACAAACAATTTTGTGTATATGTTAATCTCGTCTAAAATCCTGACATACACTTGTAGGGTAGGTAAGTGTGAACATCGACATTGAATAAGATATTTTATTGCATATACATAGTTTGGAAGCATATTTCTCAGTAAATCAAAGTTAATGTATTTTTTTATTGTCATTGTTTTTAGTTTATTTAACATTAAGTTTATTCTTGTATATCTATTGCATTTTAATTCCCATATTTTGAATGATCTGTAATTTTCTATTTTGAGTTTCGTTTCAGAGAAATAGGACACTAGAACAATAATTTAAAATAGGCTTACAATAGAATTATAATGCTTCTTTTTTCGTATAGTTTTTGTGTTACTTAGGTAAACTCATCTCGCGTAACTAACATGAATGTACTAAGTATGTCAAATATTAATTTAACATGATTTCTTTGTATTTATTTACCAGCAGTGAGTACAATGCAACATGAAATCAAAGGTGGGCTGATTAAGTTACAATTACTTATGTTGTCATTCTTATTTATTATATTTGTTTAAAAAAATATTACTGTAAGTAGGTACCATTTTTTCAAATAAATAATAATAAAAAAAAATATTGCTTCTCGGGCAACTAACAGGTACTATGTCAAATATTTATTTAACACGCACCCAATAACAAGTTGACACATTCTGGAGACTTACGATATAAATCGTCTCACAGATCCAGACTGAAAATACAATTAAAAACTGTGTCTCTACCGGGAATCGAACCCGGGACCTTTGAATCAGCAGTCAGATAGCCAACCAAATGAGCCACGAAGGCTGATAAGAATCACGAATCCATAGGTACCTAACAAATTGCCACATTCTGTTACCAGTTACCACAAATCCAGATTGGAAACAGTGAAAAAATGAGTCTCCATCAGGAATCCAACCCTGGGTCTCAGGATTCAGATATGTAAATAACTCATATAGGTACCATTATGAGCCGGATAATAGAAAATACAACAGGCAAAATAATATCTCACATATTTTAGAAATGAGGTTCACCACCTACTCTGAATGTTATGAAGACTTTGTCTGAAGAATTGTCTGTATACACGCATGTATTGTGCGTATTTTTATAAGATATGCACACCCGCACACCTATCGCTGGTTACCCACGTTGAGGGATATGCCTATATATGAATGAATGAATAAAATACCTATTCATTCATTCATATAGAATACACTTAGGCCATTTGACCCTTTGTGACACCACAATGGGACTGTCTTGCCCCTTACTTATCCACCCTGAACCAGCATGAGTGGTTGTTGTCAATTATTCTTATTAATATTTGAAATTTGCTGTCACCATTTTCATACTATGTACATATTATGTATCATTGACTGTTGAAATCGACAATTGTTAGCTGTCGTTCATTATCCGTAATGTTATGTAATACGTAGGTATCATAAAGTCAATTTACAGTCTTCTTTGCTGGTCAAGGACAAAACTTCAATTGATGACTCCAGTGGTGCTTAAACTTTCACCACACATCAGTAGGTACCTATTTAAATATAAATATGTTTTCTTACACTTTCACTATAGTAGAAGATCTTGCGATTCTATATTTAGGTACGTCGTTTTACATAGTGGGACCTTACAACATTTGTACTTATAAATACATTAGTCATAGTATAAAGAATGTTTTTTCTGCAATAGGATACCACAGCAGTTAACAAAGATTGGATATTATGAACCCTGAGTAGTGGTGGCTTTCGGAAATATCAGCCCTTAATGTTTTGATTGTTGTTAAAATGGCTACTTTAGTCATAGTATGAAGCATTATAGTATAAAGCGTGTTTTTTTATAATTGCCACAGAAGACTATTAGAAATCACGCCTTTCTTTGACAGACACTTTGGTTGGTAGAAACCCCGCGACAGACACCTTTAAAGAGATAAAATAATTTATAAAACTCCAAAGGTGTTTTATAAATTGTTATGTTTCTTCGAAGGTGTCTGTCGGGAGGTTTCCATCAACCAAAGTGTTTGTCAATGGAAGGCGTGATTTCTAATAATAGTTTTCCATAATAAATATAAAAAAAGTCACGCTTTATACTATAACTGTTTATTTTATTTTTATTTTATTTTACAAAGGGCAGTACACAGTACATGCATACAATTATTAAAAGTAAATAAATAAAAATACAAATATAACATGTACCTCTTACGTACACTAAAAATAAGACAATAAAAAGTGTGCATTAGTGTGGGTACGCGCATGAGAGAAGAGTAACAGTAAGTATGTGTGTGTGTGAAAGAGATAACTAAAAAGAGTGTGATAGTGTGGGTGTGTATGTGTGAGTGGGTGTGCATAACTAAAATAATCATTTTCAACAATTATCAACACTTTGAAGGCTGTTATCTCCGAAAGCCACCACTATTCAGGGTTCATGTTATCCAATCGTTGATACCTGCAGTGGTTACCTTTTACAAAAAAAAAATGGCTGCCGTTGGCTGTTGGTCTATTAAACGTGTTTAAAATTACGTTCTTTACTAGTTGCCTACTCACAATTTGAGCACTTTTGGTATTAACGCATATTCAAATATAATGTACTTCAACGTAAAAAGAATGATTATAATATATATGTAATATATTAGGTATATATACGTTATCTCAACCGGGCCTCAACGATAACTTCAGTTTGTTTCAACCATGATAATTATGAGATGAAAATAATATAGGTAGGTATGTACTTAAAGTAATTATGTACCTACCTATGTAAAATTTAAATTCATAACTGATTTTATAATATCTTTGGAATATTTGTATTACTGAAATTTATGCTTATTTCCATTTTTGTCGATTTTATTTAAAAAAGAAGTATTTAAATACAAATCAAATGACATAATATGATAATTTGAATACACAATATTATAGGTAATACACAGGCGTTTCTATATTATTGCTATACAAATTGTAGATAATACTCCTGTACGCTTATGTATAGTTGTCACCAAATATCCTGAATCAGGCCTCCGGATGCGCAGAGCGCAATTTCGTGTATTCTTGCTTCGTGCAAATGTGCAAATCGCCCCCCTTCTCGGCGAAATGGCTCAAGATATTTGGCGATAACTATACCCTCAAACTGTGTAAAGCTCGCCAAGTGAAATATTGCGAGTGACATCACATTTGCACAAACCAATTGATTTTTGAACCAAAATCACTTGACGTTCGACGTTGTGTAACGTATCACGTGTCACGTTTGCCTGACCTTTGCAACTATACCTACATTTGAAAACATGCTATATAAAATTGTCGCCCGCATTCTCTCACTTTTCGGGCTCTATAAAAATTAGCATTAATAATACATATATGTACCCGCACTCAGTATCAATTCTCAACTTGTACATTGCTGAAAGCTGTAATATTTAACGAGAATAAATTCATCCTAAGTAAAAATATATAAAAGATCATCCGTATTCTGATCACGATGTGATGGTTTTTAACTTTGACCTTTCCGTACAGCAATATTATATTATCACACGTTTATCGCACTTTTATTGAAGATCCAAGTTCCAAATAGGTACATTTGAATATAATTGAGGATAATTTTGAAATGATCTTTCGACTTGGAATGTATTTTACTAAATGGTTTTCTAATCCAACTGTCGATTTGTTCAAGAGAACTTTGTTCTCTTAACATATCGACAATGTTTCAACGCGAGATTTATAGGTAGGCTCTATACCTATTTTTCACCGCTTTTCCAATTTTGAAGTCAAAACACACCAACTTTGAGGCTTCGCAGCATATATGTTCCATATACGGATTTACTCAGAATTCGGAGTAGAACATTTAATGTGTCTGTGTTGTGTGTCTGTGTGTGTGTCCGTCTCCCCCATATAACTTTTGATTCGCTCAATTTACAGAGCCCAAAATTTCAGAATAATATATATAAATAGTTATAGACCTACAAAACTTTTATACTCAGAATTTTAAATTTTTGTTTCAGTCAGGGGTTACTCAGAAACCATATAAGCTAGAACGCTAAAATTGGTATGAACATAGACAAATACAAAATCTTAAATTGGTTTTTTCAAAAAAATTACAAAGTTTCTCAAACATTTTTATTATGAAAAATATTTTTTTATGATAAATTTATGTGTTTAACTGCCTATATTTTCAAAGTTTTTGAAAATATCGAAAAAAGCCGAAACACCCCAACTAGATAATTTAATTTTCTATAAAAAAATATTAACATTGTAGCAGTACATCTCAAATTCTTTTTAACAATTTTTATTAAAATTGAATTTAGTGACGACATCGCTTCATACAATTTCTATGGCAGTCGCCTATACACAATATCTAAAAAGACTTAATAGTTTGATACTTAATCTCTAAACATACGTATACCTACATACTATCATGCTGTTTTCATATTCTGGGTAGGAAAAAAGGACTGACCTCCATACTATCCTATCTTCACATAGGTACATACCTACATGTGTTGTATAGAAAACAAAATATCTTAAAATATTCAATAATTTGTATTTATGGGTTTATAGTTTGGCTCTTATTCTTCAACTATACATACTATTGCTATCGACAGTTGGATCTCATGTGTTACATGCAACTAGTCAATAAAAAAAATTGTCTGTCTGTCCGTCCACTTACGCACCTGTCTGTCTGTCCGTCCACTTACGCACATGTCTGTCTGTGACCGCTGTAGCGACGAAACTATGATTTCTAGGGTCTTAAAATTGTGTACGAGTGTTTCTGGGATTTTGAACCTGTGCGCTTGTTATTTAGTTTTTAAAACTATTAATTAAGATTATTATTAAAAAAAGACAAAAACGATCATTCCTATATTATCAATTGTAACTATTCACTATTCAGGCGTATCTTTGCCAAGTTAGGTATAGTTTTCGCCAAATATCTTGAATCTGGCTTCCGGGTGCGCAGAGCGCAAATTTGTGTCTTTTTGCTTCGTTGGTATACGTGCAAATCGCTCCCGTTCTCGGCGAAACGGCTCAAAATATTTGCGACAACTATACAAAATATTGATCGCTGTTTGACAAATTAGAGAGTGCACGGACAACGCGCGCTGTGCTGGGTCTGCTAAATTTAAAAATATGTATTTTTTTTATAAAATTATACCATAACATATTCATTATTTTATTACTTTTATCATGATAATCACGATGTGGAACTGATAAATCACGTAATATAACAACCTATATTATATTTTTACTAAGCGCCTTCATAAGTTAGAACATTTTCCCGAAATCAATAAGACGTAGGTATGTAAAAAACTTAGTCATTTAGACCCTATGTGATTTTACATAATTTTAAATTGTTCTACATTTAAAATTCAAACAAAAAATGTGGGGGGGGGCGGATTCAAATATATTGGTACGGGCGCAAAAATACGTTTATCCGGCCCTGTCACCATTATATGTAACTACTCGTATTCCTAACTTATCTTAATATACTACATTAACTCCAGTGACAACCTGTTATTGGCTTTGATATTTACTTAAATTATATTATTTTATATAATTTATTATACGCTGTATGTTGTCCTCTTAAGAAATAAAGAAATAAACATATTATAAGACATAGGTATTTAAGTGTCTAGTATTATTAGTTAGGAGTGGGACCCTACGCCCCCGCACTGCGACCATGTTTGATCTATTGTGCACCTCCCTTTAGGGCTGTCATTTCAATAGCAGTTCGGTTTCTTGGATAAAGTCCCACATTTTGCAAATTGATATACCTCCCACGCCTTTGGGTCTTAGTATAAAAGGCTCCCAGGTATCTGTGTCTGGTTTCCACCAGCGCTGGGCACTCACAGATCACATGTGAGGCTGTTTCTTCCTCTTGTTGACACCTCCTACAGTTTGGTTCATCAGCGATCCCCATTATGTAATGGTGTCTTTTCAGATAAAAGTGACCAGTGAATAGACCAGTCATTGCTTTTAATTGTTCTCTGCTAAGATTTAGCAGCTTTCTTGTTCTTTTTTAGAGGGCCCTTCGATGAATTCCTTCGCCTGTCGTTGTCTATAACTGATGGCTTTCCAGAATTCACTATGCTGAGCTATCCACTATTCAGTCTTTAATCGATCTTTTAATCGTGGTTGCAGACAGGCCAATTGCAGGTTCAGGACCTATAAAAGGTTGCCCTGATCTCTTGATCTAACATATCTGTTCTCTCCTTTCCCTCTATACCTTAATGACCAGGTACCCATACTAGATGTATTTTACTGTATTCCCCTAATCTTTCAAGGTACATTAGACAGTCCCATACCAGTTTTGATGTAACCTGGTATGATTCTAGAGCCTTAAGGGCTGCCTGGCTGTCTGATAAAAAAATAAATGTTCCCGTTTTTGAAGTTCTTATTTATATTCTCACATACACATTCAATGATTGCATAAACTTCTGTCTGCAATATAACAGTTGGGCATTGTCCATGCAAAACTACATGAGAAATTAATCTTGGTTCCCCAGCAATGCCCCTCTGCTCCAGTGCCCTCGCTGGTCTTTGATCCATCAGTGTACCACATCAATCCCTGCTTATTTGGTTTGTATTCCTTTTTCCCATCCCATTCTTCGTACATAGGGTAATTGACTGTGAATGGTGTTTGGTAGTGATATTTTGGTAACATTAGGCCATTACAAACTAATCTGTACGTCCAAGCCTCGCCTCTGCCTCAATCACTATTTGAAGGGGTGGGAGGCCAAGAAGGACCTCTAAATCAGCTGTTGGTGCTGTTGTTATTGCACCTGTAATTTTCATACATGCTGTAAGTCTCTGTAACCTACTTAGCTGGTTCTTGCAGGATATAAGTTTGGTTCTTGGCACCATACCAGTGCAGCATAATATGTGATGATTGGTTTGATTATGGTGGTGTAGACCCATTACAGGGTTTTGGGTTTAAGTCCCCATGATTTACCAAAAGTTCTTCTGCATGCCCGAAAATCACTACCTGGTGATTTAAATTGTTTAAAAGTGCTTATTGCCCATTTAATCTTCGCTTGGTTAAACACAGTTTTAGCCAGCTTCCAGTCATCCCTATCGGTTCTAAATTTAGGCCCTATGGTGTTTTGTGACTGTTCTTCCTCATTGAGGTTTGCTATGCAAGATCCAGGAAAGTGTGTTTTAAATATTTAGGTGACTTGTTACAAAAAATTTGTGATATCGTATAACTTACAATTCACATTTTTTTATGATAAGTCGTGTCCCAATTCGCCCATTCTAAACCACTCCAACCATAATAATATACCTATGCATGTATGCAATAAATTTTGTATATTTTTTTCTTTTTGTCTCATAACTAGTTCCAAAAGTTTTAAAAACACATTCAAAATAGCAAGATGCATACGCGAGTTTTATAAATAAACATTAATAAAATAAAATAAAAATGTTGTATTTAAATATTCTAATTCAAATATGTTAGATTTTGATTTTTTTACAAAAAGAGAGGTTTGACAACAATTAAAAAAAGTAAATAATATTTCAAACAGTGGCATTGGAAGGATACATACATACACAATACACGTTCACTCACTCACTCATACGTTTGACACTCTCCTACGTTTTGTTGTCAGATATGTAGTGTTTTCTTGCATATAATGCATTTTACCTTGTTAAGTAATTTTCACGAAAAACATATAGATTTTTATGTTTCGATAGAAACTTTTTTATTATTCGCTAAATGTCATTGGTTAGCATAACCCAATAGTTGAGTTATTTATAGCCCAAAATACAGGACCGCCTTATACATTGAATTTGAAAAACACCTCTACGTCTCCCGAATCATTTTAAAGTTTTTAGTTGCACTGCGTCCAACTAAAAACGTTGCAATGGTTATGTTTAACTCACTACATAGGTATTTATATAGTATGAAAGTATGTAATAATAATAGTACTTTTACTCCTCACTAGCCCATGGGAGTGGGGAGTTATGAATTCGCATTTTTTAATGCAGATTATCAACTAGTATTATGCTGAGATTCTATTATGATTATGAAAGTTTCATCACAATGTATCTGAGTATGTGTGCTGTATATATGTAATATGTACTATGTATGGCGTGTTTATTCTACTTTTTACTCTCCACACTATGGAATAGTGGAGAGTCATGATTTCACAATTTTTATGCGTATTTTTTTGCATCAATTTCTCAACGGGTATCATGTAGAGATTGCACACTGTGAGTTTCGTCGTGATGTTTTTGTGTGTATGGCGTACGGCATTCGGCGTACGGCATTCGGCGTACGGAATTATCCTTTTTGTGTCCTCCCTACAGCCCAAACTATTAGTTCGATCGACTTCATATTTACATAATATGTTTAAAGTGCATAGACATAGAGCTTATTAATTTTTCATAGACAACTTTTAATTACTTCTCTATGATTTCATCATTTACGTTGTTTTTTTTTGTGTCCTCTCTACAGTCCAAAATATAAGTCCGATCGACTTCATATTAACATCATATGTGTAAAGTGCATATGTAGACCTAGAGCTGATTAGTTTTCCATAGATATCCGTTAATTTCTTCTTTATGATTTCATCTGTCCAAATTTTCAAAATGCTCTCACTGTCTCATACATAATGCAATTTTACTTAAAATTTCTTAACAGGTATCATGTAGAAAATACATACTATGAGTTTCGTGTCAATGTTTTTGTGTGTATGGTGTATTGTGAAAACTTTTGTCCTCTGGGAATCTAATATTTGTTTAAGAATCTAATAGAAATAGGCTGCATAAAAATGCATTTTGAGATTGTCAACATTTCAATAAGAAAAATGAACACTTACCTACTGTGGTGTGGAGAGTTTAGTGTTGGTCACAACCCACTCGTTTTTTCATAATAATTGGGATCTCACTAGCCTACAGGCTATCAGTGAGTTTCCCATACAAAAAGGTCAAGTACATATTACATTCCTAAAGTTACAGTATTAAAATTATAATATGGGATACTTATATGTTTTTGATTTAATTACCACTATAATAAAGTTCTCTCTGAAGTCACAAATATGAAAATAGTGCGATAGTGTAAGAAATCGACAATAATTTTGCTATAATTTATGATCCCCTTCCGATACAAATTTATCCTAATGTTCCATTATATTTGGCTTCCATTAAGTACATATTTCTAATCATTTTTGATTTATTTAGTTCCAGTACCTAAGGCAACTCATGACCCAATCTTTAATACTTTCTTATCTTGTTTTAATCTTATAAATATACGTAACAGTACTCCATCATAATCTAATCTTAATCTTCACACATTGAAACATTAAAAATTGTTCATATTAATGTTTGGTATATAATTGTCATTAATTTTTATATAAATTGACAATGAATTATTTATTTTTTATCCAGAAGTTTTCTTAAGTCTGAATCTAATCTTAATCAACTTCATGAGTAGCCCTGTAGGTACATTTGAATATATTATGATTGATACGGTCCTTTCTAAAGGCAAATACATACCTGTTTTTTTATAATTGACAGCCAAGTCAATTACGGCTGTTAATAATAAAAAAATAATTTTGTTGACCTATGAATTAATTGGTTTTGATGTTTGACTCCAGAGCTTAAGGTCTCGGATTTAATTTCCGGTGGAGTATAGAGTTTTTAATGTTTAGTTTCGTTATTTTAAGTAAATCTATACATTTTCTATATTTTGTTATTTTATGTAAATCTATACAAATATTAAGTAGGTAAGTATATGATATTACATACATACGTAATGAAATCATTTGGATTATCAATCATTATTACTTCATAAATGATAATAATGTATTGTACAAAACATTATTTCAGGATTGAAGGCAAAAATTAACTCATAAATTGATTGTATCGCATAAAATGATAGTAGAAAGATAAGATAATTATTATGTTAATATCTACTGTTAAATAATGTTACATATTATAGAAAAATCAATATGTACTCGTAGTTATGTAAAAAAATACTTAATATTTTAATGCTGTAAATACATTAACATAATCCTTTAAACCAGTAGTAGTAGCACAGGGTCGAATTTAAGAACATAAAATTTCTTCTAATTGAAAAATTGGTTACAGCTAAGAAATTTTCCATTACGTGCACTGGTCTTGGAAGGATCAATAATAAAAATTGGCTTCAGTCATGAGAATAAAACAAGTTTAGCATTCAACTACAATAGATTGATATGTAGGTAGATGTAGTATAGATTTACATAGGTATATGTAGGTATACCTACACACGCGCTACACGTGCGCCGTACAGTACAATCTGACGGTATGAAATACTTGGACAATAAAACATACGAGTGTCCAATACATTTATTTAGTTTGTCGAGTGACAAGTGACAATAGGATGATTTCACTTTTTTGCTTCTGAAATCAATAAATAATTATTGTAAATAAAGAACCTATATTTGTGAGAGAAAAAATATAGTGCTTGCCCCAAAAAAATATAAAAAATGGCTGGTTAAAATATCCGCAAAAACGCAATTATCTTAGCCACGCCCCAAATATGTCAAAATGACGCGGGAAGAATCAATAACCATAGAAAGATACGAATCATTGCGTCATTATTAAAAAAACAAATAGCTACCTACTACTGATTCCGATTTCCTTTCCTCGTCCTTTTCCAATCCTTTTTTTAGTTATGAATTTTTTTTAATGGACTATATTTTTGTTTTTTTTTTGTTCTCGCTATCATTTTTTTGCTGTTGTACACATATGTTGTATTGCGTTGTAATTTGGTTGGTTGGATAAAATTGACGAATAGCAACAATCCCGCCAGTGTGCAATATATTTGTTTATCTTATATAAAACATATGAATAAATAAATTATTTGTTTATTGATGGCCACGAACTTTGCATTTTATTTTGACGCACAGAAAATTGACAGTGCATCGGTATATACAAAATACATTAAAAAAATTCTCATAATATATCATTAAGTATTATTTTTTGTTTTGTGATTTTTGTCCTTTTATCTTTTAAAATACCTACGCCCTCCGAGAATGAGTCCTCTAAGGTTGATTATTTATAGTGCAACATAAGGAAGTTTTGAGGTGTCCGTTTTCCATTTTTGGGACATGACCATACCCTCCTTTATTTTCTTACGATTTCCTCATCAACGAATATTGTGTAATTATAATTCTATGTATAATATAATAATTAATTAATTATAATTCTATGTATAATATGTTCAATCATCAAATTTTTCCTGTTCAATAAATTATTACGATTATCTAACTAATCAGCATTTGAATAATAATGATTGCAAGAGTCCTTTTCAAATATATATTTAAAACTGATTGTATTCCTTTGAAACTATCCACAAAATCTATGATAGCGATTAAAACATATTAAATAGGTAGTTTTCTGCACCGTTATTTTTTACTCCATTGGTACCTACCTACTAGATTAGCGATCTTTGAACACAATAGAAAAAAATATATGTATATCATAATATTATGCCATGCATTTAATATTTTTATATAACATATATAGCTTAGTAGTCATTGCCATTTGATTGGTATTTTTCTGTTTTTAGTAAGAAAAATATTTCATCGCAGATGAACGTGTGTGATTCTAATAGACAAGTCTAACACAACTTTATTTTAATTTGGTACAACAGGTTTATTTCATTAAAACAGAATCAAGAATAAGGCATAAAATTATTTCTACGAGGTTGATAGTTATTTTTCGTGTAAAACTTTTAACATTTATAAGTTACAATGATTGTTCGGTGTAAAAACGGACTAGTCTATTTGTATTATGTTTTAAATTTAATTTATTTGGGTACATTATTTAATAACCCGTTATTAATAGTTCAATTCAAAACGGGAACAGATGAAATTCTACCGGAATCAATAGTAGGTTTGAAATATATAACACTTTGGAATATGGTAAGTGGTACTTGAAGTAATTTTAATGTATAATCACGTATGGCAACATACAAATCTAAATGGTTGGTATGACAATGTTTTTGGCTTTGATCATTAAATTTGTACTTTTGAATTTTCTTACTAACCTGAGATTTAAACAAAAACTTTACATAATGGCATGCACATTGAATGCATTTCCTAGATTATGTAAAAAAAGCTAATCTTTGCTTTTCTGTGTAGGTACCTACTCGATAAGTATTTTTTGTGCATTAAAATCACGTGTATTTTTGCTATCTATCTATATTTGAAAATAAATCTATAATAATTATTTTCTTAAAGTATCTTTGAATCGTACGTATTACATATACATATACTTAACAATAACATTCCAACTGTCGATTTGTTCAAAAGAATATTATTATGTTAACATATCTACAAAGTATCATGCCAAGATACGCGAGATATTTATGCACGGTCTATATTTTCCCAACTTTGAAGTCAAAAAACACCAACTCAGAGGCTTCGCAGCATATATGTTTTATATACGGATTTACTCAGAAATCGGAGTAAAACATTTAGTGTGTCTGTGTGTCCGTCCCCCCTTATTACTTTTGATCCGCTCAATTTATATAGTTATAGGCCTACAAAACTTTCATACTCAGAATTTTGAATTTTTGTTTCAGTCAGGGGTTATCAACTTTTGAATTTTTAATTTATTTTTCCATATATCTCAGAAACCTTAAAAGCTGGAACGCTGAAAATTAGCATAAATATAGACAAATAAAAAACATCAAATAAGTTTTTTCAAAAAAATTCCAGAGTTTCTCAAACATTTTTTATAAGGATTTTTTTAATGATAAGTTTATGAGTTTAAATGCCTATATTTCCAAAGTTTTTAAAAATATCGAAAAAAGCCGAAACACCCCAACTAGATAATTTAATTTTCTATAAAAATATGAACATTGTAGTAGTACATAAAAACATTTTTTCAACAACTTATAAAAATTTAATTTAGTGACGACATTGTTTCATACAATTTGTAAGGCATACACTACACCAGCATATCCTAAATGGTGGTCCGCGGAACCCTGGGGTTCCGTGGAAGGGTCACAGGGGTTCCGCGGTCTTTCCGAGAAAATTTTTATTTTTTATTTATTCGAATTGAAGCTAACAATACATGTATAGATACAGATAAAACTTACATTACAAAAAATATCCAACTTATACATCAATCTATTAAAAGCTTACAATAATATCAAAATAAAACGTTCGTGGAAGACTCGTTACCGCGCGCCGTCGTGTCTACCCGATAAAAAGTGCGAGCGGTGCGGGACGTGGAGACGAGCGGTGCATTGCACAGCACACAGCACAGCACACTCATGACTCATCTGATTTATTTATACAAACACAACAAGACTGACTCAACAAATCATAACGAAAATTGCCGCGCAGTGAGAAAATTTCAGGTAATATTTAACACGATAAAATAAAAAAATTCTCACTTTGCGTCAATTTTAGTTGTAATTTCTTGGGACAAACATTACAAGTCTAAAATTTTCTCGCTGTGCGGCAATTTTCGTTTTGATTTATTGATACAAACACAACAGGACTGAAATTTTCTCGCTACGCGGCATTTTTCTTTTTTGGTTTACTGGTGCAAACATAAAAAGCTTAAAAAAAATTCGCTGCGCAGCAGTTTTGATTTTGATTTATTGATAAAGTCTAACATGGAAATATTTAAACTATGTACATACAAGGTAAACACTTTATGTAGTTATCAAAATAGCCAGATCTAGGGTTCCGCCAAAAAAAGTATGATCATTTAGGGTTCCATGGCCAAATAAAATTGGGAACCGCTGCACTACACAATATCTCACTCAATTGTTTGATATCTCTACTTAATCTACACACATACATCTTGCTGTTTTCATATTCTGGACTGACCTCTATAGTATCCTATCCTGACATAATAATATATACCTACATGTTATACAATATATATGTTAAATATTTATTAATTTGTGTTTAACTGTTCTATTCTATTCTATTTTATTTTACTTTATTCGGGAGTATTTACAGTTTACATATACAATAAATACAAAAAATAAGTAAAGATAAATTAGACCAATTAAAAATATTCCACTGATTAATCTAGAAAAAATTGACAATTACAAGATGCATAATAGGTACTTACCTACTTTGGTGAAGGGTCGTGAGAAATATATGTACCTATTGTAGTAATATACCTATTATTAGTTTTTTTTACTCGGTGCTGCTCGGGAAGGTAAAAATGTGAAGCAATGTTAAAGAAAATCGTTTGTGTTATTTTGGAACAGGTTTTTTGTTATGATAAATTCAGAAAGAATATAAAATATCCAATACAATAAATTAGAGTTAACATACTTAAGTAAATTCTTAACTTAAGTATTACTTTCTTTCTTAGAAAGAAAGAAATACTTAAGTTTTTAAAAAATCAGTTCCTTCCGTCCCTTTCATTCAGTTATTCCTGTCCCATCAGTCTCAAATAATGGACTTGGTATAGTATGTTTTGTTCTTGTCTTACTATTATATATTATTAAATATTGTTAATACAGAAACAATAGAAGATACATTTTTAAAGATATTGTTTTATACCATTATTAGTTAGAACACGAAATTGTTTAAATAATTCCCTAAAGTGGAAGTCTATTGTTTTTTTTTTAAATTATTTTAATGATATGTTTCTGAGTTATTTCAAGTGGTTTTTAGTTGTTTTTTTTATATTTTCCATCCCATTCAAGATTCCATATTGTAGTATGGATTGAATAAAAGAAAAATATATTACTTTCAAATTTCGGGTCGTCAGAATATTTCGCAATTGTAAAAATATGTAAATTTATTTTCATATTCTGTTTTATGCTATTAAAAAAAAGAATGTATATACATTATACATAGTCTATATACATAGTCTTTGTTGTTACAAGTACATATACATCCTCATACGTTCCCTAAATTAAGCATAAATGCTTGTGCCATAGGTGAACGAAATCGGGCGTGACAGGATTCAAATTTGTGACAACTGGATTACAAACCCAGCGCGCTAACCGCTCTTCCACCACTCATATAGTTCTATGAAATGTTTCCACTTAATTTTTTTTTCAATAATGATTCCAATATGTTTCACTTCCTCTTTCTTAGCTTTTTATCTAGCAGATTCTGTTATTTTTCACAACAGTAACAATTTAGGTCCTTCTCCCTTCTTTTTTCCTTACCTTCCTTTCCCGTCACAGGCAAATGTGTGAAATATATGAATATGTAATAATTTTCAGATTATTTAAATTTATTTTTGTTGTATTGTAGGTAATCTGGCTGTTAGGAAGAAATTGCCTAATGGCAATAAGTGTACAATATATTTGTTTATATTATGTACAGAAAGATGTATAAATAAATAAATAAATTCATACCTACTTTTATGATTATTTAATGCACATAAATTGTGAACAAAAGTAGTTGTTCTGTCTTTTTTTCATTTCATAGTGTATTTTTTCTGTTTATTTTATATGACTTATTTGTCCCTAAATAAATAAATCACACTTAAACACATATTAATAAATATTTTAAAATATATCGTATTCCATATAAAACATGTAGGTATGTATGCCAGGTTAAGATAGTATGGAGATCAGTCTGTTTTTCCTACCCAGAATATGAAAACGGCATGATGGTATGTACATAATATGTATTTTTGATGGAGATTAATGTTATACTAGTGAACCCCCGGCAAACTTCGTATTGCCTGTATAATTGAAAATGGTCCTTAATTACCACCCGTCGCTTCAGATCCTTCAGTACCTCCCGTCCCTTCAGTACCTCCCGTACCTTCATGCCCTTCAGTACTTCTCGTCCCTTCAGACCCTTCAGTATCTCCCGTCGCTTCAGGCCCTTCAGTACCACCCATCCCTTCAGGACCTTCAGTACCTCCCGTCCTTTAGTACCACCCGTCCCTTCAAGCCCTCAGTACGTCCCATCTCTTCAGGCCCTTCAGTACCTCCCACCCCTTTAGTACCACCCGTCCCTTCAAGTCCTCAGTACGTCCTTCCCTTCAGGCCCTTTAGTACCTCCCGTCCCTTCAGTACCTCCCGTACCTTCAGGCTCTTAAGTACCACCCGTCCCTTCAAGCCCTCAGTACGTCCCTTCTTTTTAGGCCCTTCAGTACCTTCTGTCCCTTCAGTGCCTCCCGTACCTTCAGACCCATCAGTACCAACTGTCCCTTCAAGCCATCAGTACGTCCCTTCCCTTCAGTCCCTTCAGTACCTCCCGTCCCTTCAGAAACTTCAGTACCTCCCGTCCCTTCAGAAACTTCAGTACCTCCCATCCCTTCAGGCCCTTTAGTACCTCCCGTCCCTTCAGTACCTCCCGTACCTTCAGGCCCATTAGTACCTTCCTTCCCTTTGTTACCTACCGTCCCTTCAGTAGGTTAAGAAAAAGGTTAAATCCAGAAACCATCCTGGAAGACCTGCTAAGAGATGAAAGGACAGTTGGACCTTCTTTTCCCATGATACTCCACTTTCATAGGTAAAATGACCAAATACACGAAGAAGAAGAAGAAAAAAAAGTTTAAATCCAGAAACCTGCGAAGAGAGGGAAGGAAAATTGGACCTTCTTCTCCCAGGATAGTCCACCCTCATAAGTAAAATAACCAAATACACGAAGAAGAAGAAGATAAAAGTTTGAATCCAGAAACTTGCGAAAAGATGGAAGGAAAATTGAACCTTCTTCTCCCAGGATAGTCCACCTTCATAGGTAAAATGATCTTATACCCGATGAACAAGAAAAATGTTTTAATACATAAACCATCCCGGGCATGCGCTCTACAATTCACTAAAGTTTCATTGCAATCGGACGAACGGTTTCATTCTTTTCCTAGGATAGTCCACCTTCATAGGTAAAATGACCTGATACTTGATGAAGAAGAAGAAAAAGATTTTTTTAAATCCAGAAACCATCCCGGGTATACGCTCGATAATTCACCAAAATTTCATCGCAATCGGGTGAACGGTTTAGGAACGCATAGCACACATACATATACATAGGTACATAAAATAAATAAATAAACATACTAGGGAACATTTAAAATGTTCTGAAATTTGAATATACCTAAACAACTGCGCCGTAAGTACCACAATGACATTTTAAATGGAACATAGATTATGAAATAAAAATAATGAATACTGCAGTGTGTCCTATCTCGGTTATTTCAATATTTTGGACACACTTCTCATACTACGCGGGTATATTAAAGTTACGTTTCCCCTCTCTTCTATGTTCTATGGAACACAATCAATGATTTGATGTGAAATATTTTTAATTTGATTTAATTTATTTACAACGCATATTATATATTAATATTATTTTTCTGTAGTCCTCCTCCATATAAACTTTAAGTATGCCAAATCTCAAACTCCTCCGTGCGCCCAGTTAGCCGGAAATTGTACTTAACGTTTTCGCTTCACGTATAAAAATATATATATAGAAGATAACCCGGTGCATTTGAAAGTATTGTGCTGGTGGTTTTTAATTTCAATTAGGCGGGGTTGGTAAGATTCTTTTATTTTTTGAAAAGGAAGCGGTATTTGTCTTATCGAAAAGGAGGCGGTGATTTTTTTTTCTGTTCGATAAGGGGGCGGTAAACCAAAAAAGATTGAGAAACTCTGGTCTAGACTTGTAACATAGGTATTATAATAATACGTTTTAGACTATCCATAGGTACTATATTATACTCTTTGCTTTGGACTGTAATAGAAAGTGGTGATGACATGTCATACGATATTAATCCAATTAGGTAGGTACTTGGATCTTTCAATCTATTAACTACAGTTTACTATTTCGTTATATTTCGAAATTTGTGTTTTGTATTGTTAAGAATATTGAAATTTATTGATATTGTCATGATAAAGTACAGTTTAATTTATGCATTAATTGTAATGCAATGTCTAACAGCGTTTATTTATGATGTATTTTTTATTGATATCAGTACTACTAGGCTGTCTTCGAGTTTTTCACATGCTCCGGGTGGACGCTCTAGGTTTTTAACTTATTGGAATTTGGTATGTCAAAAAAATTTACTTCGTAGATAAAATGTTGTATCCAGTATTTAGTCATGGATGTATATAAGGTAATATTTAGTATTGAAGTTATGATTCGTATGATTAAACATTTTTTTTATGTGATACTATGCGACATTGCTATGTCTCTATATCTAAATTATCAAAAATATATCTGCATTTTCAAATGGTTCCAAATAATAACGATTTTTTCATCAAAAAGACAAAACCAAACATAATTAGCACTATTACCTATATTTTGTTATGAAATAAAAAATTATAGGATAGATAATATATCTGCAAAATTTGATGGTCGTAGGATAAAAGGGAAAAAAGTGAAAAAGTTCGTGTATATATGTTCCGCTAGTTTTTCGTAGGGACTTTATTTAAATAAATAGGTAAAATTTTCAGTACAATTTTTGCATGGGAATTTTAGTATAGGTACTTGCGTCACGGGCCCTTACTAACGTGGGCCCATGATAATATTCAATACCTACGGTTTTGAATTTTCCACATTTTTTTAAAAGTCACGTGACCATGGCGTTGGCGTTGATATTATGAATAGATGTTATGATTTCTATGAGAAACTTTTAAATCTGTGGATTCGATCAAACGTCATTTTCATTTTTCATTCTAATCCCTGTATTTTTGTTCTAATCATTCCTGAAATTTAATTAAAATTCGTATTGTTATTTAGGCGGCATTTAGTGTATTTGCTGGGTATTTAGTGTATTTGCCTAATTGACCAATTTAAAATAATGAGGAAAGACAAGTCCATTAATGTTAGTTCATACGAAATGGCTATTTTCAAAGCTATGAGGACTATCATGCATCTTATTGCTACTGTACACTTTGGGTATAGTTGTTACTTCGATTGGAATCATGTACAAATTCCAACTGATATTAGTACCTTTGGTAATATGTTTGGACACAAATTGAAATATTTGACATTTTGCGATGCGGTAAGATACAAAACTTTTAAACAAAATAAAAACAGTTGATGTATTCATCTTCATTCCTCCTAGTGATGAATTGTAATTCACAATTTGAACATTTCATATTCTTATTTTATCGTTCCAGCTTGTGTATAATGTGCCAAAATGATATCGATTTTAAATTAGCTTTTGTGTGTAATATTTTAATTGATAAATATCTCGTCTCATCTATAACAATTTTACAATAAATGTATAGGTTTAATTAAGGATGCCATATAATAAAAATTGATAACAAACAAAATACATTTACTTTTTCAGTTAATTCTAATTTTGCTATTATTATACATATCATAAAATAGGTTATAAAAATATTTTTATAAAGGTCCTATCATGATTTTTATTTTTGTATCAGAAATGTATAATTTTATTGTGTATATTATTCACACCCACTTTATTTTAATTGTTTAACCTTCTTACATAAACTTGTGTGAATAAATTGCAATGCCTCTTTATATATTGCATGTTTTGTTACAGCATCCATTAAAAATAATTGTGTTATTGAATTTTTAAAACAAGCCATTTTGCCTGTATGAGTTAAATTACTTAGTGTACGAAATTTATTTATTTTTATTTATGTAATAAATTAATTTATTTTCTTTTTTGTTTCAGTTGTTGCAGACAATGTACTTTGGAATAGCGTTGCTGAATGATGTCCTCGGTTCTAATGAAAATGTTCCAGCCAAGATGCCATTTATCAGACGCGTCAAGGATTATCTATTTTGTTCCTTGGCGTTCCCCCTAGCTATGTTTGTTGGCATATCATTTTGGGGATTGATGGCAGTTGATAGAGAATTAGTGTTCCCCAAAGTATTAGATGAATTTTTCCCAACGTGGTTAAATCATGTTATGCATACAAATATAATGGTATTTATTGCACTGGAAATGTTCCTAACGTGCCGTCAATATCCATCAAGAAAAGCCGGATTGTATGGATTGACAATATTTATGGTAGCTTATCTGTTCTGGATTCATGTAATTTATTATTATTCTGGATTCTGGGTTTATCCTGTTCTTGAGGTTTTGAACTGGCCATTGAGAATAGTATTCTATCTAGGTTTATTGGTTTTAATATTTTCCCTTTATTATGTTGGAGAGTTTGCAAATGGAAAAGTTTGGGGTAAACAAATAAGTCAAACAAAGAGATCTGGAAAGAAGAAGTCAAATTAATTACCAAATATTATGTGATATAAAGGATTATTCAACATATAACGAGACTGTGGTTATTATTCAAATAATATACCTCCTTGTTGTTTTTTATAGAAAAATTATAGAACGCTAGGATGCATTTTCACAATTTATCAAACAATTTTATCATAAAAAGAAAAATAAAGTACTTATGATCTATAGGAAAAAAAAATATATGTATAGTATGTGCATGTAGTATAAAAATATAATCAAATTGTCATTTATATATTGTTACCGACAAAGAAATTTTCATTTAATTTCAAATTGATAATAATTGAGTGACTTTGGAATCATTCAACTTGAAATTGTAATACGAGTATCTAACAGAATACAGAAAAAAAACAATATTTCAAATTTTGTAATTAAATATTTTATCAATCTTGTTTTACTTAATAATTTTTTTAATGAGATGTATTGATAATAATATGCTGACTTAATTAACAATAATATTGTTGTAACATCCTAAAGGAATATTAATTTGATTTCTGTTACTTATAATTTAATTAAAACTGTTAATTATTTTTAAAAAAAATTTTTGAAGATTATATAAATAACTTATTTATTATATGTAAGTGTTACAATATTTTTGTTCTACTTTTTTGGATTGTATAATAATTTCTAAATTTGTCTTGGTTGATATTTTTTATAAAAGTAATAAATTCGATTTATATTAAATAAATGAGGTAGGTACTAATTTATTGTATATTTCTTTTTTTATTAAAATAGATGGATAACTATTAGTTCAGATTCATTATGTAATTTACATTATAAGATTATATAATTATTGTACATATAATGATTAACAACAAAAAAATAGCCAATCCAGAAATTTTGAAATATTTTTAATTTTATTGTTTTTTCTTTGATAAAATATTCTATTCACTACATTATTTATTACTTACATTCCTGTTTTTATTTAAAAGTATGTAATTATTTATTAAATTAATTGATTGGTTGTAATACTTTAACTTTTATATCGATTCTGTTTTATTAAAAATTGAGTAAGTTTTACTCAAATAACCTAAATTATAGCATATTGTTGGATACAATAAAATGTTGATGTTCTAAGTTTTGTATTGCCATTGGTAAATATTATTACCAAGTGCCCTTCATATATATAATATAAGAGTATGTGCATGTGAAATAAATGTGTAGAGTGAATAAATATATTTAATATTAAATTATTTTATGTATTTAAAAAATATATCTACCCGAATCATTCATGTAACTAATAGTTTACAATAATGCACAAGTAGCAAGTTTGTCTCTGTTGTATTAATTATATTTTAGTTTCATAATTTTAAATTAAGGTAATTATTATTTTTTTCTATTTTCCTATTTCATTAGTGTAAAATGTAAGCATATTTTAAAATATTTCCGGTGGAGACACCTTTTAAAATTGTGTTCTCAGTCTGGATCTGTGTGATCCCTATGTCAGTGAGAGATAAAAACATATCAGTGTGTTTTTGTTAATCTACTTAAATGACTTTTAGGAAAAGAAATATTCATGACACGTAAAGCTCCTTTTTTAAATTGATAAATAATGATCTTTTCCACTGCACTTAATTGTACATGATGTTGATAGCTATCAAAACTTTTAGCCATTTCGTTAATGGAAACTACAAATTATGTGAAAAATTAACCAAATTAATTAAAATCATGGTATATATTTTGTATATGCATAAAAAGATTCAATATTTTGATGGAAGTATAGGAGAAAGTTAATTAAGTATATTTTACAAGTAACATTTTATATTAAGAATATCAGTTTACACAGCATTGTAAAATCCTTGGTATTCCAAATTATTCAGATATTACTCACTGCACCACACACTGATATTTTATTTTTGTTTCTTTATTTCCGTGTGTTTCGTGATATTACTTATTATATTGTTTATTTCTACAAACTTAATAATTTAAAAACTAGGCATCAGTTATGTTTTTGTGATGTATATGTATTTAATTGTACTACTTACTTGATTTTAACTATTGTCATACCTTCATGATTTTAACTTTATGTAGGTAGATATAAAAAGTACATGCAATAATAATGTGACTTAAAACATTTTTGTAAAACTATTGATTTGTATCTTTTGTTTAAATTTGAAAATAAATGAGAGTTAAAAAGCACAATTTATTTTTTATTAGAAATCATAAGCATGATTTACTGTCAACTGTTAATATTTTAATTTATAATCAGTACATAATAGTCATATTCATTGACTGGTAAATTTTGTATATAACTAGGTATTCAGTGTTGTATACTAGTACATAGTATCAAGTACATATATAGTCGGACTTCATGGCTCAGTTGGTTAGATATCTGACTGTAAAACTGTCTGACTGCCAAAGGTCCCAGGTTCGATTCCCGGTGGAGACAGTTTTAATTGTCTTCAGTCTGGATCTGTGAGATGATAAATATCATAAGTCTAGAAAATGTGGCAAGTTGTTATTGGGTGCGTGTTAAATTAATATTTGAAATAAGATATAGTACATTTAATTTAATAAGATATAGTAGGAGAAGCAATCAGAAATAAGATTTAGTACATTTAATTAATATCCTTGTAAGCTCCGTCATATTTATAGGGTAAATTTTAGATTATTGATTAGATTAATTCAACTGTTAAATTAACTAAACAGCTGTTCTGAAATAAAAGGAAAAGAATATGAAACCAGGCGTGGAGGTGCATTATATAGATTAAGACTTTCGAAGATCAGTCAAAAGAAACATCACATAGTCCAAAGTTTCCTCAGGTAATATTCAATATTGTCTTGGTTGCCAACCAACTTTTAGAAACCAGGTTTAAGTGAGCTGTTGATATCAACATTTTATTTATTTTGAAACATAAAAATGAAACAAGAGTGTATAATTCTTTATAAAACAATTTTATTACATTTCTTGTAATTAAAACACATCAGTTTATTTTGCTCAAAACATTAATGTTGGTTCAAAATAAGCTTTTGCCAGCTTAAAATATGTATCCATTCTAAAAATTTATTATTGTAGTATATTTATCAGTTAATTTAAGTCCAATTTATTCATACTTTTATATATAAAAGAGATACATAATATTATGTAAGAAACATCATGAATGAAAATATTTTATCTGTTGATTGGAATAATAAAATATACCATCATTCCAGTATAAATATTATGCATTCTTCTACTACCATTTGCATGACAACTGTCACAGATTCAAATCAAATTGTGACTGGTCACCTTCTCAAATCATGTTATTTAAACTATCAAAAAGTAAAATAATATTACAGATTATAAAATGCTTACTATGAAAAAGTTATAAGATGTGACTAAATCTTAAGAAACAGAAAGGTGGATAAAAAATAGATTAAATGAAATTAATAAGATAAGCTGTTCTTTTGTCAGCTGCATAGAGATAAATATAATAAAAATGGAATGTTTTTGTCGATATGTTATAACAGAAGTATAAAACAAAAAACTAACTATGTCTATACTTGTGTACTTAATCAATGTCTTTTTCACCGTTTAAAGCATACATCACATTGATTATAGCTATTAAATATTTTTGGCATTAAGGTTGGCATATTCAATTTATGTGTCATCCTAATAATATTAAATAAACAAGTATAACTGGACATTACTGTGAAAGTAATTATTACTCAGTACTAGAGAAATTTATTCAATTACTACATCCCAATATTTATGTTTTCATCAAGTTAATGGAAAAATTTGCACAGTCAACAATCGCTTGCCTCTTGAGTGCATCTTTTTTTTTTCAAAATGCCTATTTGTGTTATCAGAAATTGTATCAATCCTTCGCATATGTGATACCATAACTTTTCACTGCTAAGTATAAATTATAAAATTAATTTATAATTTGTCGATTGATGATTCTTGGTGACCTCATAAAAACAGAGATTAAAAACATATTAGTTTTAGTTTCCCAATTCAATATCAAGTATCATTTCTAGTACTAATTGAACTAAAAGAAATAAATATACATAATGAAGCACTTAGTGTTGACAAGCTCATGACTGAATGTCATAGGACAACTAGATTTCTTCATCCTTATCGCCGCATCACACTAAATTCAAAATTGAAACACGACTAGTACATAGTAGATTATATCTCAATGGATGAGCAACACATGTATACAAATTAAAATCTAAAAGAAATAAAAAAGTCTCGTACAGTGGCAAGTATTCTTATGAAATATATACTCCAAGTCACCTTTTAAAAAACAAATTATTAAGTTTAAAATCACAAAGTGTTGCAATATAATACAATTTCTATGAAATACATGTGTAAATTTGTGGGTCGAGGAGTATTGTCTAACAAACTACTTTGTTTTAGACAGTCCCAATGTCTTAATAGGAATGTAATATAGTTACACAACCTGCCAAGTTAACTTAGTTACAATACACGCAGTTTACATCAAACTTATCACAGCAACATACATGTGTGATGTTAAATCAAATAAAAATGCATATTTTTTGTAGCGAGATTATAATAAATTGTATCGAGATCGATTTAATAAATAACCAATAGAAAATGAAAAAGAGAAAATTAAGCATAGTGAAAATAAGTTATCATTATTTTTAAAACATTGATTTCAAGATAATTGTGGATTCATAAGAATAAATCAGTATGTAGTGAGTAATATAATATTATTGAATTGTAAATTTACTTTAATATGTTTTTTGTATTTATAAAATACATATTATGATTTAATTGATATAATCATAATTTCCTCACTCCTAAGTATATTTTAACATTTTCTATATCAAAAATTAAAAGCACTATATAGTAATAATTAGTTTGAAAAAACTTTTGAGAATTTAAGTACACGTTCTTTTATTTCCACAACCAAAAAATGTATGTATGTTTAAGACATAAAGGAACACACTGATCAAAAGATTTTCAATATGTCAATAATATCCATTATAATTATGTCATCGCAGAATATACACATCCATTTATGTGAAGTCCATAAATTTTATATATTTAAAATTATAGTTCTTATCGCACCATTATAAGTATATATATTTCAAAATAATACATAGTTTAGGTTATAGTATGCACAAGAACTGCCATACTTTTCAAACATGAGTCAGAAAATATTTGAAACTTTGTGGTTTATTTAATTAACAGCTGGGTGGCAAGTCTAGTCCAACCGGTGAAATCAAAACCCTCACGATTACCCATATCATGGATATAATTATTATATGGAAATCTATAATATCTTTAGATGTCATACAACTCCATATGATAATTATATCCATGATATGGGTAATCACTAGGGTTTTGATTTCGCCGGTCGGACCAGACTTGCCCCCCTGGTTTCATAAAAAGCAGCAAAAGGACGCTTTAGTTAAAGGTTCATTAAAAATTTAAAGTCCCTTAAAGTTGTTGCGTTTCATAAACAATAATGCCGCGTACTTTAGTAAATGGCAGAAATGTCACCTGAAAGTTGGCAATATTGTTATCAATATCTATGAAAACATAGCTAATGGCATAGGTAAATCTTTCTGTCTACTACCATATAATATATAATTTCTGTCATTGAATTGATCTTTTATGTAAAGGACATGTTTATGGAATCGAAAAATTTTCCTTTTACATGAGGTCGATTCTTTTCGTGTCACAGTATACCCGTACGCATCTTCTAATTAGCTCGAAGATGAAAATATCATTTTGTTTAATGATTTATAAAAATTGTTTAAATAACAATAAAACCATTGAATATTGGTAAGTAATATGCACATGATCATTAACATGCAATTGACAATATTGACATCAACAAGAACTGACATGAACATTAAGTCATATTTGCAGCACACTCTGGTGGCAAAAAATGAAATGCTCTAAATGAAGACTTTATTGACTAAAGTACGAAGACACTGGACTTTAGATTAAAGTTAACTTTAAGTGACATTTCGTTGTTATGAAACACATTTTTTTAAATTGGAAATTAAGACCCGAATGCACAGTCTTAGGTACTCTAAATACTAACTCCTAACCTCACTGGAGTATTTAGTATTCTTAAGTTAGCAATTGCGTTGCAGAGACATCACTAACTAAATACTACGCCAAACTTAAGGTCGATGGAGTAGCATTGCACATTATTGTATATGATGAAAAGAGATAGATAGTTTTCTATAGGTTTAGACTGATGTTTAAATTCACCTTTATCTATCTCCCTAGTATATTTTGTTGGTTCCTACTTCATACAAACATGTACATATAAGTACATATCTATGTATTGTAGTAGCAGACATGCGCGTATTCTCCAACTCTTTTATCTATGTTGTTTTACAAGTACACTAGGTATATAAATACGAGCATTTGTTTATTTTCGTGATTTACATTGCCTATTCATGAACTGAATATATTCTTATATGTCTTTAAATACTTACTTACATAATAGTATACCTACATATCAATTAAGATTTATACATTATACCTGTGTCCTTGATTCTTTTGGTATATATAAAAAGCTAAGTTAACTGTCTAACCTTGACGAAAGTAAGATGGGTCTAACACAGTTAGGCGAGAATCCGTTTTTTTATTTCAAAATAAATTAATCAACAGCGTGTTTAAAATGAAAAAAATATTTTCAGTATGTAATTTTGAAATAATTATAATGAAAAATTTTGAGTAACAAATTATTTGAATATTTATAATCTTGGTTTGAATACAATGTTACAAACAAAACAGAAAAAATCTTAAAGTTGAATTCCCCAATTTAAATACAAAACAAAATCAAATTTTGTAATATTGATGGTGATGGGTCGATGGTAGAGCGGTTAGCGTATTGGGTAAGTAATCCAGTGGTCGCGAGTTCGTATCCTGCCTCGACCGATTTCGTTCACCTATAGCACAAGTATTTATGCTTATTTTTGGGAACGTAGGAACATGTATATTATATACTTTTTTAACAAGGACATTTTCATTTTATATTTAAAAAAAAATATTAACATGCACATTCACTCATTCGTGGAATCACGACGTGTACCAAAATGTACGGTAACCAACAACAGGTGTACGGGTGTGCATTTCGTTATATAAGTAAGCACGTTTGAGCTTGGATTCGAGTATGACACAAAAAATCCTCAACTCTGTAAAGCGATTTACTATAATTCCATCTAAAGTGTAGGTAGTTAAAAATTTTCAAAAATATTTATAAACACTCTCACTTAACTGTAGTAATAGTGAGCTCTCATATATAATGTTGTCAAATTTCGGCTTCGGCCAAATAAAAATCGAGTTTTATGCCGAATCCGAAGTTTTCCATCAGCCATTAATAACAGTTAAAAATGGCTTAATTTCATCGATTAAGCAGTTAAAACTGGTTGTGTTATAACGTCTTAATTCATATTTATTTATTTATCTATTTTATTTCAGGAACAGCTTTGTAAATTGTTTGGTTACATAATATGATGCTATTAAAATTAGTACAAATCAATAATAATGTTTTCTTCTAATTAAAAAAGAAAGAAATAAAAATATTTAGACAATAATTCTGAGCAGTAGGTAAAAGAATAACAATAATTAAAGAAAAAAAAACGATTAATTAAAAAAATACAATACATAATGAGAATAAAATGAGGAAAAGGAGGGATTATTGGTGTGAAGGAAGGAGTTACATAGGCAACTGAGTTGAAAAATATCTTCATTTGTTTACGGCAAGTTTCTATGGAGTCATGGAAAAAATCTGTGTGCTTAAATTTTAGATTATTGTCACGTTGAATTCTGTAAATAATCAAGTGATATCTGTAATTATTAGTATGGCAAATAAGTAGATGAAATATAATCCAACTTTCTATTTGTTCAAGAGAACTTTGTTCTCTTAACATATCGACAATGTTTCAAGCCGGGATACGCGAAATTTGTATGCACTGTCTACTTTCACGGCTTATCCAACTTTGAAGTCAAAAAACACCAACTTAGAGGCTTCGCAGCATATATGTTCTATTTACGGATTTACTCAGAATTCGGAGTAGACAATTTCGTGTGTCTGTGTGTCTGCCTGTGTGTGTCCCCCTTATAACTTTTGTTCCGCTCAATTTACAGAGCCCAAAATTTCAGAATATATAAATAGTTGTAGGCCTACAAAACTTTTATACTCAGAATTTTGAATTTTGTTTCAGTCAGGGGTATTCCACTTTTGAATTTTTTCTTAATTTTTCCATATATCTCAGAAGCCATAAAAGCTAGAACGTTGAAAATTGGTATAATGATAGACAAATACCAAATCCCAAATTAACATTTTTTATTAAGAAAAATATTTTTTTATGATAAATTTGTGTTTATTGACAAAGCCGAAATACCCCAACTAGAAAATTTAATTTTCTATAAAAAATATGAACATTGTAGTATTACATCTCAATTTTTTATAACAATTTTTATCCATCAAGTCCTACTCCTAGCGTCCTCGAGTGGTCACCAGACCCCGCGACCCCTGGGCAATGTGACTACTGACACATCAACATCAGTGTCATAGCAGATAGTGAGAGGGCGAAGGGCGAACCTCCGGCGCCTTAAAACCGGAACACCCCAGCTAAGGGAAGGAAAAACCCCTACAGAAAAAACCCTGGTCCTCCTGGTAGGGGGTTGAGCGTGGGGCCAACACCTCCACCTTGGAAAAAAACAAAAACCGTTATGAAACCACAAGAAGAAAGAGCCGGACTGATCCCCACACGACCTGGCAAACGAAACAAGGACAACGTTTTTGATGTATTGAATATAGGCACTTGGAATATCCTCTCCCTCTATAGAGCCGGCGCACTCAAGATACTTCTAGAACAGCTAGATAAATACAAATCTGACATCACTGCCCTAAAGGAAGTCCGTTGGCTCGGAACGGGTATTCTCCAGAAGAGAAACCACGACATTTATTACAGCTGCCATGAGAGGCTACACGAACAAGGAACGGCCTTTATTGTTAATAGGAAGGCCAAACATTTAATCCTAGACTTTAAAGGAATAAGCCCCAGAATGTGCTACATCCGGGTCAAAGGTAAATTCTCCAACATAAGTATCATTAATGCCTACGCACCAACAGAAGTCGCAGCAGAGCGGGAAAAGGATGAATTTTATGATCTTCTTGTCAGAACAATTGGCAACTGCCCTAGACATGACGTTAAAATGGTGCTGGGAGACTTCAACGCTCAGATTGGTAAAGAGATTTATTATCAACCCACAATAGGCCTCCAGAGCCTGCACGATATTACAAATGATAACGGTAAAAGACTTATTGATTTTGGAGTATCCCATAATATGATAATAGGCACAACACTATTTCCACATAAAAACATCCACAAGGGGACATGGAAGGTACCGGGCCGGGACATGGCTAACCAGATCGATCACATCCTTATAGATGCTAGACATAGGTCAAATCTCATGAATGCTAGAACGTACAGAGGAGCCAATGCAGACTCAGATCATTTTCTGGTGATGTGTAAACTTAGAGCACGTATCTCAAATATAAAAAAGTCTCCTGGAACACGGTGTGAGAAGTTTCTAACGGAAGAACTAAAGAACCGTGACAAAAGACACGCATATCGACAAAAAATCAATGAACTCATCCCAATTCAGGAGCCATCGTCTTTGGAAGAGAAATGGACTGCTTGCAAAAACACTCTGAAAGCTGCAGCAACAGAAGTCATTGGCAAATCCAGGTCTGGAAGGAGGCAGGACTGGTTTGATGAGGAATGCCAAGATGCAACAAACCTTAAGAACAGTGCTTACCATAAAATGCTTCAAAGCAATGGCACTAGAGCATCCCGAGAACAATACAGACAAAAGCGCAGAGAGGAAAAGAAACTGCATAGACGCAAAAAGAGGGAATACTTTAAAAACATCCTACAAGAAGCAGAAGATTCGAGAAACAATAATAACACTAGACAATTTTACAAGCACATCAATAATACAAGAAAGGAGTTTAAGCCCAGGATCTGTTTGTGCAAAAGCTCTGATGGCACAATTCTTAGTGAAAAACAACTAATATTGAATAGATGGGTTGAACATTTTAGTAATCTTCTGAATAATAATGTAGATGAACCCACTCACTATCCCTCCCTATCAGAGACAAATACAGTAGAGGACAACACACCACCTGTTACATATGCAGAAGTAGAACAGGCAATTGGAAGGTTAAAGAACCATAAAGCACCAGGGTCTGATACCATACCATCAGAACTATTTAAATATGCTGGGGAAAACCTAATTAAAATGATGCATGCGATACTTCTGCAAATATGGTCTGATGAACAAATGCCTGAGGAATGGTCCGAAGGCATCATATGTCCACTGCATAAAAAAGGAGATCAACTGCTCTGCTCGAATTACAGAGGGATAACACTTCTAAATACTGCTTATAAGGTGCTGTCCAACATTCTATTTAATAGACTTTTACCATATACAGAAGACTTAATTGGTAGTTACCAATGTGGATTCCGCCCACAGAAGTCTTGTATTGACCAGATTTTCACACTGCGCCAAATACTGAAAAAAATGCAGGAATATAATATAGAAACCCATCACCTGTTTATAGACTTTAGGGCCGCTTATGACAGCATCAATAGGCGAAAATTATACAGCGCTATGAGAGAGCTCTCAATTCCCGAAAAGCTCATCACCCTGGTTGAATTGACAATGTCCCATGTCCGGTGTAGAGTAAAAATACAAAACGACCTGTCAAACCAATTTGAAACAATTAACGGCCTCCGACAAGGTGACGCCCTAGCTTGCTTGCTCTTCAACATAGCCTTGGAGAAAGTTGTGCGTGATTCCGGTGTCAATACTACTGGAACCATATTTCACAAATCCGTACAACTTTTAGCATATGCGGATGACATTGATATCGTATCCAGAAATAAGCCTGCTCTTGGGAAGGCCTTTACAGCCCTCAATACCGCTGCTAGGAGTATGGGTCTGACAGTCAACGAACAAAAAACTAAATACCTGTTGTCACGTCCTACTGTCCGTCATAATTCTCCTCCACCACCACTTGCAGTAGACAGCTACAGCTTCGAATCAGTAGAACAGTTCACGTACCTCGGTTCACTAATTACCAGTAAGAATAATATCAGTGAAGAAGTGAACAGAAGAATTGTTGCTGCTAACAGATGCTACTTTGGCCTACAGAGACACATGAAGTCCAGGTTGTTGTCGAGAAAGACAAAGCTTACACTATATAAAACTATTGTCAGACCAGTGCTGACATATGCCTCCGAGACCTGGACTCTAACTAAAAAAGACGAGGACCAACTTAGCATTTTTGAAAGAAAGATCCTGCGGCGAATTTACGGGGCTGTCTGTGAGGGTGGTGTGTGGAGAATAAGATACAATCATGAGCTATACCAGCTTTATGATGATATAGACGTTGGAGTATTTATAAGGATTGGGAGACTCAGGTGGCTTGGACATGTGGAGAGGATGAGTGAGCAGCTGCCCGCCAGAAGAGTCCTTCACCATAGACCAGAGGGTGTGAGGCGTAGGGGGAGACCCAAGTTGAGATGGATGGACTGCGTCCAGGGGGACCTGGACTCTTTGGGCGTGGTCAATTGGAGACAAGGAGCCGCTGACAGATTGGAATGGCGAAGACTTCTTTTGGAAGCCAGGTCCCACCTTGGGATGTGGAGCTGATGATGATGATTTGATTTGACAAAATACCAATCATCATCCACTGAAAATATCTCGTATTTTAGTATTAAACCACTCGTAAGGTTCCTCGCTATCAACCTTACTTTTTGACAATTCGCAAATGTTAGTTTACGCCGACGCGCATGCGCTAAGTATTTAGACATGTCTCTGCAATGCGATTCTCATACAAAAACTTCGTGGCATCCTCCAGTTAGGAAGCCACGTGATTTCCTAACTTAAGTGAGCGACTGTGCAATGAAAACATGGTTAGTATTTAGAATTTAGTATTTAGGTAGGACTCTGAATTCAGACCTAAGTCTCCTTTTATTTTTATGAAACTTGCTGTAAATGTTATTTAGGAAAACAAGAAAACAAAATTATTAGAAATTACACTAAAATTATTCAAATAAAGCCTCAAATTATTCAAGTAAAGCCTCAAATTATTCAAATAAGTGTAATAAAACTATCAAATAACAAAAATATCATAAAAATATCGTTATAACAAAAATATAAGCATATTTTTGTTATAACGATTAAAGTGAATGTACTATGATATTTAAGAATAATATGCTTTTACAAACATGATTGATACATAATTCTATACATACGTGAATACAACTCTTCAAATTGTCCAAAATTTTTTTTTGACAATAATTCTAATACACTATTCTGCGTTTCACTTAAAATTGCAATTTCATGCTAATGTTGGTATGATTGTGAGTCAGTCAGTCAAATAAACTTGATAATGTTGCCATAATAATAAGAAGGATACAATCTGAGTTTAATATGATAGAATAAAACATGTCTTAAAAACAAGCTTGTTTTTTTAACTGTTTGAGCAGATTTGTCTGCTTGTTGTGTCAGTCAACACATATCATATGCCTAAATGCCCACCCAGAAGGCCACATATCAGAGTATCCCCAATTTATGTTATGGCTACTAAAATCACCCATTACCAGTCTTGCAGATTTATCAGAAATAACTTTTACAAATATTACAAAAGAAGAAAAAATCCCTAATTGTAGGGAATATCTTGTTTTTAACATAATATAACAACACCAAATGCAATCATACCAACTAAACCACGAAGTGCACATTAAAATGAAACACACTCTACACAATCATAATAGTTAACACACTAACATGTAAACGTGTATATTATATACACACTTATACATTTTCTAGTAAAGTTATAAAAATATTTTTTTAAATACATACATTTTTATATTAATATGTATTGTTCAAAGTGTGAACCAGGAAAAAATTATGTCACTGGATTTCAAAATAATATTAACTGACAAGATTCAAAATATTGCAAATTTTATATACCTTAAAAAAATCACACGTGCTTTAGGTATATTAGGAATAAAAAAACATAATTAATGTTGATTGAAATAAGAAACGATATTAAAATATCATACAAATAATATATATAAGTTCATATTCAACCCACATTGTGTCATCTTAAAATTACTTGACTAGGAATATTTGGCTTGCATGCTAAAAACTCACAAAAAAGCAAGTCATAAATCTTTCATTACAAATAAAATCTATAAAAAATGTGTAAATATAATTCACGATAATTATAAAAAAATTAGAACCCTACCATGAAAAGAATAATAAAAGATTTTATTTTACAAATATCTTGTTATAAAAAATGCTCTAAATATATTTCACACAGCTTAAGGTGTTCTTATCCATCATTATTTTGTGGTTTGTTCCATTTTATAATATTACAGTTATAATGCCATTTTCTCTAAGCACTTCTTGTTCTTTTTATAAACAGATCTTAAATTGTTTATACTTGAACTTGAAGGTTAAAGTTTATTTGATTAAAATATAATAACAAACTATAAGCACTCTTAGATAAAATTATTAGTCACAGGTCACAGGCATCATTACATTTAATTTTTCTGTTGAGTGTTCAGATCATCTACCCCCTACCTCATTATATTCAGTCAAGATTGGTGTACAAATCCCTCTTTTCCAGATTGTTTTCTTTTTTACAAGTATAAAATTAACATATCTGATATACCCAAGTGATTTTTGGTATAATTAAAATCGGTATGACTCCAAATATTTATTAGTGCTTTCCAAATAATAAAAAAAATACCCAAATCGATTGAATGGTTTTGTATTGATGTCAAATTTACTTATTTATTTCAGAGACTATAAAGTTTAAATAGTATTTGATCTTCCTGAAAAATTTGTTTACATTTACAATAATTAAAATCGACGTAATTGTAATACTTACTAATTCTTATAAAATAAATGTTTAAAATAGCATTTTCATTTTGATGATATAAAATCAAACAAACCACATCAATTGTGTATCTATTTTATATCAGCAAATAAATAAAGAAATTTGTGTGATACTTTATAATACTTTTAAGAAATACAAAAAAGGCTTACAAACACTTCAATATATATGTAAATATATATAGCATTTGAAATTAATATGCGTCATAATTGAATGTAAATTATGATTTAAGTACAAGCTAATAAATATAAATAAAACCATTTCAACAATATACTAAATTAATAACAGTTATAAAATGAAAAGTTTTCAGAAAGAAATTAAAGATTAATAAAAACAATTAAATACTGTTCCCAAGAAGTTAAAACATTATAAAATCTTAAGTACATAAAGCAATTGAAAAGTTATAAGCTAAAATTAAAGAAATTATCTTTACATGAACTTCTACATAGATAGTAATAGTCTGATTTTGTAAACAAACATAGCAGAAAAAGATACATATGAATCAATAAGGCCAACTTACAAATACAAATCCACATAAAAAGGTACATGTTTCGTTAATTTTTCTTTACTCAGTTATTAAATTTAGGCATCTCGTCATATGTAGTTTTCAACCTACTGAGCAATCATTGTTAAATTCAATTTTGAGGATTACAACATGATAATCCTTCATTTGGAATGAACAATAATAGGCAATACTTCAATGTATTTAAGAGGTTTTCTATGTTTTGACACGTCTTCCAGTTTTCAAAACTCCATTGCGAGTACCATTCTTTGCAGAGTGGCCATTCCGAAGTATATCTCCGTTGCCAAATCGACTAGCCAAAGATGTTCCTTTGTTACGAGACTCAAAAAGTACGTCCGAATCTGTGTCTGAATCAGACACTGATGTTTTACTAGGTGCAACTGAAAAATAAATTATTCTAAAGTTTTTGTGTTAACACAGAGGAAATCCATTTTAAATTAATGAACAAATATAAAATGGACTAAAGCACTCAAGAGATTTGGGCTATGTATTAGCAGGACAAAGACTGATTTTATGGAATGCAGTTACAGTGGAATGTCAGGCGCAGGGTGCTTCCCAGATGGCACTGCCGTACCCAAGGTGATGAACTTCAAGTACTTAGGGTCGGTTCTCTCAGCGGATGTCAGTGTGGATGCTGACGTCGTGGCATAGAGTAAATGGAAAACACTCAAGGGCGTTCTGTGCTATCCATGTATGCCAATCAAAACTATGGTCAAAGTTTATAAAACGGAGTGCTGGACAGTAAAAGGCACACATGAACAAAAACTACATACATACATACATACATACATACCATCACGCCATGTCCCTCACGGGGTAGGCAGAGAGAACCGAACGGCACATTTTTCTATCTTGACACACATTCATCGCCTCATCAACATTCATACATCGTCTTATACATGTTCGTCTGTTGTTCATGCTTCTTACATTTCCATCTTTCAAAATATCGTTTACATGGTCGTGCCATCCTTTTCTTGGGCGCCCGCGACCTTTTATTCCGTTCCTGTCAGCTTTGTATATTTTCTTCGTCAGGCGTTCTTCGTTCATTCTCCCCAAGTGGCCAAACCATCTCAATGTGTTAACTTTCATTCTGTTAATTACATCTTTCTTTATCTTACATTCTTTCCTTGTATCTTCATTCCGAACTCTATCATACATCGTTCTGTTACAAATTCTTCTAAGCGATCTCATTTCAACTGCATTTATTCTGCTTTCGTGCGACTTCTGCCATGTCCAGGTCTCACTTGCATACGTCAGGGTTGGCACTACGATTGCGTTATGAATGGCAACTTTAGCGTCTCTTGATATGTTGCGATCATTCATAACTGGTCTAAGTGCTCCATTCACTCTGTTTCCTGCCATAACTCTTCTTTCAATATCCTGATCAGGCCGTCCATTCCGTTGGAACATACTACCCAGATAGACATACTCGTCGACTTGTTCAAGCCATTCATTCTCTACCTTTATTTGACACACTGTTCTGCTTTCACTCTTTTCAAAGACCATTACCTTTGATTTGCTGGCATTCATTTTAAGTCCGTTTTCTATGCATCCTTCATATACCATACTTACAAGATACTGTAACTCTTCCATACTTTCTGCTAACAATACTTTGTCGTCTGCATACATCAGATCACGTACTGTTACAGTACTCAGTTTCAGACCCTTACTTTCATTCTTAAGGGCTCTTATGCAGAAATCAATGTAGAGATTAAAGAGCCAAGGGGACAACACGCACCCCTGTCTAACGCCATTATTTATAGAGAACCAAGTTGTTGTTGTGTCGTTAACACGAACACATGCTTTGCTGTTCTCATATAATGAAGCGATTGCACGTATCAGCTTACTCTTCACTCCGTACATCGATAGTATATTCCATAGTTTTTCTCTTACAACTTTATCATAGGCCTTTTCAAGGTCTATAAAGGCGCAGAAAAGTTTTTGGTTTTTACCCAAAACCTTTTCTGTGACCATACGTAAAGAAAAAATTTGGTCTATACATCCTCTGCCGCCAACAAAAGCCCCTTGAGCATCCCAAATCTTGCTCTCTGTAACCTTTCGTACTCTTTGATCCAGGATCCTTGCATACATCTTACCAACTGAGCTTAGCAAACTTATGGCTCTATAGTTTTTGCAGTCGAGCTTCGATCCTTTACCTTTATACAATGGTACCACGACTGCATTTCTCCAGTCTGAGGGAGTGTGTCCTTCTTCCCAACATTTGTTGAAAAGAGAGAGACACCACTCCAACGTCTGTTCGCCGCCATATTTTATAAGTTCAGCTGATACACTGTCATACCCGGCAGCTTTCCCCGCTTTCGCGTGTTTTACTGCTTCAAACACTTCTTCTTGTGTTATTTCATCCTTATCATCTTCACTTACTTGCCATGTTCTCTGACTCACGTCCCCTCTTACTCCGCTATCATACAGTTCCTCGAAATATTCTTTCCATCGCTCTTTCACGCCATCTTCGTCCATAATTATTTTTCCATCTTTATCATTTATTCCTTTCGAAGCTTTCACAGTTCCATTTTTTCTTTTCGCTACGCCTTTCCAGAACATTTTCATGTTTCCAGGAAAGTCACTGGCTATTTTCAGGCTTTCTTTCTCTTTTATACCATCTTTTTCCCTTTTTACTGTGTCTTTGACTACTTTCTTGCATACTTTATAATTCTCTTTTGCTCTTTCTTCATTATTCGATCCTTTCGCGGCTAATAATGCCATCCATGCTTTCTTCTTTTCACCCACAACTATCTTAACACTCTCATTCCACCAAGCATCGCCTTTCTTTCCACCTCTTTTAGCAATACCACAGATCTTCTTCGATGTCTTACACACGGTCTCTTTTAGCGTCGTCCATGCTTCCTCAATATTTCTTCTACTGTGTATTGCTTTAAAGAGTTCGTTTCCGGTCTCTTTTGCATACTGATTTCTTACACTCTCATCTTGCAGCCTTTCTACCTTGGTTCGCATCGGTGGATCACTTTGGTGTGTTTTAGAGCGCCACCCGGTGAACAAATCAATTCTTGATATTAACAAGTAGTGGTCTGTCTCCAGTTCCGCGCCCCTATACACTCTAGTATCCACTGTCGCTTTCCTTAGTGCGGCGTCAACACATACAGTCAATTATCGACCTTTCATTCCCTCTTTCCCATGTATACTGGTGAATTCTTTTGTGGCTGAATACTGAGTTCGCCACAAACAGATTCCCTTCCGTGCATACTTCCAATAGTCTTTTACCATTGTCATTCACTCTAATATCGCCGTGAGGTCCAAGGACTGACTCAAAATCTTTCCTACGGACACCCACCCATCCATTTAGGTCTCCAGTCAGAATCACTCTTTCATTATCCTTTTTTTCGTTCATTATCTCGGTCACACTGTTCCAGAAATCATAATTTTCACGCTCACTATCGGAGTTTCCGGGCGCATATCCTATTATTAGGAATACACATGTAATTCCGATCTTCAGCCTTATCCACATGAGTCTAGAGTTTTTTAGCTTGTACTCTTTCATACATTTCCCCATTCGTTTCGCTAGAATCACACCAACTCCTTTGCATGCAAATTCGTCACTTTTCACTCCCGACCATAGTTCTATCATACCATCATTCCTAACGTTCATCCCTCTACCTTTCTTTTTTGTCTCACTTACACAGAATACATCTATTTCTTTACCTTTTATTACGTCGCACAATTCATTCATCTTTCTATCCATTCCTCCTCTTATATTCCAGACTCCCAATCTGCACTCGGCTCTCCTCTTTTCGCCTACCCCCTGGACCGTAACATGACGAGTGGCGGGCTTCATCGATGTTCTCCCGGCAGAGCCCAGGGGGTTTTTCTTGATTCAGCTATCCATTCATCAAACTTTCATATACGTCATCTGATATAACACACACATTTTTTCCTTAGATTATTTTAACACTTATTTATATATAATTACACTATTTAAGTCCCAACTTTTGTCTATTCTAACTTTTGTCTATTCAAAAACTACATAATGAAACGAAAATGTTGAGATGGGGAGGAAGGGTGGCAAAGCTTGATAAAATTCGAAATGAGCTAATATGAGGAAGCTTTGGAGTAGCCCCCATACCAGAAAACTCACAGAGAGCCGACTCACATGGTATGGACATGTAATGAGAAGGCAAAATGAACATGTGGTGCAAACTGATCTAGGACTCCCAGAAAACAGGAAAGGAAAAGGGTGTCCACTAACCACGTGGTGGGGTAGTATGAGTAAGCTCATGGATAAAGCCCAAATACCAGCCCCGACAATACAGGACAGATCATTTTGGCGCCGAAGGATTAGGAAAGGTGACCCTACCTAAAGTAGGACAAGGCTAATAAAAAGAAAAATAGAAGAATTTCATTAGATTAAAAGAAAAAATCTAAAATAATATTTTACTCGTTGACTTTATATTCTCTTTAACCAAATGCTTAGTGCTGACTATTTTGTCACTGTACTTTTTTTTTTCTATAAATTATAAAATAGAAATATAATGAAAGATGAATTCAGACTGAATTCCATATTTGAGTATACTCGGGCAAACTTTACCTGTAGAAAAGTCCATACCTGAGTTATTTTGAGTTAAAATAATTATGATTTTTAGTGTTTGCGAGTGAAATAAAAGATTGTCTAGCAAGTGTAAACAAGAAAACATTCATCCTTCACACTCCTCACTTGAAATTCAATAACGTACTATGGTAGTTTGTATCAGTAATATGCATTTTTTTAGGATGCGATGACATTGATTTCTTTAATATGTGCTGCGTACTTATGAATATTTGTATTTTTATGGAATTCAACCTACAAGTATTTTTTTTTCTACAAATTTACTTATTTGCAGCCAGCTTTTACCACTGCGCGGTAAATGACTTAATTTAAAATTAAAATTGACACAAAAGTAGTAGGAGTAGACCTGACACAAAAGTAGTAGGAATTTAAATTTTTTTTAAACTGTACTATTTTACAGAATTTCATAGAATAAAATAAGTTGTTTTTTGCAGCAATTATATTATAATATGTCCAATTCTGATTCGTTTCAGAGTACGAAGACGTCTAAAATATCGGGCAACCGTGGATAAAAGGATTTTATCCGCGCGGTGTGACATAATGAGTCCCGTGTAAATGCAGTCAACTTTTTGACATTTCTCATATACTAAAATTCCGTATAAAATTTTTAGTCGAATCTGAATAGGGCCTATTATGTTTCTATAATAATAATAAGTTTGAAATTTGCCAATACATGTCGGAAAACCAACCATTTATATTTCTTTAAATATTTAAAATTTTATTATTATTCATATTGGGGGAAAAATTACTATTTTTCCCCTAATATGAATAATATTGTCTATCTATAAACAAAAAATCAATAAAATTGGCATTATAGGCCACTTGTAAACAATTACGTATTTGACAGCTAAATCGGTGAAACAATGCAAGGAACATTTGTTCAGTGTAAATTGTTCCCTCTCCCCATGTCGGATTTCATTATTTCGTGCCATTTGGGGTCTAGTTATAGTGAGAACTGAGACATCATAATGTTGGCATAATAATCACCGTAAGGGTGAATTGGCGTAAATCAATTTTGGCGACTCGGCGAGTAAAACAAAAAAACATTCTATAATTCTTATTATATTACATTTAAACATACTTTCTTTTGAAAATAATAAAAAAAACATGTCAATTCACGAGGATTGTGTTTTTATACTGTTTCAAATGTAATATTATATGAACGTAATATTAAAAGTATTTTGCTCTTCTGTAAAATTGACGATTTTGACATAGGAGGGTTTCAAACGAATGCAAGGACAGGCAAACTGACATGAATATAGCCACGCACAAACATGTGTAAATCCAGAACGACAATCTTACAAGATCTACTTTATTTATATGCAGATACTCAATATAAAAATTTTGAGAATGAGATCATATCTAATGTGTTCAAATATTGCAAAGTAGTTTTTATGTTTTTTTATTTGACTACTTACACGTTGATTCAAAATATAATTATCATTTATTAAAAAATTTCACATATATTAGAGAATAGTCGATTAATAAATTGTTGAAATACTTACAGCGTTTTGTTTCTTCCTCATCGCCTCCTCCAAGAAGTGTGTATCGTGCAATTCTTCGATGAACTGAATTCTTACGAATACACAACTTTTGAATCAAGCAACACAATCCCCAGATTACTCCAACAACTGATAAAATTAATCCTAAAGCTCCAACCACTACATATAGAATTGACCAATCTGAAAACATAATACAATTAATAATACTAAATAGGTAAGTCAATGAATTTGTAACTAAACAATATATTTAATTATTATTGATCAAAAAGCTAATGAATATAAAATGAAGAAACTAAAATAAATAGAAAAAAATGTACTATGACGATTGAAACACACAATTCAATATAAAAATCAACAGAGAGTAACATCTAAAATTAATTAATTATATCTCACTAGAGAGGAACCAAAAATCTTATAAACACTTCCTTGTACCCTGCGCAAGTGGTGAGTTTATTGCCATATGGCAATTTCTTCCAACTAACCAGTGTTTCCAGCCCAGAGAAGCAATATTAGTGTGAGAAATGAATTTAAATAAATTTCTCCACTACTGGGATCGAACCCAGGACGCCCGAACAGAAACCAAACGGCTTACCAACTGTGCTAAGGCCTTAGGAGAAACTAGTAAATTCAGTATCTACAGTATATCTACGTATTATCAAGAAAAATAACTGATATACCATCTATTGAAAAATAGAGTAAAAGCATTAAAATCCTCAGATAGTAATAATAGTGCCAGAAATGTTATTTTTTTTTAGTTTGTTTACTATCTTGAACTTGAATTCAAACAATATTGATAAAAAGTTGTAAGCCCTGTAGGTGCCTGATCAACCAATTTCTTGTATGGACGAATACATTCCTGTTAAGTCTTTATTGAGATATAATAAGTTAAAAATTTCCTGAAATGAAGCATGAATCTATAATGATATAGCGTACCACAATTAGGTTCCAGATCATCAATGTAGGGAGTGAATATATTCTGCATCCAAAACGCTTCACAGTGGCATTGTCTTGTGGGTTCATTACATACTCCATGATTTGAACAGTTATTTTGACAAACAACAGTGTCAATATGAGCAACATTTAGTTCCAAAAGTCCCGCATCTCTTCGCAGTTTACTTTTTAATCGAGAAACAACTTCTGGGCCAGGTAAAAATTCCGCAGGATTTTTCTGAAAAACAAAACAATACATCAAAACACTGGATTAGAAGCAGTCAAGAAAAGGAAATATATCAACATTTTATTCACATGAAAAATCATTATAATATGTAATGGATGTAATGTGTATGTCTAGATCCATGTATATCTAGATCAGTGTTTATCAAAACAGTTAAAAAAGCCAAATATCAACAGCATCATGGAATCTTCATTAAGTATTTTTTTTGAACAACTATATAATTCAACCATATTAATTATTACTCTTGATAAGGTTTATCCACGAAAATGATTGTTCACATAAATATGTAGACCTGAATAAGAAGAATGAAAGACCCACACTTAAGGGGCCAAAGAACCGCATGTGTCTCACGAGCCGCATTTTGCCGACCCCTGGTCAAGACTAAAATGGACTTTAAAAATAAAAAAATATCATTGATAAATGAAGATGAAAGGATATTGTATGTAAAATGAAAGTGAATGCCTTGAGGTGGTTTGGACATATTGAAAGAATGAACGATGAACGACTGACCAAAAAACTATACATGGGTGCAAGAGATGGAGTGAATAGCAGAGGTCGCCCCAGAAAGGGATAGCATGACCATGTGAATGATATTTTGAAAGAAGGAAACATAAAAAGTTTGAACAATCGACGAGCATGTATGAGACGATGCATGGATGTAAAAGGAAGCCAGAAATGTGTGCAAAAATACAGAAGTATGGCGCTCGGTTCTCTCTGCTTACCCTGTAAGGGACATGGCGTGATGGTATGTATGTATGATAAATCATGAGTGAAATATTCCTTGCATAGTAAGATGTAAAAGTATATCATAAGAAAATGGTATCTGAAGATTGATTATACACACCTTGTCCATAACGTAGAATATAACTTGAGCTTTAGTTGTCAGCTGATCTGCACGTATATCAGTAATATTTATTTTGTAGCCCTCCCCCAACAGAAGTCCCATCTTTTGTTCCAGAGATGTAATCTGTCCATAGGTCAAAGCATTTGCTGCTGCATTGAGAGTTATCTGAACCAAATTATGTTTGTTTGGATTGGGTTTGACATTAATACTGACCGTATCAGTGTCTGATAAACCTTGGTCATCCCAGACAGTTAAACTGAAGACATATCTTCCAGCAACAACATCACTCAACTGAAATAAATGTACTGTTAAAAATACATGCTATGTTTATTTTGTCAATCGACAATTCTTGATAGAACTCCATTGCATGTAGATATATTACAAATATTAAAAAATATACTTGGTATTTGTTCTATTGACATTTATTTGATTATCGACGCGTTTCGTGCAAAGCACATCGTCAGAATAATCGTTATTGTGCAGTATAACTTAGCCTGAATCTGTTCACACTGTTCACAAAACATTTAACACATAATGTTGTATTAAGACAAGCTTTCTTAAATCCATACGCATATTGGAGAGAAATACTCCTTCAACAAATACTCCATGAATTCACGAATCATGTATGAATCAATAAAATTTGTTTTATAATTTTTTTGCCATTTAACATCATTTACTAAATAAAACACATGACAAAAAAATATTTTATTAGACAAGCTTTCTTCTTCTTCAACATTCTTATTTTAAAAGGAAAAAATGTATGTATGGTTAATACAAAATCAAGGCATTTCAGATGTGGCTGTAGAGAAGATATCTCATGGGTTAATAAGAGTCTCCAACAAATGTGTGGAATATGACCGAAAGAGATGCAAAGCTGCATACTTTGGTCATATTCCATAGTAATAAATATGCACTTCTACAAATCATAGTGAGGGGAAAATAGAAGGAAGAAGGGGTATAGGGCATAAAAAACATTGTGGTTTAAAAAAATTTGCCGGTGGTTCGGGATTCCAGATGCAGGGTCACTCAATAGGTTGGCACAAGATCGTGATGAGTTTGGTGCGATGATCATGTCCCCAACCTCTGTTAGTAGCGGCACATGAAGAAGCAAAATATAACATGTGCTTGCAAAAATCTTCCCTTCTATACAGTAAAGTAAGTTTACAAAATTGCAACTTCGTACATTAAAATAAAATGAAAATATTGAAACATACCATTAAAATAGACTGTGCATCAGTGTTCCAAATGACTTTTCCAGTTGCTAGACCGGTAGGTTGACGAGACCACTGCCATTTTGCAATACGGAGATCATCATGTGATTGGCTGCCGTTTATAATTATAACGCTTACTGGCATCATTATTGTTTGATCACCTCCAGCGTTTGCTTTTGGAGGAGCGTTTTTATCTAAAATAAATCCAAATATACATCAAATGAAATAAAAATTGGACAGTTTTTAGTTAAGATGTTTCACTAAAAAACTAAATAATTAATAATACCGTACCAAAGTCTTAAAGGTACACAAATAAAGTAGTCATTTAGTTTCCTTAAATAATTATCCATATGTCAAATAATTTAAATAAAATTTCCTGCCAAATTAACAACAAAAGAAAATGGAAATGATAAAAAGTAAATGCATAGACCAATCTTTACTCTATCACCAGACTTGCCCTCCAGGTGTTTTTCTAGACAAAAACGTTTATTTTTGTAACTTGTCTAGAGCCAAGGAGATTGTAAATAAAGTGATGAAATTTATGAAAATCAACTTACTTTGAGAGACAGTGATATTAACAAAATCATAGGCAGAATTTCCATTGTCATCCAGTACTGTGAGTTGTATTTGGTATTCTCCTTTGGTGAGACCAGTTAAATTGGAAATGGATTCATTGAAGTGAGTCAATGTTGCATTGCTCGGTCCTTTGATAACTTTCCATGTATATGCTACAATGCGATGGTCGTCTGTTGATTCAGACCCATTTAAGGTCACCCATGTCAAAGGCAATGAAACATACTAAAATAAAAATCATTATTAAAATATACTCTGAAATAATAAAATTGTAAATCAATAAATAAAGCAACTGTTGACAGGTCAGTTGTTTTAAATTACATATCTCACATTAAGAATATTTAGGTAAATAATTTTGTAAGGTAATTTTGAGAGAAAATAATATAGTCAGAAGTAAAAATAATATCTATTTTTTTATCATAACAATAATACAAATAAGTATGTTACTACTGCCCAACTAGGAAATTCTGTTCTAGGGCTAGCAGTTTACAATTTTACAGTGACAATATACTTACGAACTGGGCGATGATAGTTTCCGTTCTACAAAAGGTAGGCACACAATCAGAATACTTTGAACTAATAACTAATTAATCACTACTTCAACAAACATCAAAACATGACACATAGCTCACATAAAACAAAACAATCAGGTCAAAATGCCCATCATGACATCTCTCAACAAATTAATTCCTGGCGGGATTTGACATTTCAAAATCATAGAGAAGAGGTTATATACATATGGATGAAATTGTGGAAAGATAACATAACATTATATGATATTATGGAAAGATAACATAACATTATATGATATTATGGAAAGATAACATAACATTATATGATTTTATGGAAAGATAACATAACATTATTTGATATTATTTAAAGATAACATAACATTATACGATATTATGAAAAGATAACATAACATTATATGATATTATTTAAAGATAACATAACATTATATGATATTATGGAAAGATAACATAACATTATATGATATTATGGAAAGATAACATAACATTATATGATTTTATGGAAAAATAACATAACATTATATGATATTATTTAAAGATAACATAACATTATATGATATTATGGAAAGATAACATAACATTATATGATATCATGGAAAGATAACATAACATTATATGATTTTATGGAAAGATAACATAACATTATATGATATTATTTAAAGATAACATAACATTATATGATATTATTTAAAGATAACATAACATTATATGATATTATGGAAAGATAATATAACATTATATGATATTATGAAAAGACATGAATGAAGCAAAAAAATTAAATCAAGAAAATTGTGAATCATCCACATTTAACAGCTCTAATAAACCAAAAAAGTTTAAAACAATATCGCAACAGTACCATATTGCATTATTGAATGAGCGAAGCGTAGTCTATATTTTTAGGTAATTATACGTAAAGATTTTTTTTAAGGCAATTGTGATTTTTTAATCGGTTTACAGTGTTGGTTTTTTTTAGTTTACTTTCTAAGATTAATAAATATGTAAATAAATATGTAAATGAGCTTTCTTAATATGTTTACAGTCTTGTTTAATAATATGTATCTGTCTGTAAAAAATATAATTTCCACCACTTGTAGCAAATATAAATATTATAAATTAATGTTTGAATGATTGTATATCTTAAAACAGAAATAGTTCCTAGATAGATAGACAAAGATCAATAAACTATTAGTGTGACAAATGAAACCAAGAAATCTTAATTGACTTTTTTTATTTCTTTTTATCATTTTTGTGTTGTCAATAGGTTTCATCATTAATCTGTATTTTAAAATTATTGTTTGTGAAAATTGTTTCTATATGTATTTTTTATAAGAAAATAAATTATTTGTTCAATTTCAAATATACAATATTATAAAGGTATATTTGAAACTCTGGCAGACTCTGGATAGCACAATCAGAGGAAGTGAACACCGCGTTTGGTCTAGACTTTCCAACATGGAGGACCCTTAACAGACTGAGAGTGGGGGTGACTAGATGTAAAAAGAACCAGCAGAGGTGGGGATTCCCGGAGGGAGAAAATACGTTCTGCGATTGCGGAGAGGAGTAGGATGACGCCTATCTACTAATATGCCCACGAATGAAGACGACATGCAGCACAAGTGACCTAAAAGCAGTGAACGACAAGACAATATCTGTCACCGCCTACTGGAGTGGTAAGGTCTAAGGTCCGGACCCGCAAAGTAAGTAAGGTAAATTGATTTATTTTTTTATTTATTATAATTTACAAAATCATTTTTTTACATATTTTATATATCCACCTCACTGAATTATTAACAATGAGAATTATTATTAAACTTTCTGTACACAATCAAATACACAATGGTGTACAAAGGCGTGTTTTTTCTTCTTCCAACCAACCATCTTCATTTGTTGAAATGATTAGTGTGTATGGTATATATAACCAACATGTAAATATAACAAATGGAAGTACATAATGGGGAGAGGTTAGGAAAGGAGGGGACAAGGATTGGATAAGGAGAGTGAGAAAAGTGCTATTTGTAAGGAGATGATGCTTCAGATTCCTTTTGAAAGCGGAAATGTTAATGAAACTAAAAAATCATATTATTTTACCTGATTTTTACCAGCTTTGGCTGTTGGAGGAGTATTTGTAGGAGGTTTCACAAAGACATGAACATCCGCTGTCGAGGATTGCCCCGATGAATCTGTCACTTTTAACACAAACGTGTACATCCCTTCTGATAAGTTGGACAACTAAAAAGTGAAAATGTGATTGTATTTTTTTTTTAATATTTAAGATAAATTGATGAATAGCTGACGATTATTAGAAAAGTATATCATTATTCATGTTTATGCAGTACCTGGAGATATGGTGAATGAGTGTTTTGCATGTCCACTGCTTTATCTTGATCTTGAGATGATTTTGTCCATTCCCAAGTAGTGATTTCATGATCATCAGTTGATAAACTTCCATTTAGAGTGAGGTTATTTTTAGGTAAGTAAATAATGATATCTTGGCCTAAATTAAAAAAAAACAGACATGTTAGCATACTTAGATGGGTCGATGGCAGAGCGGTTAGCGCGCTGGGCTAGTAATCCAGTGGTCGCGAGTTCGAATCCTGCCTCGACCGATTTCGTTCACCTAAAGCACAAGCATTTATGCTTATTTTAGGGAACGTAGGAAAATGTATATGTACTTATTTAACAAGGACATATTCATTAAAAAAAAAAATCCAATAAGTAATAAAAAACAAGAAGTTTAATAAAATTGGAATAAATTTCCATAACATAATATATAAAAAGATGTACTCCACCAACTGACTATAACCTGGCAATTCCATCCAAATAACCAGTTCAGAGAAGCACTATTGCAAGAGGAAAAATAATTTCAAATAAATCTATCCTCTACTAGGAATCAAACCCATGAAGCCAGCACAGAATTCAAATGACTGACCACTATGTCACAGTGATTGACAACTTATTTATCACATCATACAATTTAAAGTCTTTAACAATATTAGGAGAATAAATTAACGAAATAAAATCAATTTCAGAACAATTTACCTGCGTTAGCTTCTGGTGGATAATCTGTATGATTGAGAACTGTAATATTAGCTGTTGTAAAATTATTGACATGATCAGAGTCTTCAACTGTAAGACGGAAAGTGTAATTTCCAGGCAACTTTAGATCAGTGAGCTGAAGAGTAGGACCGTCGTGCAATGGCGTCTGATAACCTAAAGGACCGGATGTGAGTTCCCAATGCCATGAAATTATTGCGTCATCGTCCTGAATAAAAGTTAAAACAGACATAGTTTCATATTATATACAATATTCAAAAACAATAAGTCAGATTATAAAAAAAATATTGATAAAACAATATTTAAAATTGACTAAGAATTGGGTATGAATTACGAAAAATTGGGTGTTAACAGAAGAAAATAAATTTGTTGGGTCTTTTTGGTCTATTTGCGACTTTACTATAATCCAAGGCTTAGGCTGCCTGTCCATTGATGCGGAGCGAGGCAGCGGAGCGGAGAAACGGAGAAATATTAACCAATAGGATTGCATAAAATCTCGGAGCGGAGATTTTATGCAATCCTACTGGTTAATATTTCTCCGTTTCTCCGCTCCGCTGCCTCGCTCCGCATCAATGGACAGGCAGCCTTACCAGAGGATAAGTGAAATCGCAAAAGATAAGTAAGGCCCTCTGTTTTTAAAGCAGTGATTGTATGAAATTAATAATAATTTTCTAATACTTAAAAAGTGTGATCAATTCAAATTTACTTTGCTTTCACTTCCATCCAATACAGCACCAGTGTTGGGTAATTTGACAGTTTGTGAAGGTGGTGTGATCACTACAACAGGTGGTTTATTCAATCTATTCGGCGGTAACACTGTGACATTAGCATAAGCCTCTCCGAAAGAGTTTGTTGCACTTCCAGTCACTGTCACTTTAAAACGATAGTTGCCTTCCGTAAGTTGAGATAATGTTACCGTTCCACCATTTTGTTCTTTCATGTTACCTGAAAAATTTGTTTTGTTACATGAAAGATCCAAAGTTTCTACTTGCGTTTGCGTAATATTATGCTGATCTTATATTAAAAAAACCATACACCATTGACTCAGAATCACATATCATCATACCTCGTTAAGCACTTGGAGGGAGATGGTTAAGTCATCCCTGCTTCAACTTATGTTATCCATATACATATTTCAATAGTTGGAAATTCCACCTTTCATTCGGTCAAACTCAGTCAAAAAATCATTTTCATTCTGATAAAATCTTTTTTATTTTGCATTTCTTCCTTTATTCTTATTTCATATTTTATCGTGATTTGTTTTACACATTCTTTTGGGTACATATATCACGAGTTTTCTGCCATGTCCAAGATTCGTTTTTTCTTTCGTCAAAGATGGAAAAAACATGAATTATTTGTAACAATTTAATTTTAAGTTTCTTTGAAATGCCTATTCTTCTTAAAGTAAAATAAATAATCTCTCACCAGTAAACCCACTTTTGGGTTGATCTACAAGCTTCCACACATAATTGTAATGATCATTGGTTGTTTTTTCATCTGGTATTGTATAAGCTGATAATGTAATTTCATTCTCAGGAAGTCTAACCTATAAATACAATAGTACTTGTAAAAAAATGTATATAATAATATATTATTATTAAAACAAACAACTAAGGAAATATATTTATTTAATAAATAACAACCCACCTCCTTTGATAAAGCCGAGACAGTCAGTTTGTTGACACTAGGTTTAGATGATACTTCTAAAATTCCTTTAGAATTGGGGTCAATTTTCTTGCTTTTGTTGAAATCCGATTCCTTTTGTATAAAATTATCATCTTTTCCATTATTTTTTAAATCCAACGAAAACGGGGTTAAACTAACAGACTTTTGTAAAACACAAACACCGGTACTATTTCTAACATAACCATCAATACATTTGCAAAGACCAGATCTGGATTTTAATAACAGTTTAACGCACTCTTCGTTGATTGGACAATCTATTATAATGCCAATTTCACAGCTCACCATTTTTTCTGTAAAATCTTCAGTCGCTTCCATTAGCATTTGTTGATCACTTTTATCTAGGAATTTTTTTAAATTAGATGGGCGACTTAGAAATCCTTCTTTTGGTACAAAATTTTCACTAAAATGAGAGATAATATCAGAGTCTTGTACATCTGGTACATATTGATCTTTGTTATATTTGATCATGTCTAAAGCACTTTCAGATTGCATTTCATTCCTGTGATTAGTATTGGCTAAGTTATTAAATATTTCTTCTTCTAATGATAAGTTAGGAACATCTTGGTAGCTTCCGTAGCTTGATTGATCCAAAATATCAGGCCAATTTTCTAAAAAAAAATACTATATTAATGATATAAATAAAAAAACAGTAATTGAAGAATATTACTCATAACACATGCAAGTTATTAGTTATATATAATGTGTTATATTAGCTGAATGTGACATCACATGAACATAATGGAAACAAAATTAAAATAAAGATAAAAATAGGATAAAATAGGTCAGCTATTGAAATTGGGTTGGTGGAGTGTAAAGTGTAAGAGATACTACTTATCAACTAGTGAAGAAAGAAAACTAACAGTCTTATTCATAATGACTTATGTTAGGTTTAAAACAGTGTATAACAACAGTACTGAAAATCACTATTCATAATAGAATATATAAGGTAATAATGCTATATAACGGCTACATTACGCCTATATAAGATAAACACGGTCCCAGGTTTTTTTAACAGTAATATAAGAAGAGTATAGGGACCGAATGTTGCCGATGGTCGCATTACATGTCAATCATTTTTGACATTTGTGAAGCAACGTGAATATTTGTTTTCTATTTCAGTTCACAAATTAATAAAACAACAAATAATTATAAATAAAGTCAAACATATTGTTTCGCGTCTTAATATGACGTAAACAAATTATAAATAATATTTGTCATAACCACTTACGGATAAGGCTATATTAATTTATGGTAACCCATTGTTTCATTCTTGCTCCAGTTTTCGCAACAGTTTTTCATATAAATATCTAAATAATGATATTCACGAAATAAAATAAAAAAATAGAGCCCAAACACTATAAGGAACGTTGTATTTTTTTTCAAAACATCGAAAAATGTCAAATCACCGGAGAAACATGAATTAATTGCGACATTGTCAGCTCAAACAGTAACATAGCAACGTTATTGTTATATTGCTATATATAAATGTTATTATGAATAATCAAGAATATAAGTGCTTATACCATTATACTGTGTTTTAGTTATATAATGTTTTTACCGCAGTATAAGGAAAGATTATGAATAAGACTGTAAACCTATTACTAGTTGCATGTAACACATGAGATCCAACTGTCAATGGCGATAGTATATGTAGTCGAAGAATATGTACCAAACTATAAAACGTCAAGATCAAATAATTGAATATTTTAAGCCATTTTGTTTTCCTACACGAAACATGTATGTTAGGATAGTGAGGAGTTCATTCTTTTTCCTACCCCGAATAGGTAAACAGCTTGATGGTATGCATGTATGTTTGTAGATTAAGTATCAAACTATTGAGAATCCCTGTTGATGTTGTGTTTTCTGCCATACAAACTGTATAAAACAATGTCCATTTTTTACAAAAATTGTTAAAAACGTTTGAGGTGTATTGCTACAATGTGTATATATTTTATAGAAAATTAAATTATCTAATTGGGGAGTTACGGTGTTTTTCAATATTTTTTTAATTTTTGGAAATAAAGGCAGTTCAACACAATTTTGTCATATCTTTTTTATTTTTAATAATAAAAAAGTTGAGTAACCCTGGAACTTTTTTTATAATAAATGATGTGAGATATTGTCTTTTTATATATTTATACAAATTTTCAGTGTTCTACCTATCATGGTTTCTTGAGATATGTGGAAACATAAAATAAAAATTCAAAAGTTGATAATTTTAAATTCTAAGGTAAGGCGCGCATGGAAGCTAAAATTCATCGGCCGATTAATTTATCGGCCGATAATAATCGGCCGATCGGTACTAGCGCGCATGGAAGCTTATAGAATCGTACGATTGGAAATAACACGGCGGTCAACATTCACATATTTAAAATACAATATGTATATTCACAAGTTTTAATATACATATGATTAGAAATATGGATTTTTTTATTCATTAAGTACAATATTTATTAAATTTCCTATATAACTATTAATCAATAAAGTAATAACTTACCCAATGCAGTTCTTTTATTATGAATTAGCTGTTCTCAAACAGTTATTAATATTTCGCTTAATTTTTAATCATACAATGAAGGACGTGCTTCAACATATATAATTAATTGTTCGGAATCAATATTTATTTCATCCATGTTTTCTGACATTTCGTTTGACAACACTGACAACGTACTTCTCGATCTACTGCGCTCGGACGATTAAATTATCGGTGAGCATGCGCCATGCGCGCCCTCTCATACAACAACATTGGATACAAAAAATCGGCCGATCTCGATCGGCCGATTTTTTGTGTCTCGTCACAGATTTTAAATCAGCCGATTCTGTTAGCTTTCATGCGCGCTCTTACATGTAATTTGTATGTTGTAGCTCACCGATAATTAATCAGCCGATGAAATTAGCTTCCTTGCGCGCCTACCTTAAGAATAAAAGTTTTGTGGGCTTATTTCATTATTGCTCATTATTGATTTAACATAGTGAATGATCTACCATTATTATTGATTGATAACTCTAAGTGAAAGAACTCCATAAAGAAAACTTAAATACAATATAAAAATACTTTGTTTTATGATGATATGATTATTTTTGGTAATTATTTACAAGTCTAAGTAAGAAAGTGAATTAAAATATTAAATCAATAAAATAATTACCTACAATATATTTTCAAAAACTTTGGTTTAAATAAATGATAACAATCATAAATATTAAATGTGTACACTAACCATCTTCCAATGTTGGACTGACGAGTACCATGCTGACATGAGTTCCTAAATTTGGATTTTCTGAACGCAACAGCGGTAAGCACAATTCATTACTTGCACATTCAATATGGTAACATGTTGTATCATGCATAAATACAACATTGCACGTATCAATATCACAACATCCCATAACACATTGTCTTATACCTTTCAATGAAGTTTTCTTTGTGTAATTTCCCGCAGTGAAGTTTCCTATTCAAATGAAAAACATAAATTAAGACTTTCCTGAAAATATATATACAGTTACCAATTGCTAATAATATAGACAGGATAGCATGAAAAGACGAATACATAGTAATCGGTAAAAATCTTGAAAAATAATTTGGGTAGCACAGAACACGACTTTAAATCTTTTTCATGGTAGTTTGTAAATGTGCAAACTGTCCTCTACTCTGCTGAAAATTGTCATGGTATTTGCATATACCAATGAAGGTAAGTATATGGTAAGAGAGCCACAAATGTTAAATTTTGTTGTTTTTTTATTGAAGCTAAAAATATACGGTATAAATTACAAAAAAAAAACATTTTTTAACGCTTGTTATCTTATTAAACCCTTTTTTCAATGTCTAGTTATATGTTGTTGTTTAATGGTTTATATTTTTCCGGTAATAAAGGCGCACATTATATCTATAGCAGAAAACCACTTCTCAAAAGATCAAGAGCATTCGACTCTTATGCAAGGACAAATTGTTTAATGAACAAATAAATACATAAAATGTGTATTTACCTCTTGGAGCATATCCAGAAAAATTCCTGGGGTAAAGACGTGGGCACCTATTATTGTAAGATACACTCCATGGATCTTCATATTGAGCATTACAGACATTCAAAATGACAAGAAAATTGATTATACAAACAAGGATATCTTGCGATTTGAAATACCACATTTTAATTATTGAATCTGCAAAATGAAGAAATTTGTATTCAAAGATTATAAATTACCTCCTTTTAGTAAACACATAAAATTACACAATTCACGTTTTACACAAATTACGTTTACTCAAATCTATTTCATTTGATTAATTTGTGGCTAGAATATTGAAATAAAAGATAAGAGAATATAAATTAAATACATTATGCGGGCGTGTTTAAAATAAAGTAAATGATTTGTATTATACGATACCTTAGTATATTTTTTTGATAATGTGTTAATTACCACAATTTATTGAAATAAAATGTCGTGGGCAGAGGAAGTGCGATATTAATAAGATAATTTTTAAACAATAATAACATTATACATAATTTTTGTTTGACATATGTCGCAGCGGTGAAACTACTGCCCATAGAAAAGAAATTTATTTCTACTGCCGCAGAGAACTGTCATTTTCGATTGTGTCACTGCCTTGCTTCAAACAAAGCCGTGCTGTAGAAAACGCGTTGACAGTTAAGAGACCTAACGTCGACTCGTATCTATGAATTTTAGTATGAATTTGCGAACAGTCGGTGTGGTTTGAACTGTTGTCAGTTGTTTACAATTGCTAAAAAAACGCATTTTTTATAACAGTATTTTGTCAATTTCGAATACCAATATATTCCAAATTTAATATTGTGAACTCAAGACATTAAGGCAAAATAATTTAATCAAGATATTTACTTATTTGGCATATTTTCAACAACACGTTTGTTCTGTTTACAAACTGTATGGAGTCACGTGGAATTTTGAATACATTTTTTAATCAGATAAATATGATTGCATTTAATCGGATTATATCACATTAATAAATATAAATTATGCTTCTTGTGTACAAAATAGTTTTTTGTGATACCGACAAACTATTTCTTTACTTTCGTATTTTTGTAGGTTATATTATATATTTATGAAAAAAAAAACTATTTTTAGATTCCTCACAGGTGTTGCGTTCCCGGATACACATCAAACTACAGCACTTCCTACATACCTTTTTAATTTTAGTTTCATATAATATAACTATGTAATAAACATTGTAAATTTATTCCTATGGTTATTGCCTTCTGATTATCAGATGTCTACATTACCCTAAAGTTATATATTAACCAGTATTAACACTATTTGCTTGTCATGTACCTATATAGTATTTTTGTGTCTTATAATTTTTGATTGTGGAATAAAGTTGTGTTTATCATGTTTCAATTTAATTTTTTTTGGTACTCCTCTTCTCGGTTCTTTTCACTTGTGTGTTTCAAGACACTGTAATGGTAAGTAAATATTTATTTAGATGTAGGATAAAATACCAATACTTTATTTTAGAATGCAATATCAGGTAATTTTAAAAGTATCAAACATGGAATTAAAAGATAGTATCAAATGAAAATATTCTTAACCTAATAGGTGAATTATTCTTAATTGAAGCTTGGTGGATGTGTTTGTTACATGTCACATTATTTTGATTACATTGTGTATACTAATGATATAATATTAGTAGTATTATTTGATTTTCATTTATATGCCGAATAAAAAATAACAAATTTTTATATCAATAGAATCGAAGTTAAAAAATACATTTTCATAGGAGAAAAACAAATATTCAATGAAGTATATTTTGTGTTAAAATGTCGTAATGCTTGCTTTTATTATATATTAAATCTGCATATTTTAAAATAAATGGTATTGGCACGCATTTTTCCATCAGCCAAATATTAAATTATGTATATTTGCTCTATTACAAGTTTATATGTAATATCGCGATAGGTCTCTTTAGTTTGAATTTTTGTGTTCCCGCCAATCTACAGCACGGCTATGTTATTTGTAGAAGGCAGTGATTGTGTCCATACTAATTATAAAGCTAAAAACTAGTGACATATATAGCCTATACTTAAATGTTTTTTGCAATAGTTTGATCAAGGCCCTCTCGATATAAAGTTTTCGAGAATTAACTCTATCCAGAGGGTATACTTAAACCGAATAATAAGTTTGATACAATCTTCCTTCAGCTAGAAAATCATGTTAGAGCGGGCGTGGTAGAAAAAAATGTATATTGTTCCATTGTTAATTTTGAAATGACAACAAGAAAAGAATATCACATATAAACTTAATGATGATATGTCTAGCCTTGACATGATATACAGACAGCGATAACCATTCGAGTATTTCTGAATATTACAGGGAAGCATTATACACTAGGGGCAGTAAAAGAAGGTAGAAAAATATGACAGCATTCAATTCATAGTCTTATAATAATATGCTGTTCTTTCATTTGGTGGCCACGGCTTTATGGAAATCAATATCTTTAACAAGTTGATTAGTTTATTGAATGCACCGATGAGATAAGTAAGTACCTATCACTTTCTCATTACACTGCACAACGATTCAGAAGTCATCGCTGGTAATATTAAATGAGTTCTCCGATTCTCTCCCTATGGGAAATAAAATTACCACCTATCACATATATTATCTATAGCAACAGAGGGAATGATTTTAATTGGTAAGTAGTTATTATTTCGATTATGTTATGTGTAACGTATTTCTATTATTGTTGTTTTTAATTGTGTGATAGTCATTTTTTGTATGTATTATTTAATATCACTACTTGTCGAGCAACATAACTTTCAAATCAATTATATTCCTTACCCACACCCACTTTGGTGTGACTTTCTCGCAAAGGGTGCTTGTATCAAATTTAGAGTAATTTTTTCTATTTTCAATGAAAAAAAAAATAATATGGAAATGTTTTCATTTGCAGGTATTTTATTCGTTTTTTATGTCTTTATTTTTGGGCATCGCAATAGATAACAAAATAATATAGGCAAATATAATATATTTGTCTATATTATTTTGTTATCTATTGTCGATGGTCAAAAATAAAGACATCAAAAATGGGCAGGTTATGGAGTTATGTTTTTCAATATATTTTTGTCTAAAATGTAGGTTTGTGAATGATTATTGGGCAAATATTGTTTGTTAATTCATGAGAAAATCGTTCGAATTCAATGATTAGTAATAAGTCTAGTTGAAAATATCCAAGAAAGTGATTTGAGTAAGAAGGTAAGCATAACGCATTTTTATGTTGTAGCCGTCATTTTTTTGTATACCTTTATTTTAGGTGAATATTTACTTTGGAATTTAGGTACTGCAATTTGACAAGATGGAATTTTCACATCCACCTCCCAATATGAGTATGCCACCACCTGGCGTGGGTCCGATGCAAGGCGGCGGCGGCGGCGGCGGCGGCGGCGGGCGTGGAAGCTTCGGCGGGTCTCGACATAATTTTAGGCCCCTCATTCATCCGATGCGCGGTGCTTTGCAAGGGCCTATGACTCAAGATGATTTCGATGGCAAAAGGCTTCGTAAGTCGGTAATGAGAAAGACTGTAGATTATAATGCATCTATAATTAAGGCTTTAGAATGTCGCGTTTGGCAACGAGATTGGAGGGATAGATATGCTCTCCAACCAGATGCTATGTACACTCCCGATCTTTTACCCCCACCTTCGTATTTAGATAATCCTATTAATGCTGTGACGACTCGGTTTGTGAAAACGGCCACAAATAAAATGAGATGTCCAATTTTTGCTGTTGCGTGGACTCCTGAGGGACGGAGACTCATAACAGGAGCTTCTTCAGGAGAATTTACTCTTTGGAACGGCTTAACATTTAATTTTGAGACTATTCTTCAGGCCCACGATAGTCCTGTCCGTTCTATGGTGTGGTCACACGGTGAGGGATGGATGGTTACAGGGGATCATGCAGGCTATGTTAAGTATTGGCAAAGTAATATGAACAATGTCAAAATGTTTCAAGCACACAAAGAAGCAGTTCGAGGAATTAGTTTTAGTCCTTCCGATGCTAAGATCGTAACTTGTTCAGATGATGGAACATTGCGAATATTTGATTTTTATCGGTGTCAGGAAGAGAGAATATTGAGAGGTCATGGAGCTGATGTGAAATGTGTTCAATGGCATCCTACTAAAGCTTTAATTGTCTCTGGAAGCAAAGATAACCAACAACCTATTAAGTTATGGGATCCTAAATCTGGTCAATCATTAGCAACGTTGCATGCTCATAAATCTACTGTCATGGATTTGAAATGGAATGATAATGGAAATTGGCTTATAACAGCTTCTCGAGATCATCTTTTGAAATTATTTGATATTCGCAAGATGGGTACAGAACTGCAAATATTCCGTGGTCATAAGAAAGAAGCTTCCAGTGTGGCATGGCATCCCACACATGAAGGATTGTTTTGCTCAGGTGGATCAGATGGTGCAATTTTATTTTGGAATGTGGGTACAGATAAAGAAGTTGGATGTATAGAAGATGGTCATGAATCTATTGTATGGACATTAGCATGGCATCCTTTGGGTCATATTCTTTGCTCAGGTTCTAATGATCACACATCTAAGTTTTGGACAAGAAATCGTCCAGGTGACTTGATGAGAGATAAATATAATCTAAATACTCTGCCTCCGGGTATTCAGGATGAGCACGAACTAGATGAGCCAGCAATGATTCCTGGTATGGGTCCAGAAGACAAAGTTGAAATATTTACATCAACAGATAAAGCCATTCCAGGGTTAGATTTAGATACTAGTGTAATTCCTTCTGATTCTGATAAAAAAGGAAAGAAGGTTCCTTATAGTAAGCCAATTCCTCGTCATTTTCAAGCACAATGGAATCATACTGGCTGTGATGATGCAACTGAGGCGTTGACTCAGGCATTAGTTGAATCAGTTCCTGGAGTAATTCCACTCAACGAAATATCACCTTCAGCCATAATTATATATGGTAAATTAGTACCTGTTGAACCTGGTTCTAGGTTAGAGGCAGCCATTCTCGAAGGACCAGTTGCTCTCAAGAAGTTTATTGCGTCAGGTGAAATAGAAGAACTTCACGATGTTATGCCACACACAGAAGATAATGAAAATGAAGAGGAAGCGCACACAACTAATGACGGTTTAAAAGATCAAGATATGCGAATTTCTATTGGTTCTAAACCACCATCTGGAAAAGATTTCCCCGATTTTAATAACTCTTCTTTGAATCAAAGTATGGATAATAGTTATTCCAATTTCCAAGATAATACTTTTGGTAGTGATAATGGTGTAGTATATAATAACATGAATCAGAATCCAGGATTTCCCAATAATGGCCCTCCTCCTTTATTGCATCAAGACATTAATTTCATGCCAAATCCAAATAGAAATTTTGATATGAACAATCAAGGGTTCAATATGAATTATGAAATGGAAGGAGGAATGTTCCAAGGTCTTCCCATGCCAAATGATTACAACAAGGAGGAGTATAACGATGGTATGGACATGAACATGGGTGGTGGAATGGATAACACCAATACGGGATATAACGATGATATGCAACATGAATCTCCATCGCCTCAACACCAAGGAAGATATAGGAATGATAGAGGTAGAGGAGGATGGGGATACCAACAGCGTCATTCTGATTCTCACGACAACTCCCGAGGGGGAAGTATGAATGGACACAGAGGGGGAAGAGGAGGTGCTCCTTGGAGAGCTAGAGGAAGAGGACGATCTTCATCTAGATCTTTCCGTAGATCAGGCCGAAGCAAACAATATTGAAGTATTACTTTTTTAACCTCTATACAAATGAACTCTTTTCTCCGAGGTTATTTTGATAGACAAATGTGATAGATTTGTGTGTTTCTTATATAATATTTTGTGTTGAAACACAAGTTATTGGCAGAATTGATTGTCATTTTTTCCTGATGCATGGAAACCATAAGCTGTCATTATGTGAATCTTTTTTTAATTTTTATTAGACTCGTATTGTGTTTTTTTTAGTATAAAGTAAAGGAATTTTTTTCAGATTTAAAATCATTTTTTATATTATTTTCATATATAAGATAAAAAAATATTTTGGTACTTTTTGGACTTGTGAATTATAAGGGTTCCATGTTTGAAAAATGAAAATTGGTGGTTCCGTACCTCATCAAACTAAAACAATTACAGTCCGTTCGGAACTTTAATAGTCCCTTGCATAAGTGTTAGTAACAGGATGGTTACAATTTTTTTTATAAAAAAAATATTAATTTTTTAAATATTTATTTTATCAATTAGGTACCTACACAACATTCTAAACATATACAATAACTTTTAGTACATAGGTACAATCAAACATAACTTCTTATACATATTAAAACAAAAACGCCGAAACACCCCAACTAGATAATTTAATTTTCTATAAAAATTATGCAAATTACAGAAAGTCTCAATTTTATTTTGTGATCAGATGAAAATGACGAGAACAAATTAGTATCTATCATTCTTCGCCCGATAATTCAGACTCTTCAGATTCACTTTGTGATGATGAGCTGTCACCTGTATTTACAACAAACGTGTTCTCATCCATAATAGCATCACTTAGTTTATATTTTTCTTTCTCTTTTTGGACATGTCGACACAGTTGAACCCAATCATTGAGCTGGTTATTTGCGATATTTTTCTTCTACCAAAGCACGTACACTTTCCATTGTTAATGATACGTTTTCAGATCCCACATAACTTTATTATGGACTGCATATTTTCAATTGGATTTAGTTCTGGATGGTGAGGGGGTAATCGAAATGCAGTATGTCCGTGTTCATTAAGAATGGCATCTATTTTAAATTCCTTTTCCCGTGGCTTGTTGTAAAGTATTATTCTGTACAATTGTGGCTTAAGCAGATTGGGAGGAAATGATATACTTTTAGTCTGTAACCAATCAATCATAACTTGCTTTTTAGAATTTGAATTTGGCACAGGATTAAGTATGTTATTATGGTAAGGGGCGTTATGTATCACAAGAACAGATCTTGGTTGAAGATAAGGAATTAATTTCTCTTTCAACCATTTTTCATAATTTGTATTGTTCATATCGTTATGAGTTGCCAGTTTTCTGGTGAGATTTATACATCAGAAAAGCATTGGGAATAAAACCTGCCTCACCTCCCGCGTGAACAATAATATATCGTGAGCCCTTCGAAATTGGTTTCTTTAACCCTTCATTTGAACCATCCGACCAAGACATTCCTGATGTGTGGGTAGAGTGAATGTAGGTTTCTTCCATATATACAATTGGCCTATCTTCAGAACGATATTTAGTCATTTTTTCAAGAATGTAATTCTTTTAAAAACCATATCACTTTTTTCGATTAATAATTTTCTATTGTCTTCTGTTTTTTTCCATTTGAAACCCAGTTCTTTGACTATGTGCCACAAAGAAGTTCTTCCACCCATAAAGTTTATGACTGATTTTCTAACAACTAATAATTTCGACAGTGTAGGGAGTTCTTTTTTTGTAACAAGAAATCATGTATGCAACGTCTTATAACTACACTGTCGAAACTATCGACATTAATTTTTTTAAGGCACTTCCATTTTTTTTTGGAGAAGAAAAAGAAGTAGAACAATCGGGAGTAAATTTATTTTTTCCCCTAATTATATTTTTTACAGACGCAATAGATAATTTAGTCGCTTTTGATGTTTGTTCTAACGGAGATATTGTATTATTATTGTTTTTATATTGTTCCCGGAAATACACGTACAGATTAAAAATGAGTTCTTTGGATTGACAGGAAAGAGGTATGCCACGTCATAATTTTGTATTTTGTGACATATTGAAAGAAACTATTATATACTTCACTTATGTTATTTTAATTAAAAAAAGAACTTTTATTAAAATCAATATTATAATGCAAAACACCGTATACTTTTCATTAGTTTGACGTCTGAAGCGGTACTGATTTAAGTATGTGTGTGCTATCGGCCAATGGTGCTTGTACTAATACAATCACAATGTATATGTACACTCGATATCACCGATATGCACTAATACTTATACCAAGGTATATTAAAGTTTCGAATGGGCTGTACTTGTTGGTAAAAATGTCAGTTTAAACTCATATATACTTATAACAAATACATATTATTCTGTTGAGTTGGTTAATTCATCATTATAAATAAATATTGAACATTTTCTGGCATCTTCTTATTCTTCATTTTCTTAATTGAGTTTATTGTCAATTGACACCTTCCAACCGACCAGTGTTTCCAGCTTAGAGAAGCAATATATGCGTGAGAAATAAATAAGTAAATTTCTCCCCTGCTGCAAATAGAATCCAGGACTTTGATGCAGAAAGCAAATGACTTACTACTATCCCTCGGTTGGACAATTAATGTGACTTGTGAGAGAGAGTTGCAATACAAAATAATTATGGTTTTAAAAGTAATCCTTAAGTAAGGGATTGCAAAGATAATAAGTAAACCCTATAATTAGCAAGTACCTACATATTTTTTAATAGTTTTTATGTAAAATATAATCATTTGATATTTAGAGAATATAACAAAAATCTATTCAATCAATAAATGTAATCTAAAAAAAAAATTATGAATTATGATTTTTGTTTTTTTTTTGTCAGTGTTAATATTTTTTTTGTATATATTATGACAAGAATATATTATTTACTTAAAATGCTGTGTAAATATTATGCATCCCATATGTATTTTTAGTTGGTAAATAATGCTGCGTACATAATATACTCATGTGTAATTGCAACAATAAATAATTAACAGAGAACTACATTTGATTTTGATGAATGCATGAAACATATAGATTTAAAGGCAAAATATTTTTTAATTTTCTTACAACTCTTGTCAATTTGTCATTGGGTAATTTACAAGTTTATAACTCTCCATATTCCTTCAATCAATGACTTATGTGTGAAATTGAAAGTTTTTTTAATATAAAAAATGTAGGCATTAGGTATATTATGTTATATTTTTTGTTGTCATACATACTTTTATAAGTGAAAATCATCTTGACTTTTATTATAGTTTGGTTTTTACAAGCGTGTAGATAGGTTTATAATTTTTAAAATTTTCAAATACTGTACAGAAATTATAATAAATGTATGCAAGTTTCTATAATTTATTTATTAAGAAATCAATCAAAATGTAAATGAATAAAAATATTACATTGTGTTCTTTTCACAACTCGTCTACAAACATTACAAATTAAATATTATACATGATGTGTGTATTCCAGTTTAAGATCATCTGACAACAAAATGAGTATAACCCATACTTATATTGATACTTAGATCTGAATAGCTGGGTCCACACCACGATCCATCTTGGATCAGCGATCACAGGCCGTGGCAAGGAGCAACACTTGCGCGCCTCGTCTTCACTGACCGGTCTCCTTGCCGCTCGCAATCGGAGTGCGGTGGATTGTCCAGTGTGGACCCAGCTATTTCTTGTTCGTCGGACACAATGCTTGTGTTACCCACTCCGTATTGCTCTAATTCTATTTAAATCAAGGATTTTCTTTGTTTTTTGTAAAATTGACAGTGAAAAAGTGCATGTATAACTCATAAAATTCATAAACTCATTACTTATATAATCAGTCGAAATCAAACAAACTCAGTCAAGGCAGGATTTGAACTCTCATAATGAAATATTGCAATTTTTACTATTATTTGATTGAACATTTTGTATACTTAACCTGGTGTATAATTGTTTATACAAATATGAAATATGTTTGCATGGATTGCTAATTTCACTCAATTTATATATTTACCTGGGAAACATAATTTTTATATTGTATGTATTGTTTGTTTACATTTTGCCCAGTTTCTTAAAAATAAATATACAACATATTATTGTCTATTTTTATAAAAATTGTCGTAAAATTTTCAATATTTTTTGTTCTTCATATTAATGTGTTTCCTATTGATAATTATGTAACTTAAGTTTGGCAGATCCTGAAAGAAGCTTGGTAGAGGTGCTTGTATTGATACTTCGATAGTTTTTAGTAATAATAATAATAAACACTTGCATCCTGCGCAAGTGGCGAGTTTATTGCCGAATGGCAATTTCTTCCAACTAACCAGTGTTTCTAGCCCAGAGAAACAATGTTTGCGAGAGAAATGATTTTAAATAAATTTCTCATCTGCTGGGATTCAAACCCAGGACGCCTGCACAGAAGCCAAATGGCTTACCAAATGTGCCACGGCGATTGGCAGAGTTGGTATTGAAGTAAAGGGCATAACTGTATACATATGTATCATTCCAAATCATGACAATTCTTATGAATTTACTTTACTTTGCTAATGATTTTCTTCCATTTTTTTCTATCACATTTATTCTGTTTGTTTACCTTGGTGAGTGTCTGCTTAATCTCTTGAGCCATCAGATGGGTCCATGGTAGAGTGGTTCATCTTCAAATCCTGCGTTGATTTAATTTCATTCACATAAAGCACAAGTATTTTTACTTGGTTTAGAGAATGTATTATGTTCTTGTACCAATGACAAATCTCATATGAAAAACTAATTTGTTATATCTCTCTTTGGTTTATTTTTTTATGAATTTCTCATCAAATACAGTTATTTCAACGATTCAATTTTATAATTATTTTTTATAAATTGTTGAGTTCTTATGTTTAAAATCTCACCATTGTGTATAACTATTAAATAATAAAATTTTATTTATGTATATGCTTATTTATAACTTACACATGTCTATTAGTCTTTACATTGTGAAATGTAGAAAATAAGAAATCAATAACAATTTCTATGGTTATACAAAAAGTAAACTGTATTTATGTTTTATTTAATTAAGCAGCTTTTAAGATTGTCTAAATTAATTAGAATGGAAAGAAAGTTATGTGGTATCAATTGTACAATGTCTTTAATATAACTGACTTATTCTCTTGAAATTTATTTATAAATATTTTCCTTATATTCCATTATCCCTTCTAACTTATGCAATTTTTCATTTTCTGTAGATACCATAATATGGTATCATAATATTATTGAATCAATTTTGTTGAAATAAAATAATAATTCCTTTAATATGAATAGCTTATGTTTCCAGAATTTATTCTCTGGACCCCATTTTTTTATAAAATAATTTCCTTTATACTCATGGGTTAAATTTAGTGTTTTGATTCATCCATATTTTGTGATCTTAATTTTTAAGCATCTTTATTTTTTTATTGTTTTGAAAATATACAGGCATCGGGAAATAAATCATCTTAGATAAAATATTGATTATTTTTTTTTATCAAGTACTTTATTACTGAAACCGTTCTACGCTCAAAATTTGCTACATATATCTTTTTATAAAATACATACATCGCGCTGTGCCAAAAATGAGATTGCCAAAGGGAACCGAACACCATACATTTTTATACTGCTTGATTGACAACATTTATACACTCTCTTCTGACTTGAAATATTTTTCATTTTTGTTATTCCACAAGAAAGATAAAATATAATAAAACAATAATAAGTACCTGCATATTTATTAATGATTTACATGAATTCAAAGCATATCTAGATATTATAGAATATATTTATACAGGTGAAATTTCTCGTACAATCAGGATTAACAGTGCATTCAAGAAAATTGAAACCATATGAAGGTGAGAAATGATTTTACTTTTGTTATTTTGTGTTATTTCAAAAATTGACTCTCCATAATTTTTTTTGGTCTTTTTTCCGAGCAAATATCCAGCAAAAATGTGTCCAATTGAAGAAAAATTCTGATGTCAATTTGGAGTCTCTGATGATAAGATGACCACCAGCTTCGAGATATATTTGTCGTGCCATCCAGTGATTGTTAATGTAAGATGTTGATTTGTTTCTATTGAATTTTGTAAAATAAAGTTAATTCCAAAATTGTTTGTTCATGTTATTTATATTTATATAATTTTCTGAATAAAATTGCTGCGTCAACAATAAAGGATTTTGATTTCTCCTTATTCCTCGGTATATCCTTATGTTGCGCTTCAAGAATAAAATAAAAAATATCAAATAAACAAGATGAAATTAATTGACATTACCGGGACAGTAAAAAAATTCTTAATGATCTATTTATTAAATAAGAATTTCACATTCACTTTTCTTTAAAAAGTACTTTTAGTGACTAACATCTATATTTTTAAAATTATATTTATTTATTAAAATATTACCCATTTAAATTATATATTCAACATAACTAACATTTGTTTCTTATTGTTACAGGATGTCAAGGCTGTGGATTATGATTGTGACATTGTGGATTTTCTGTTTATTTTCTACCGTATTATGTTTGACACATTTTCACGGTAAAGAAAATCAATTTCCAAAGGTGACAGCCGAAAAGATTCCGTTGGATCCCATCAATGGTACTCAAAATTTCAGATTTGCTAGGAAAAGTAAAGAGAATAAATCTTGGTACGATGGAAGGGAAATGCCCTCAATACAATGTGTCCGCAGAGCTAAATGTGAACCATTGAAATCGGCTACATGTTTGGGCTCCAAGATACCATATTCTCAAACAAGTCTGCATTTAACATATAGTTACAACCAAGAACAAGTACACGAGAAATTACAGCAGTATGTTATCTTGAAGAATATTCCCAAGTGTTGGGCAATTATTCAGCCGTTCTTGTGTGCGACATTCCTGCCCAAATGTGAAAACATCAATGATGAGGATATGGTGTTCCTGCCTTCTATAGACATGTGCAGGAATGTAATGGAGCAATGTAAACTTGTCTATAATACATCTATATTTCCCCAGTTCTTGAGGTGTAATCAAACATTGTTTCCAAAAGATTGCGACAATGATGTGAGAGAAATGAAATTCAATACTACTGGTCAATGTCTTCCTCCTTTGGTTCATACAGATTTGTCTCTACATTTTTATGATGGTAAGATTCATGTTTTTAGTCACTGTGTCACATTGTTTAGTCATTGAATTAAAACATTTGAACGAGTTATTTGTTTATTTACCACTTTTATTATTTTTTTGATATCATTAGTGGTTTTTTTTTAATGAATATAAAATACATCTTCATACACTTCCTAAATTAATTTTATTAATAAACAATCATGTACTATGTTACGTACTCTCCACTACTCCATAGCAGTGGAGAGTAAAAATATATGATTTAATCATTTTTATAATTTATTTTGTATTACTTCTCGGTCCACCAAGAATAATTTGTTATGAAAACATCCTAATTTTTTCCACTAATCCGGCACTCAACAGGTTTTTTTTAGTATGCTATAAATATATTTGTTTTATTTTTTTAAGAGAGTAAATAAATGAAAGTGAACTAAACAAACCAATGCATAAACAGTATAAAGATAAGCAATATCTTGGTTTTCATCTGTATGTCATTTATGTTTGTTAAGTTTATGTCATTTATTATTTTTTCACATATTTCTGTTTCATACATTTCACACAATCACCCTACAACTTTTGTTACTAATACAAAAGTGATCAGCTAGGCTATCCTTTTTTTCTCTACTGGATTATTAGTGAAATTGTATTGTAAACAGAACTTCCAGTGTGTATGAAAAGGTAGTATAGCAATTTGTCGGCCTTCATGGCTCAGTTGGTTGGGCAAAATAAATAATAATACACAAGATTTTTTTTACTAATATTTTATCCTTTGTGATGTGATTCTGTATTGATAAATGAATTTTAAATATTATAGGTATATCCGGATGTGGTGTACCATGCAGAGATCCATTATACACAGAAGATGAACATCAACAGATTAGGAGGCTCGTCTTATGGGGCGCCTCTGTAGCCTTCAGTCTTAATTTGATAACAGCTGCTACATTTCTCGCCGACTGGAGGAGTTCATCCAAATATCCCGCACTTGTTATATTCTACATTAATGTTTGCTACATGATCTCTTCTATTGGGTAAGAGTGGAATTTTTCTTATTAATATGTAATTTTTACTATTCATTCTCTTGTTTTCAAATTTCTGCATTCATTCTTACTTTTGTTTTCAAATTTCTGCATTCATTCTTACTTTTGTTTTCAAATTTCTGCATTCATTCTTACTTTTGTTTTCAAATTTCTGCATTCATTCTTACTTTTGTTTTCAAATTTCTGCATTCATTCTTACTTTTGTTTTCAAATTTCTGCATTCATTCTTACTTTTGTTTTCAAATTTCTGCATTCATTCTTACTTTTGTTTTCAAATTTCTGCATTCATTCTTACTTTTGTTTTCAAATTTCTGCATTCATTCTTACTTTTGTTTTCAAATTTCTCATTTGCAAAATGGATATATCAGAGCTGACAGAGTCCATCTATTGCAGTTTGGAACTTTCTGGTCTTTTTAATATATGTCATATAGCTTTCTTTTATATTGATGATGCCAACCTTTCACAGGACCGTAGACTGTTTTGAGGATCCTTCACTTAAATGTTGCCATTGATCGCACTATTTTTTTTTTCTTTTTACTCTCCACTACTATGGAATAGTGGAGAGTCATGGTTTCAAAATTTTTAATTTTATTTTTTACATCAATTTCTCAATGGGTATCATGTAGAGAGGTGTATAATTTGAGTTTTGTCATGATGTTTTTGTGTGTATGCCGTACACAAATATTAAAATTTGTGTCCTCTGTACACCCCAAACTAAAAGGCCGATAAACTTCATATTGATACCATATTTGTGAAGTGCATTAACTTAGAGCTGATTAGTTTTCCATAGAAAATAGTCAATAGTTCGTATTTTCTCTGATTTCATCTGTTAAAATTTTAAAAATACTTTCACAGTCTGGAAAATTGAGATTTTCTTATTTTGTTTGGATTTTTGATACATTCTTCCAAAGTGCATCCAGATATTGTAAACCTTTTAAGAAAAAAACAATATAAAGTGTGATATTGCATATTTATATGAAAAATGTATATAACAGTAGTCAAATAGCATCTGTTTGGGAAAATTGAGTTATCGAATCCATGTTTATGATATTGTATGTGTTTCTATAGAAAACTGTATTTTTTTTCTCTCCACTACTTTGAATGTAATAGTATTTATCTACATACTATCATGCCATCTTCCTCATGGGGTAGGTAGAGAGAACCAAAAACCACATCCTTCTTTTTTGACACATCCATCATCTCTTCAACATTTATGCATCCTCTCATACATGATTGTCTATTGTTAAAACAATTTTTTTTACATCAATTTCTTGACAGGAATCACGGAGAGAGTGCATACTATGAGTTTTTATGTGTATGGTATATTATGAAAACTTTTGTCCTGAGGGAAACTAATATTTCTTTAGGAATCTAATAGAAATGTATTTCATAAAAATGCATTTAGGGTTGTCAACCTTTCAAGAAGAAAAATGTATACTTACCAGTCGGTGGAGAGTTTAGTGTTGGCCCCAACCCACTCGTTTTAAATATATATGCATAAATACATACATTTATATTTTAGTTGGTTGTCCCAGTTCATTTCGGATTCTCACGGAGACATAGTATGCTCTAAAGATGGAACAATCAGACGTGGAGAGCCGTCAGCTGGTGAAAACTTATCATGTGTCATTATTTTTGTGTTGGTATGGCATTGTATTTTTTAATATGTATTATTTAACATCATTTAGCACCAATTTTATATGATGTATTTTTGTATATATTTATGTAACTTAATATATACCTTACAATGCATGTTGGTATATATTATGTATGTGGTCGATGAAGTCCTAAACTATTCATTTGTTCCTACTATTGAATGTTTTAAGATTTATGGGCTGAATTATTATTTTTTTTTGTTTTGAAATTGACATTAATTTTCCACATTGAATATTTACATGAAGATGTTGACTTAGTGTGACTTTTTTAGGTTTATTACTTCCTAATGGCAGCCTGCGTTTGGTTTGTGATTTTCACTTATGCTTGGCACATGAGCTTCAAAGCATTAGGTAAATACTTTGTTTATTATTTAACAATGTAGTTATTTTCTATACATGTATAGTTTTTACAAATAACTTGAGGAATCATGTGGGCAGTGCAGTGCACAAATTTGGATTTTAGGCTTGGTTAATATATGCGCAAATTGTCTCCCTCTACGATGAACATTATCAAACATATAATATAGCAAATAAAGCATTTGTATGATGCATAATTTTAAAATGTTTATTTAAATGAGATTTTGTTGTAGGTAAAATTCAAGATAGAATAGATAAGAAGGGTGCTTATTTTCACCTGGTGGCATGGTCTCTACCTTTAGTGCTTACAATAACGATCATGGCTCTCGGTGAGATAGATGGCAGTAGTGTGGCAGGAATATGTTTTGTGGGTTATCTCAACCATTCTATGAGAGCTGGTTTTCTTCTGGGACCTATTTCTGCTGTGTTGCTGATTGGAGGATATTTTCTATCTAGAGGTATATTATTACTGATATTTTTATTCTATCGCTGGTTGATTCCAGCTATGTGACTGGAACATATCTGCTATTATAATTTTCATACACACATTGTTCTTTTTCGGAAATCCAGTACTAATTTGCCAATCAAATTAATAGAGTTTATATGAAACTTTTTGTTCAAAAATTATGATTATTTATTTGACACCAACAGAACATTGACATAAATATACACACACAAGTTAACACATGATACAAACACATAAGGTCTCCAATGCTCCAATGACACGCGTCTGTCACATACTTAGTAATAAATATTAATTTATGTAAAAACAATCATCCCTTAAAAGGTGCTTAATATTTGCAGAAAATATTGTGTTGTAGTAATTGGTTAATTCTTAGCATTTTTTAATTTCCCTCCAGATAAGTTCCAGTTAATTTCTTGTTCATGACATAGTTCATAATTGTTGATTTTCTTTTCACCTCTATAATGATTTCATATTATGTGTTAAAAATGTATTGTTTTTTTTTTACATGCAGCACAGCTACACATAATGTAAGTTACAATAAATGCTTATTTCTATTTATTTTTATTTTATGGTTATTCAGAAATGAAATGCAAAATATTTTTAATTGACTTGTTACAATAATTCCAATATTTGTACATGTCTGTTAATATTTCTACACATTGTTTTCAGGTTTGCTAACATTAATATCTGTCCGAACTTCAAGCAAAGACATAATATCTGCTCGTGCATCAAGTAAAATTAGAGAAACAATAATGAGATGTGGAATGACAGCAACATTTATAATTCTTTTCATTGGAGCTACATTTTTCTGTCACATTTATGAGTTTCGCAATTCAAAGAATTGGTACGACAGTTTTCGTCTATTTTTAATGTAAGTACAAATCAAATCTGTTTTTAAACTTTTATAATATGCAATAAAATACAAAAAGATCCGTAGGATATATTGATATGACAGAATTTTATTATTTGAAGCCTTGTATTTAATATGTTTTCAAAAAATAATTTATTCCATTATCTTTTTCAATCATTTTTCTGTAATCAGCATTGTAAATAAAATATAGACGTATATTTTAATTATAGTTGTCGTTTGACTAATATGCACCGTGGATCTGATCCATCGGAATGTGTCCAGGAGTCCCGACCCAGTGTTGCTATGTTGCAACTTCAATTGCTTTGTCTCTTCTGTAGTGCTGCTCTAATGGCCAGTTGGACATGGACACAAGCAACTCTTCATACTTGGAAAAGATACATTAGAAGGTACCTACTTATTTACTAGTAATAATCATGAATATCCTGTATTTTTTCATTCATTACAAAACTTAATATTAAGGTCATGTTGACGGACCTTATAAATTGATTAGTTTTATTTATGTAATTGTTATTATTTTTATGTTTACATGTCTGTGTATGTTTTGTTAGGAAATGCGGATACGAAGTGGAAGAACCAGTTAAGTTACAGAAACACAAATTGATTGCTCAAGCTTTTGCTAGACGCAAAGAATTTCATAATCAGGGTCGTATGTCCATTTCATTTCACAATACACACACTGATCCAGTCGGCCTCAACTTTGAATTAAACTCCGTGGCCAGTCACGACTTCAGCTCTACTTGGGCTAACAACTTACCCAGGTTTGTGAAAAGAAGGGGTGCACTCACAGGGGCTCAACATTCACACAGTCAATCTTCTAATGCTCCTAGGCGAAACTCACAGGTACAAATAAGTGGCCAAATATATATTATACTTATTATAATCAACTATCACTTTTGATGGATAAGTTAATATTAATTATAAAACATTTTTTCTTCATAGGATTCGCAAATTAGCTTCAGTCTTCGTCATGTGTCTGTGGAGTCAAGGAGAAACTCACTAGATAGTCAGTTGTCTGTAAAGATAGCAGAAATGAAAACTAAAGTTGCAAGTAGGAGAAGAACAAAATCACATGCCAAGTCATCACGACGACGAACAACAAGAAACAATACTATTTATACACGAAAAGAGAGTACTACATCTGTGGAAAGTCAAATTGGTGCTCATATTCTAAGTGCTTTATCTACCACACAGGAAAGGCGCAGACAGGATATTTCTGGGTCTATGAACAGAAGAACAGCAAATGCTGGTTTAAGTCAAGACCAAGTAGATTTGTTATTAGCTAATGGGAAATTAATTTTACCATTTTTACAAAACCAAGGATTGACTACAACATCGGATGAAGAAAATGGATCTATGGCATCTTTCAAAATTAGAGACAGTCAATTCAATTTTGTTTTAAGACAAAAAGATCATGTTAAAGGTAAAGGGGATAATGATATTTCAAACGATGGTTTAAATATTACCGAATGTCCATCTGATTCAGACGATGAAAATAAGAAACAACTGGCGCATATTAAATATTTTAAAGATATTGATCCCATATCAAGTAGTGATATAAAGGTTGACAAAAGTTATAATCGTAAAGATTTGAGAGGTAGCAAGAGTAGTTCCAGGAGTAAGTCTAGCAGGAGATCTTCCAGACAGAGTGGGAGGATCAAATCTAAACGACCATTAAAAGGATCAAAGAACATTAAGAGCAAGGATGAGTGCATTAAAATGAATACTTTGAAAGGGAAAAATTTGGATTTAAAAACTGACATTGTTCCAAGCAATTTTAAAAATTCTCTTGGCTCATCTTTTGATTCCTATTGTTCTGAGTTAGGTCCCCTAGGTTTGCAAAGTTCTTTTTCTGGAATATCAGTTGAAAAAAATAATTCCCGAAATAGTAAAAGAAGTTGTGATGTTGGTATACAAGCAAATTCTCATGAAATTGCTACCCAAACTTTGTCTTCCTTTGAAGGCGAACTAAATAAAAAAAATAAATTGAATGCTTTGAAAAAGTCACATAATTCTAACGTGTCTTACAACACATCTGAAAAGTCAGTAAATTTACGTTTAGATAAAAAGGATACTAAAATGAAAGGATCACTAAATGATGAAAATCATAGCAAATTTGAATATAATGATTTAGAAAATAAGTTTTTAACTGAAAAAAATAGTTTTAGCAAAAATCGTTCAAAGCAAACGAGATATGATGAATCTGGTGAACCACTTTTAAACAATCAGAAAAACATTGAACGTCCTGTCATTGTTAAAAAGCGTAATAACACTTCGTGCAATCTTAGTGAATCTAAAAAGTTGAAACAATTATTGCTTCCATAAATGAGATTATTTTGAATATTAGTTTCTTAGTTCAAGAGTCATATTAATAAAATTAAGTGGAGTACTGATTTTTTTTATTAATAGGGGCCCTAAGACTGATTGATGTGTCCATATATATTATTATATTATGTAATTTAGTTGACTATAATTATGATGATTTTAAATATATCTGCATATTTAAAATACAATACTTTTTATGTTGATAGTAACATATAAAGTAAACCACAAATTATAGAGATAATTTTTATAAAAAGTATTTTATTTATAAAACACAAAAATGACAAATTATGTATGTTGTGATTAATATTAATTTTTAGTTAGCAACCACCATTTGTCATTTGAAAATAATGTTATTTTTAAAACAAATACAAATAAAAAAAATGTCCTTTATTGCATAAAAGTAATTTTTCTCTCATGATTTGTAAATATTTTTTTATATTATCAATTTACTAGATATACTTATCTATTAAGAATGCCGTGGCACAGTTGGTAAGCCGTTTGGCTTCTGAACGGTTCTCAGAATCCCTTCGGTTTGTTCCCCAGCAGAAGAGAAATTTATTTAAATTCATTTTTCTCGCATATATTGCTTCTCTAGGCTTGAAACACTGGTTGGAAGAAATTTTCAAACAGAATGAAGTCACAACTTGCGCACGGTGAAAGGAAGTATTTCTTTTTATTATATAAATAAATAAATTTTTGTAATTGAAAATATGTATGGATTGTTTTATGAAAAAATAAGTTCATGTGTAATTTTTTACGTTCGTTTAATGCATGACTTCAAATTCTTTGTGATTTTTTATATATCATTTTTTATATGTATGTAAAATTGTATACAGATGTTATTATGAGTTATGTCACATATATATAAATTTACAATACATACACAAATTTACAATATTATACTATTTTCTCAATATACCCCTTTTTTCAAAATGGAGGTGTGAAATGCACATTTTAATTTTAGTTGGTTCCTTAAATTGACAAATTTAAGAACATATTTTAGATATAGAGATATATATTGCTATTGAATATCTTTGTTGTGTAAATATTAATCATTTATTATTTTGCATTTATTTTCTCTACTAGTGTGTAAAAAGTTCAGTACAATAAAATGTTTATTTTATAGTAGGTACATAATATAATGTAATCATATTATTTTTGTATGAATAATGTATCAATTTTTAATAATTACTAATCCTATATTTAGTTTTATATAAATGACAGATAATGCTTTACGTTATTAACGATTCTTTGAATTTAAAAAATATATTTATGTCTTAAATAATTTGAATTTATTAATTCATTCAAAATAATTTTTAAGCAGATATTATAAATGTGTTGCCTTACCAATCCAGTATTGCTGTTGAAAATAAATATATTCAGTTTTTACAGTACCTACTTAGCCAAAAAATAATTTATATTTTATTAATTTTGCTATTTTTCATGTGCACTGTTATGTTATGTAATACACATTTAAGACTGAAAACTCGAAAGATCTTCTAACAATACTGCTCTCTAGTGAGATTTTGTTGATATGTCTTGAATCTCAATATTTTTTAGATGACCAATAGTAAATATCATATTTATGCCTTGTTTTGGAAGTGATGATTTCATTACAAAACTGGAGTAATTTGTAGAGCCATTTTATTTTCTTATGGTTAAATTCAAATATACTTCGTAAATTTTATCGTATAATGTGTTATTTCATGATGAAGAATCTGTGCAAAATATGAAACTGCAATTAAAAACTTTAAAAAGGTGGAATTCCATGTATTTTTTATTTCATATTTAAAAAAAATATGTATAACGGAGTACCTATTTTGCGATCATTTTTTTGTTTGTATACAAATATTTTTTGAACCAGTTATATACTATCAGTGAAAAACAAATCATTATCCATTAGATTTTATAATATACTGGATTATACATAGCAATGGTATAAGAATTATTAAACAACATATTATTATTACCTTCATGATATAATTATTGAAAAATGGAAAATGCTAGAAAAAATGTTACAAAATTGTAAATATTATGTATTCTGTTTATATATTTTAACTAAATAAACTTAATACAAGTTTATTGCGTAATGTGATGTATTACTTAAAATATTATTGATTAAAATTCTATTTACATAGAAATGTTTTTTTCTCATTTATCCCCATTTACAATTTTGAAGTCTATTTACATACATACCATCACGCCATGTCCCTCGCGGGGTAGGCAGAGAGAACCGAATGCTACTTATTTCTATCTTGACACACATTCATCGCCTCGTCGACATTCATACATCGTCTTGTACATGTTCGTCTGATATTCATGCTTTTAACATTTCCGTCTTTCAAAATACCATTCACATGGACGTGCCATCCCTTCCTTGGGCGGCCCCGACCTCATTCCATTCCGGTCCGCAGTATATATTTTCTTTGTCAGGCGTTCCTCATTCATTCTCTTCCCCATGTAGCCAAACCATCTCAATGTGTTCACTTTCATTCTATTAATGACATCTTTCTTTATCTTACATTCTTTCCTTATGTCCTCATTTCTGACTCTGTCATATATCGTCTTATTACAGATTCTTCTTAGCGATCTCATTTCAACTGCATTTATTCTACTTTCATGCAATATCTGCCATGTCCAGGTTTCACTTGCATAAGTCAAGGTTG